>JAZKJV010001587.1:334944-859725 GCA_037367405.1 Ottelia alismoides
TACACCCATGCTGGCTAAAAGTGGATGCAACTAGCCATACGAATTCAGACCAGTATTAGGAAAATTTCTGGCACTTAACAGCTCTCTTAAAGGATTTCAAGATTGATTTTATCACCAATTAAAAATGACAAGATAATTGGTTGTACTCTTGCAAGCTTCATTGTATGAGTTGGTGAACCTGGGGTTTGTATTGCGTTTGCATTGGTGTGCGTGTGACTCAAGCTCAAATAATCAAAATCCGTACACTTGTGCCATCACTCTCCCTTCTTGATTTATAAAAATTAGGGTTTCTTCTTGTGAGTATCATGTGCACTTGCATGCTTTTAAACAAGATTCATTATGTCAGCTCATCCATCTCCTTTGAAAATGATCGGACATTGGTCTAAGTACCCACCAGATTATTTCTTTTCGATCAAACCCCGATCATCTAAACTCTCTTCCTCTAGACATCCTCCAACAATCATGAGAGACTCTAACCCTCGGATAAATCCAGTCTACTCTATGAATTCCCCTCCATTTTACTCAGATCATCCGATCAAATTAAACCCTTCTTCATATTTTTCACCTCCCCCACCCTTCTCTACACATGATCAACTTCCATCATGGGTTGACCCATCTTATTCCTGATTTCTCTCTTGAACTCATGAAACATTTAAAGAGAAATCAACTACAGATACAAATGGTTGGCAGAAACCTCAATCAACTTCATTTTCTCATCACAAATTTGTTGGAATAGGTCAACACTTCACAAATCCACATCTTGCCTTGACCTTCAAAATAACACGGTGACCTGACCAAACCGGATGGAGTGGCCCGCACCTAATGATTGTCTGTACTGGATTGGCCCTAATGATCAAATCCCTATTGGTCAACCCGCATAACGCTCATTCGTACAACCTGCACATACAAAGTATTGGACTGATAATATTGACACACATAAACCATGTATGTTAACTCTACCGTATGAGGATCTGACTAATCACGACCATGGAAATGGACTCCACTCAGCCCAACATTGCATGCCTGAGTTACAATATGCTAAATATGGGACCTACATATTTCTGCGGGAATCCTCCCATAGAACAGACTCAGCCCATGATTGATCAAGAAAAGTTTTTAAAGGATGACAAGTTAAGACAGAGACAGGATATGTTGAGAGAATTTCCGACTATAATGGAAGATGATGATTATAATGGAAGATAAAATGATTGGATCTCAAGATAAAAACCGAGAGAACACCTAGAAACCCACAAACTCTATACACGAATGACTCTGATAGCGAGACCTCTGCATATTACTCCCTAAGGAATGACTATGACTCTAAACACATCAAAGCCCATCCCCAGTTGTTAAAAGCATCACATCTACACACCACACCCAAAAGACCAAAAATCGAAAAATTAAAAAATACCTAAAAAATTGAAAAAACAAAAACCCATAAAATTGAAAGTAGAGAGGATTTGAAGAATTTGGATCCTACTCCGAGTGAAGCACGGTATAACAGATTGATTTTTGAACTTCCCTTGATACATGACATTGAACACTTCCCCGACCTTGAAAGATTTATAAAGAGTAAATTAATGCTGAAAAATCGAGAAGGAAAAGAAACAATGACTGAAAGACACATATTATCAATGGTCATCTTCTTGGTGATGAGGAGAAAGACCAAGAACTATAGAGTGAAGTGGTTGTCGAGGTTTGACTATGAAATCAAATACACCACTTTCACCCATGCCTGAATCGATGACGACTCACCAATCAATATCCTCCCATCCTCCGTGTTTGACAAGCTCAAACTTGGACCAATCAGGAAATCAAGAGAGAGCATTCAGTTGGTTGATCAATCTATAAAATGGTCAGGAGGAACTATTTCAGTCATCATTAGATGCCAAGGTGCTCCTCTCATGATGGATTTCACGACCATTGACATTGAGCATCAAGGAGAGTTTACCAAGTCTCCAATCATTCTCCAAAATCCGTTCTTAGCTTAACTAAGGCAACTATAGATTGTGAGACTCGAGAAATCAATTTCACCGCATTGGGAGCACTTCAACACACGGTCTTTGAGGAAACACGATATTCTAAGGTGACCCACAAAACCGTCAACATTCATAATCGTCAAGTGGTAGAAAAGCCATACCCCGTTGCTACACTTGAGATAACAACTGTTGAGCCAACCGTTGGATCAAAAATTCCCCCATCATCCCATTCTCACTGCTTGCACCTCGACCACTACCATGACAAATCCTATGGAGGAACACTGATGCAAGGATTTTACCATCTAAATGATTGTTCATTTGATTTTAATGATAACACGTAATCAAGGGCTAACCATGAGTTGGACAAGACCTCCTCTAACCACCTTGATCAAATCGATCTGACAAAGGAATGCACTAATGCCAAGCCAACTTATAACACATCATAGGATGTCCGCTAACCAGGGAGGAACATTACTATGATTATTCATCTGATGAAAACCTAGTTATCAACACCTCACCCCCAGGACCTTCATAGATGACGAGGACTAAATTGACCAATCCTCTTAAATCAGTTACTCCTTCATCTGGTCGATTTATCTGATGATAAAAAAAGAGTACTAATTCCTCAAGGCATTCCCCCGAACACCTCAAAATATATCAATCTCCTCCTCTTATTGTTGCTTGAAGTTCTAGAAAATGGACTAAGAAAGTCTCCTTCGACATACCATAAAAGGAATCTTTTGATAATTCCTCATCAGGTCCGGATAAGGTGATGTTTATGAGTGAGCTCAGTTCGGCAACTCTGAAGGCCTATCTAAGCAAGCAGCCGAATATCGACCCCCGTTGGACGACTCCTGTCCCTCGCTACTATTCCTTGAGATCCACCTCTCTTGCTCTCATTAGATTTACCAGAATAATTCATACGACCAGACAAAGATCGGTGCTTCATATTATTCATCATTTGGGGACAAGTCGATTGACCACAAGACTGAGCACATTTTGAGAAAGTAGCTTAAAACTAAGAATGTTTGGAGTACCTCTACCTTCCAGTACTAATCTTCTGAGGATAACTCCGAAGATGGTTGGGAATCGTCTACTTCATCTTCTTTCCATCAATCTACCTCCCAATACTATTCCTCTGAAAATAACTCCGACGATGGTTGGGAATCATCTGCTTCATCTTCTTCCTTTCTTTATGACCTCCCATCACATGCTCACGAAAAGATCTGTTGAAATCCTCCTTAATCACCGACAATATTCCCTCCTGACCCCATCAGTTCCCTTGTACTTCTTTTTCCATTACTTAGGCCAAGGCCTAAGAATAGGGGGGACAGATGCCATCAGTATATATACTCTCCTCATTCACTTCTCTCCTTGTCCACCTCATCTTTGTCCTTCTTATATACTTAGACTATCCACATTCTAAGTATAGGGGACGGACCGAATTCTATTTTCTTTTCTTTTTCACTCGCTTACGCTTAGCCCGAGCTATGTATCCTCTACGCTTCTTGTGCTATGAAGACATAGCATTCGCTAAGTATACGGGGTGTCTATATACTCTGTATGTATTTTACCCAAAACTCTTGCGTAAGTCTATATTTTATTTACAGGGTGTATAACTATAAAAAAACATAAAACAACAAAAGAGAGATTTTTACAGCTAACATTGTTTGTGTCCAATTATGTGTGCAACCAAAGTTTTGAAAATTGGCTTCTTATTCAATTTTTACATTAAGAAATAAAAAAAAGGAGACAAATTGCACTAAAAATCTCACAAAAAATTGCATGCATTCCCTATATTTGCACTTCATCCAGCACTACATACATCTACATTAATGAAAAGCCATTGGGTTTTGAATTGAGTTATGAGTAGAAATCGAGAGTGGTCTTAACTTGACCTTAATCCACCTAATTTTCAGAGGAACTTCACTGAGAAAAGGGATTTTAGAAGTTTCATGTCTTTGACTTAATTCTTCGAGTTCTGCATGCTAATGTGCAGAATTTGACTCTTAGTGTTTAACCTGGTTGCCTCATTCTGGGTACGACTTTTGAATAGGGAATTAATATCTACTCTCGTACTATGCACTTAGCTCAACTCAGACGGAGTATTGGAAGACTATGTGAGTCTCTTTTCTAGTAGCATGGACATCTAAAGACTGGAGTACGGGTTGAAATAAAGCCTCGAATAAGGGATGGACAACTGAGCACAATTTTTTCTAAGTCCTCGAAACATATGTTGAAAGAACGATTCCATATTCGTAGGGACACAATAAGATCATTGCATAGAAACCAAAAATCCAAACAAAAATAAGCCAACTACCAAATAAATATTTGACAAAAAATATCCAACCTTCAAGACAACCTGTAGATCTTGATGGAGACTTGGCTAAATTGGCCGGATTCACAAGGAGATGTGACTACACTGGTCACCCTCCAGTTTTTTTCCCTTCTTCTAAAAATTTCTCCCCCCCCCTTTTTTTATTGTGAACACAACACGACTGAACTTAGAAGGAAATAGATGACTCCCCGAGGATGAGTTATTGGAGGAGAGGATTGTATGATAGTCTAGCATTCTTGATGGGAAGAGCTAAAACCTTTCACACACATAAGACATTTGTTCAATGTTCGCGGGTCTACTTTGAGAAGAGGATTGATATAAGATGACTTCTGAGTTAAAACTGTTACAATGATGTGTATAACTTACAGGTTGTTGATTTAAAACCCTAATTCTCACATATGTTCCTCCAAACTAATAATCCAAAGGTCGGGTTTAGCTCCATTTTCACTTTTGCTCGTGGTCTTGGTATGGAACCCAATCTCATTTCACTTCCATTTCAGTTCTCTAGATGCTAGGGGATAAGCGTGTTTTAAGCATAGAGGGATGATGAATCTGTGATTCATCACTCTAAAAGAGATTAATTAAGATCAGTTCTCCAAAATTCATCTACATTTTATCAATTATCTTGCATAATTAGTATTCATGCATGTGTAAATAACATTCACATTTTATCATGCATAATTGCATAAAATAAGAAGCCAATAATCCCAGCCTAATTGACCAGCAAAATAAGCTAACTTCTCCGATTTTTAATTAATTCATGCTAAATCCAAATCACCCGAAACCACCTCCATTGTGTACATATCACTAACAAGAATAGAGAAAAAATGCTAAAAATCATTAACAGAAATAAGTGTTCCATAAAGACAAACCTTAATTTCAGGATAATCAGGCTAAAACATTGATATCTTTCTCATACGATATCTGACTTGATCCTATTCACTTTTAACTAGTGTACATTCAATTATCTTCAAAATAAGACCAAGTTCAAGTGAATCGGAATTCATATGTGAAAGTTGGGTTTTGGGCCTATTTTGTACATAGTGTATTTTACCTGATTTTGACCTATTATTCTATGTACATATTTGACTTTTTATTTTATTTATTTTTCACTTACTTGTGACATTTTTATTAAAATGCGTAAAAATACAAATTCAAAATGGGATTGAAGTCAAAGAAACTAATTGAGTCTGAGTGTTCACTAATAGTCTATACAAAAATCATCTTTATCGTACTTTATTTTATTTCTCCATTTTCTTAACTAAAAATAAAAAAAATGAGTAATACGTAAATATTTTTCTTTGATTTTATCATATCTTTTATTTTTATCTTATATAAAAATTACAAAAACTACAAAATCCAAAAATCAAGATAGTTTATGTGCCACCAAAATATCACTTTGTGCAAATGACCTATTTTGTTTTTGGTCTCTTTATAAAAGTTGCACATCTCATCGAGACGAGAAACTTTTGTTAAGAATTTTTTTGATCCGAGGTCGTTTCTATTTCTTTTCGGTTTTTTATTTTCTTTTATTTTTCGAATTTTCTGGGAGTGCAAGTGTCACCCATTTTTGGTATATATATTTCGATTTTTAATAAAAAATAAAATTTAAAAAATAAAATAAAAATAATATAATAAGATGCCACATGGCCTCATCGTGGCCATCCGATCTCGTCCGATCAAATGACTCGTGTGCTTCTCCTTATTCCCCTAATTTTTGCCCCTTCCAGATCAGGAGACATCACCGCCTCCCTCGATTCCCAATCTGGTCGGCTATCATCTTCCAAATCAAGCCACCACACCACCACTTCCCTCGAATCAGGCTCCCTTGATCTCACGGTCTCCATCTCCATCACCGTCACCAGCATCCATCAGCGATTCCCTCCCCAATCCTCATCGCTTCCTCTTCCATCTCGAATCACCTCACTGCCTTCCTTTTTTGACATTGTCGCTCCTCCCCTATTTAACTCCATCCCCTCCACCGAAGCCAATAATCCGCTGATTGCACATGACTAGAGGGATCATAGATGGTGACAAGATAATGTCACCTTTCAACCACGACGTGATCCAAGGTCTAGTGCCTCGTTCCAATACCATGCTCCTCAAGGTGCTGCCTCCTTGTTCCGGCTTTGGCCATCGAGCCAAAACCACCCTCACCTCCGTTAACCACCCAATCACCCTCTGCCCACACACCTCTAGTAGATCCACTTCCAGAACTCTAATTTCATCTAGGTGCTTCTCCGTCTACGACAACTCCTGCTGTGCCCGATCATCTCCATCGACCACCACTCTAAGCCGTCTCTACGCTAACGACATCACCACACACCTCTGCCTTGGCCTCTCCATCGGCATCCAGCCATGGAGCTCCTCTTTTAGAAGCTTCGTCGCCCTCCAATCAACCGGCCCACTAGCGTACAACAATGGTTACACCTCCACTGATACCTCCTGGCTGGAGCCAGGAGTCGTCTTCACCGCCAAACATTCATTTTTCTCCATTGACACCCCTCGCCTCAACAAGGAGCACCTATTCCTTGAGAGCCTCGACTCCAAGGGTTCCTTCACCTTATGCTTCCATCACCGACAGCCAAAGCTCCAGGAGGGAGGTACTCCACCTTCTTCCTCCGCTAGCCCTCCTCTTGTCGGATACTCCACTAGCAAGCCACCGCTAGGGGCCATCACATGCTTGTGGGCGTGAATATTGCAAGGAACCTCGAACCCCCCCCCCCCCCACCACCCCTCGCCATTCTGTCACATTTGCTTCCAACTCCAGAAACCTAGAGGCCACGAGAGGTGCATGTGAGAGCTTGGTAATTTTCAAGGAATCCCTTGAGGGTTCTAGGAAATCTCTCATCTTCCCTTGCACTGCCACTTTTGATTCATTCTTTATTGTTTATTGCAATCAAAACCCCAGATTCTCTGGTAATTTTAAACCTCATTCTTGCATCTTTTTATCATTCAAAAATTTCTAGTTTGTAGTACAACTATTTCTCTACACTGTGGCATATGCTTCACATTTTTCTGCTTTGTGGTTAATTAACCATTAATATTTTTGTGGGATCTTGCATATTTGGCCCATTTTATAATTTGAAATTCATAGATAATTAATTATTGTTGAAAAAATACTAAAAATTCAATGATAATAGATTTAATTGTATTATACTTTATGCCCAAAAATCATCGATTTGCATGCATATTTTATTCTATAAAAATTATTTTATTCTTCATGATAATTAATTTTTAATAGGTATTCAACTTCACATTTTTAGTGTTTAGGATTTTTCTAAGATATATCACATCGTGATATATCTTAGATAATTTTATTCCTTGAAAATAAGTAGGTTTAATATTTATTTCAATTAATTATTGTATTTCACACTATTTGTGTCATTTAATTCATTAAATATTCATATTGCTTCCACAAAATTTTAGAAAAAAGTATAGATAATTTGTTCATCATTATTCACATCTCGGTCAAGTTTCATAATTTTTGGACATTGTTTAATTGCTAATAATTTTCTCATCCTTAAAATTGGTCTTCATTTGCATCTGCATTCAAGAATTGCACTAAAAATACCAAAAAATCGCCTCAAAAACCACGCATCAAAGTTAATAGACTTAAACCTAGATTGTTCCTTTGCCTTCTAGAGTTCAACCTTGAGGCTTGTCCAGGATAAAAAAACATAAAACTACTCTGAATAAATTTGATTAATTAATTAAGTGGTTATTTCTTGATTGATACATGTTACTCGACCATAACACAAACGACACATTTACATTTGCATGTAATTAATTCTTATTTTTTGCAATTAACAAAGGGTTTTGAGGATGAACGGGACAACTAAAACCCACAACTAATTGGGCCACGTCAAGTGTTAGAGGACAAAATAGAAATAAAAAGTAAAAAGAAATAAAAATGATTTTATTAATTTTTTTCTTAAAACATGAAAGTTGTTTCTTATTTTATGTACTATTTTAGGTTATTTTTTATTTATTTTTATTAGTTCATTTATTAGGTGTTAATTTTTACAAGTGTAATTGTAGGTATAATTACCTATATATAGTGTATTTGATTTTTCTTTTGTATTTTATATTTTATTCATTTACAATCATAATTTATATATTTACAATATATTTAGTTATATATCCACTTATTTTTATATTATTTTTCTAACTTTATTTGTACACTTAAATAAATATGAGTATGTATAATATAAGTATAGTTTACATGTGTATTATATTATACTATTTATTTTAATGAAATTCTAATGGTTTATTTTTAGTTTTAATATAATTCAAATAATATTTACAAATATCTAAAAATATGGAAAGAATAAAAATATAAAGAATGAACTAAATGTATAAAAATATATAGGTAAAGTATATAATGGGACCCCCAAAGCCAAAATTTGTATCTCAATTCCAATTTTAATGAGATCACCTTCATTAGATAGATAACTTAATTTAGAGTATAATAAAGGTGAGTTTGGTTCATTTTAAATTCATATGGAGAAGTTATGGTTATGTGAAGTTCTGTTTACGGATTTTTCATCTGTGTCTCCCAGTTACCTTGTGCTATATTTTATATACAATTAATTTTATCTTTTCTCTGTACATGTTTGATGTTGAAAGTTTTTTTATTTAAACTATAAAAGAGTTTGTAAAAATTAATGAAAGTTTCAGCTATATACATTGAACAAGTCACCTAGGGTTTATAGATGACAATGCCCTTTTATATGTATTTATTTTCTCTTATCTCCCCCTACTTTATTCCTTGTTGATCAAGTCAATATTAAATTAGTCTAGGGGTTTAGGATCAGTTAGTATTTGCAATACTTCCTTTATTATTCATTTATTTTCTATTTAAATCTAGGTATTTAAGCATCATTTATATGCACATGTCAGAGTGTTAATTTGTACAAGTTAGTTATATTTACATGTATTTAACTAGGGTTTTAAGACAAAATAAAGGAATAAAGGTGAATGAATGGGTATTCATCACCTACATCCTTAGCAGTAGCTTTGGAGGATCCACACATGTACCCGAGGCTCCACCAGTGACCACATGGCCCGAACATGCATGGTCACCCGAGCTTACCTACGGACCTCTTAGTCATGTGCACTACGCACGTGGGGTGTGATATTTTGTAGGTGTGACCCTCCACTTTTTTGGAATTGCATATAAGTCTCCATGCTATTTTTTATGTTTATATCCAAGCGGGTCTTCATATTTACATTCATATCCCTGTGAGGACTTTATGTAATGTTTTCATTACTTTTAATTATAATTTTATTGCATTTGTGCCCCTGCATTGTACCTTGAATAACATGTGATCCATTTACACAAATTCAATGATTTTGGTCTTGTTTGAAAGAGAATTTTATTTTCTGTAATGTAGTGCTTAAATTTCTGATCTAGTTAATTTTTCATGCATTAAAAATCAAAGAATAAAATTGGTCTTTTCAACATTAATATTAAGTTGAAAATTGATCCTCTCTTTATTTGTTGATTTATTAAACACGGTGATTTGCACTACATCATTCGAAATATAATTAGGATTTTTAATAAATTATCACTTCATTAATTTCCTAAATAGAGAAGTAATTAAGAAATTATTTTTACATTAAGCATGTTAGGTGTTTAAGAACTCATGTCTTGATTTGGATGATACTTGAAGATTAATAACCAAGCCTTTCATTGACTTGCTTTACTACTTACTATTCAAGTTAAATAATTATTTAATCAGATGCTTTCTTTTGTGGTTGTATATCTCTTTTTGTGTTGCATTAGCATTATTGTTCATGTAAAACAGTTTGCATAAAAAAACTCTTAAAAATAACATGCATCGCATATTGTTTGCATCTATTTGAACTAGTTCACTAGTTAATCACTCAATTAAGTATTTAATAACTAAATTAAATTAATAAATTGTGAGTTTCCTTGTGTTCGACTATGGACTTATCCAGGATATAAATTTAAGCTGAGTCACTCTTCATAGAGACCTTACCACTCAGTTCATTTATTAATTGATCATATTACAACAAAGCTTAATTATCATTGCTAGGTAGTAGTTAATCACAACGGATGACATTTGACAGACCTGTTGATGCAGATCTGTTTCTTAGGAATATAGATTCAAAGGTGTCATATGGGTTAAGTCAATGAGTTGACTCAATGAGATCAAGATAACCAAAACATATATCATAAGATATCACGATAGAGTCGTACATCCTTTGACCATAGATAGATATGCTACTATATGTTTAAGTATGTACATTAAGCAAATAATTAGGTTGATGATATAATCAAGGTCTATACCAGTGAGATGGTGTGCATTTGAGGGCATATGAATAAAAAATGTCTCAAAGGGATCATATAGGTTCACCACTGAACCGAAGACATGAGCTCAATCATGAGATATCATGATAAAATAAATTCAAACATTGGTCGTCTTATTTGGGAAACAACATGATTTGAAGGTATGATATATGCTTTTGGAAAGCATACGATTGATACCAACTCCCAATGACGAATGAGAAACTTACCGATAAAACCATAAAGGAGACAAACCAAAATGGGATCAGAACTTCCGGAATCACAGTATTCTTGTATGC
Organism: Ottelia alismoides; assembly: GCA_037367405.1. NCBI lineage: Eukaryota > Viridiplantae > Streptophyta > Magnoliopsida > Alismatales > Hydrocharitaceae > Ottelia > Ottelia alismoides. The sequence continues at coordinate 345,874 of JAZKJV010001587.1, forward strand.
AGGATGTCAGGTATTAGGAATATCAAGGGTGATGTGATCTTAATCGATTGTATAACATGACACTTCCATTCCAAGGGAGTGATGAAACGTGCTTGGATTTTAGCGTCTCCACTCAGTAGAGTAGTTATACAATCTTTATCCAAATGTTAGATATCGTTCTAAACATGATCCAAATGTAATGAGAAGATTAAATATAGTGTTTGATATGGTCGAACATCTCTGAGAGAGATTCTAAGTATGTATATGAGATTAGATCTCACTGTGCAAGTCACTACATACAGATTATACAGTCACCCTATTGACGAATCTCATATTCATCATGCTAAATTTGGTAAATTATGGCTTTGTTCTCCAAAATCCATATGCATTTATTTATTAATATAACATCATTAGCATTCATACTTGCGTAAATAATATTCGCATTCCATCATGCATAATTGCATTAAAAATCCCAAGTGTAAATTGGCCAAAAAAGTAGCTAACTTCCACAGTTTTTAGTTAATTCATGCTAACTCTGATTAACCCAAAACCATCTCCATTATATAGATATTACTAACAATAACAAAAGAAAAATACAAAAAAATTACTACTCAAATAAATGTCAAATAATCCCAAAACCTAATTTCACATCTAAAAGACTAAAACACACATATCTACCTCACGCAATGTTCGATTTTGGTATATCCACTTTTAAAGTACTAAATTTTCAAATATCTTCAAAAAAAGATACATTTCGTAAAATTTGGAGCTCATATGTGAAAGTTGGGTTTTGGGCCTCTTTTGTGCATTGTATCTTTTGCTATTTTTAACCCGGGTTTTTATGTACATAATTAACCCTTTTAATTTTATTTCTTCTTCATTTATGTTCTTTGATGAAAGTTTTTATTGGGCATCATAAAAATCCTAATCTAGATGAAGAGTAAAATCAAATAAACTAACTAAGTCTGAGTGTCCATTATGAGTGTGTACAGAAGTCGCGTATTTCATACCTCTATTTTATTCCATATTTTCTTAATTATTAAAAATCCAAAAAAAATAGATTAGTGTGTAGTTAATTTTCTTCTATTTTATCATAATTTTCTATAATTTTTATCCTCTTTTAAAACCACTAAAAAATTACAAATTCCTAAAAAGTCGGTTTTCTATACACATGAAGACTACCAAAAATAACACTTTGTACATGACCTCTTTGGCTCATAGGATCCTTCATGAAAGTTATAGATCTCGTCAAGATGAACAACTTTTGTGAAGGAAAATTTTTGATCTGAAGACTCCTTATATTTATTTTTCTATTTTTCTTTATCTTTTAAATTTTAAATTTTTTTTGGGATGCCACGTGGCAGCCCCTGGGTGCCAAGTAGCACCACACCTCTTCTCTCTCCTACTGCCCACCCTGGTCATGTGCCAAGCATGTGACCATCTTCCTCCCAGTCATTCTACACTAAACCATAATGGCATCCATTCCCCCACCTCTCATCCTCCCTCGCAGCCGTTGCAGCCCTCCTCGCGACCTCTGACCATTGGCCCTCTTCCCCTATAAATCCTTCGCCATCGACCTCGATTCACTCCATCCACCCTTTCTCCTCGACGTCGGTGACAACGGCAGTTCTATTCCTAGCGTGATCCAGAGGTCGTCAAACTCTATAGTTGCACCTTGCTACCGAGCCTCACCGTGATCGCACATGGCTGAGGCGAAGACCGACGAGGCCTTATCCCCTCTTCCACCTTCTGGCGACCTCTACTTCCCATGTTCCCTGACCTCCATAACTCTCCCTCCTTGCCTCGGTCCAGTCGTTCACCTCCGCCCTTGCCTCGTTCTGTTACGCACGCCCTCGTCTCGATCCCCGCTCTAGCCGCTTGCTATACCTCCCACTACACAGAGTCGTCCCACACCCCTTCAGCAGCCACCGGCCACCCGACACCTTCGGGGCTCGAGCTCTACACTCCAACAAGGCACGGCTCCCCACGACCTCCTGCCATTGCCTCACACACGACCTACACCACCGTCAGCCTGCCTTAATGTCCCGACCGCCAACGCCTCCAGCTACCACGAGTGCCTCGTCCTCCTAGCACCCCCTCACGTGAGGAGCACGTGGGGTGGGTGTAAATTACATAAACCCCCTCTAGCTCCAGCAAATTACAAAGCAACCCTCCCTAGTGCAGCCATCATCATCACGTGCCACACACGTGAGCTTGGGAAATTTTACGTACAGGTCCTCCAGAGTTTTCTTAATTGCATAAATACCCCCCAAGGGTAAATTATACAGAAGACCCAATCGACTCTTGAAAATTTTTGATAAACCCCTAGGGACCCATTTGAAGGAGAAATATTTATTTTTTTGCACGTTTGTTCCTAACATTTCAAATTATCATTCTTGCTCATTTGAACTTCAATTTAGGCATAATATGTCATTTTAAAGCTATTTTCATGCTCTATCATTTGGCATGGTTTGTAGACAGATCTGAGGCTATCATTTTCATAGATCGTGTGTGTGGCACGCAATGATGATGACAGCACTAGGGAGGACTGTTTTGTGATTTCCTGGAGCTAGAGGGGGTTTCTGCAATTTACACCTGCCCCACGTGCTCCTCACTTGAGGGGGTGATAGGCAGATGAGGCGCTCGAGGCGGCTGAAGGCGTTGGCAGTCAGGACTTTAAGGTGGGCTGACGGCTGAGGCCGTGTGTGAGGCGGTGGTAGGTGGTCGCGGGGAGTTGCTCCCTGGTAGAGCGTGGAGCCCGAGCCCTAAAGGCATCAGGCGGCCGGTGGATGTTGAAGGGGTATGGGCTGGCTCCGCTTAGTGGGAGGCACAGCAGGCGGTTAGAGCGAGGATCGAGACGAGGAGGTGGGTGGCGGACTGAGGCGAGGGCGGAGGTGTGGCGGAGCTGTGACTGGATTGAGGCGAGGATGGAGCGTTCTACAGGTCAGGGAACATGGGAAGTAGAGGCCGCCAAAAGGTGGAAGAGGGGGTCTAAGGCCTCGTCGACCTTCTCATTAGCCATGGGCGATCATGGTGAGGCTTGGCTGCGAGGCACAACTACAAAGGTTGATAACCTCCGGATCACGTCGCTGAGAATAGAACCGCCATTGTCACCGACGTCGAAGAGAAAGGGCGGATGGAGTGAACCATGGTCGATGACAAAGGATTTTTAGGGGAAGAGAGATAATGGTCGAAGGTCGCAATGAGGGTCGCAACGGTTGTGAGGGGAGGAGTAATGGTTGCTGGACATGCGAGACCACGACGAGCCATTATGCAATAAATGTTATTGCACATATCATCCCCTGATCTGAAATAAAGAATAACTAATTTGCATAATAGGTCCCTTAGTACAATTAGGGTTATGTATCATGGCTATCTTAATGATCATACAGCTATTGATTCAATTATTGAATCATAGAGGCTAGTGCTTGGATGAATATCTAAAGAGTTAGATTGAGGACTCATCAAGCACCGTCAAATGATTGTTAGGATGTAATCTCCAGCCTGAGTAGGAGATGGCAATCCTTTCTCACATAGGCTGATATATGACCGACCTCTTAATGCAGGTCCTCTGCATAGGAATAGAGATTCGGAGGTGTCAGATTAGTTAGGTCAAAGAGTTGACTTAACGAGATCGAGATAACCAAAGTCCTATGTCGTATGTTGTCACGATACATGCACGCATCCTCTGACCGGAGACAGATGTGTTACTATATGTCTGAGTATGTATATTTGGCAGACCAATAGGTTGATGACCTAACCAAGGTCTATACACTGGCGCGCTGGTATGCATATAAGGGCATATGAGTAATACGATCTCTCAAAGGGATCATACAGGTTCACTACTGAACCAGAAGACATGAACTCACTCATGAGATATTGGGAAGAATCAAATTCCGTGCACGGTCGTCTCGCTTTGGAAGCTTGACTGAATTTGTAGGTTTGATATATACTTTTGGAAAGTATATGATCAAGACCTAGGTATGATATATGCTTTTGGAAAGTATATGATCGATACCAAATCCCAATGATCAAATGAGAAACTTACTGATAAAACACCTGAAGTAGACAGTATAAAGTTGATCTAATACTTCGGGTTTATTCTGGGTCTTCCAGTATGCATGATGTACAGGTGTTGGGAATACCTGAGGGTGATGTGATCATAAACGGTTGTATAACCATGACGCTTCCATTCCTAGGGAGTGATGAAACGGATCTTGATTTTAGTGACTCCTCTCAGTAGAGAAGTAATTTGATCTTGGTCCAAATGTTGGACATTGATCTGAATGTGATTCAGATGCAATGAGAAGATTAGATTTGATGTCTTGATTTAATCAAGCATCAATGGGAGGCCCGAGATCTGGATTTGAGATGTGATCTCAATATCCAAGTCACTATACGTGGAACAATACAATCGCCCTATCCTTATCTCCAAGTATCCGCGGAGAAAGCACATTATCCTTGAAAGAGTTCATGGATAATTTCATTTTTGATATAAGTATCCAAGCATCGAGAAAATTGATAATTAAATGTGATTTAATTATCATGGATAATATGAATTTGATTCATATTATAAGGAGAGGTATCTAAGATAATTAAATGTGATTTAATTATTAAAGATATGAATAATGTGAATGTGATACATGTTATTTGGGCACATGAGAAAAGAGATCCAAGATGATTAAATGTGATTTAATTATCAAAGATATGAATAATGTGAATGTGATTCATGTTATTTGGGCACATGAGAAAAGAGATCGAAGATGATTAAATGTGATTTAATTATCATGGATATGAATAATGTGGATAGCACTATCCATATTAATCATATATTATAAATATGATTTATAATATATTAGAGAGAGCATATTGTGTTCTATATTTGTTGATTAATTGTTAATGTGAATGGGATTCACATTGAATGATTAATTGAAAATATAATTACATTTAATTTTGGGTTGTGAATAAGATTCACATAATTTCATTGGCATGATTGATATTTTTCGTAAGATAATTTGGAATTATTTTTTGTGAAAATATTGTCAACAAGAGATGATGATATATATCATGAGATAATGAGATGTCAAGATAATTTGAAGAGATAGACCAAGTCCACCAAAGAGGAGTGGACGGCCACAACTCTCCATGAGGAGAAAAGTAGTCGTCCCCTCTTATGGGGAGATTGGTTTGTCCTCTTCATTATTTTTCTCTTATCAAAGATGATTTAATTTAGAGTTAATTTTGTTGATTTATCAATGGAAATTAATTTAAATTAAATCATTTGTTGTTGTGTTTTACCAACAACAATCCTAGCCATTGATAGAAACACAAATCAATCTCAAACATTGATTGTGTGTTATCCATGGATTGAGATCCATGGACACCCAAAACCCTATATAAGAAGAGGCATGCCTTGCTCTTCGACTTGCACCGACTCGACGAGTCTCTCTCTCTATCTCTCTCTTATTTTCTCTACATGTCAAGTCTCTATCTCTCTCTTATAATGGTCGTCCACAATGGAGCCATTGTGAGAGACGTCATCGACGCAACATCGTCGTTATGCTGCCGGATCTCTACTCGTGGATCTCCGTCTCCTTCGGTGCGCTTCACTCGTGAAGAAGACGTCGGATTCATGTGTTGAGATCAGGAGATTCGCCGCTTGGATCATCAACATGGATTGCGAGAAGCACGTGATTCATCCCCACGCTCGCAAGCGTTTCCTCTGTCGGATCGGATTTGAGACAGGAGGTCTCTTCGTTTAGAGACTCGATCGCAACCATGCTTCAAGAGGTAATCCTATTACTTGTTTATGGTTTAGACGAAACGATCCGAGAAGTGTTCTTGGATCATGTAGTTTCGTCACATAAAAATTTTAATTTCCGCTGCCCGTAGCAACTAGTGTGACTAGTCGCTCCCGATCGCATTTGATGCGATCATCACGCTTCCATGATGCGCTTGAGGATTTTTCCCATATCCTTCAATGGCCTCGCGACGACGGTTACGAGGGAGGAGGAGAGGTGGGGGAATGACTGCCACTATGGGTTAGTGGAGAACGGGTTGGAGGAAGACGGCCACGTGTTTGACATGTGATCGGGGTAGACAGTAGGAGAGAGAAGAGGTGGGGTGATACGTGGCACGCCCAGGGGCTGCCACATGGCATCAAAAAAATAAAATTTAAAATATAAAGAAAAATAGAAAAGAAATAGAAGGAGACCTCGGATCGAAAAATTTCCTTCATAAAAGTTATTTGTCTCGATGAGACATGAAGGATCCAAGAGAAAAGAGGTCATCTATACAAAGTGGTGTTTTTGGTGGTCTTAGGTGTATAGAACACTGATTTTTTGGGATTTTGTAATTTTTTGGTGGTTTTAAAAGAGTATAAAAATTATAGAAAAAATACGATAAAATACAAGAAAATTAATTACACACTAATCTAATGTTTTTGAATTTTTAATAATTAATAAAATAGGGAAATAAAATAGAGATACGAAATACACGACTTTGTACAGACTCATAAAGGACACTCGAACTCAGTTAGTTTCTTTGATTTTAGTTTTGATCTGGATTTGGATTTTTATGACTCTCAATAAAACTTTCATCAAAGAATATAAATGAAGAAGAAACAAAATTAAAAGGGTTGATTATGTACATAAAAAGTCAGGTCAAAAACAGCAAAAAGATAAAATGCGTAAAAGAGACCCAAAACCCAACTTCACATATGAGCTCCTAATTTTTATGAAATTGGTCTTGTTTTAAAGGTATTTGAAAGTGGAGTACTTTAAAAATGAGTAGACCAAAATCGGACAACGTGCGAGGAATATATGCGAGGTTTAGTCTGTTAGATGTGAATATAGGTTTTGTGATTATTTGACACTTACTTGAGTTAGTATTTTTTGTATTTTTCTTTTGTTCTTGTTAGTAATATATATACAATGGAGGTGGTTTTGGGTCAATCAGAGTTAGGATGAATTAACTAAAAACTGTGAAAATGCAATTATACATGATTGAATGCGAATATTATTTACATATGTATGCATGCTAATGATGATATATTAATGAATAAATGCATATGGATTTTGGAGAACATAGCCTAATTGACCAAATTTAGCATGATGAATATGAGATGCATCGCCTATCCTTATTTCCAAGTATCTGAGGAGAAGGTGCACTATCCTTCAAAGATTTCAAGAACATATCCTTCAGATAAATATCTGAGCATCGTAAATTAAAAGAGAGATAATGATTGGATTTAAACCATAAAGAATGTCAATGTGATTCGCATTATCGAGACATGTGTAGACACATATTCAATAATTAAATTAGATTTAATTATCATAGATGAGATTAATGTGGATAATACTATCCACAATAATTGTTGATAATTTGTATGATCCACAATATCATAGATAGAGTTGATTGTGAGTATGATTTACAATTTTATTACTAATGTGAATTAGATTCATATTGAACATCTAATTGTAAATGTGATTTACATTTAGTTTTGGATTGATGAATGTATTAAATGAACTAAGCATACTGAGCCTTCTCCCACTATAAGTATGGTCATCTACATGGATTCTTGCTCAAATCCATGTTGAAAGATTCGACTATTTTTTACGCTGGTCGTCAACTACCTAACGAAACCCCTTGCAAGAGTGGAATTTGAACCCTGTTCTTTTGTGTGGTAGACACGATGTACTACCACTAGACCATTAAGTGGGTTCTTTTGGATGGATGAATATGATACATAAATATCAATAGTCTATTTGCGATTGGCATAAATAATTTGCAGACTATTTGATGATAAATTATTGATATAATGTTTCTATAAATAAAGATTTGATGTAATAAGACAACATCAACTTGATTGGATAGAGAAAGTCTCTCTCTCTCCCCCAATTCTAGGTGGATGTCATCACCAAGCAGGGAAGGATGCTTTCTCCTCTCCACTTTTATGGAAGGAGGCTTTCTCCCTTTTCACTTTATTCATGAGATATGAACTTTTCAGATTAAATATTAGTTCATGAATTTGATGAATGTAATCTCGAAAGATTATATTTAATATCAATCAATATTTATTATTAGGAGTGCATCTCCACCATACAAATTATTATAAAAGAGAGGCTAATTCTCGTCCTATCAAGCAAGTGATTGCAATTGTTGCCACAAAAACTCTCTCTCTCTCTCTCTACCTACATACACCAAATGTCCTCTCGTTGTCTCTCCATCAACTCCATGGTCGTTCACTTTACCTAGGTTTTTTGAGTCTTCGGTAGTCATCGTGCTGCTGAATAGATTCAGTCGATCTTACATAGAGGATCCCCTTCTTCGATGCCCCATGCTCTTGAATAAGTAAAATGATTTTGTACGATGAAATTAAGAGCTTCACAACTCGGATCATCTTCATGGATTGTGAGAGTCACACGATTCATCCCCATACTCACTAATTTTGTCTCCATCATATCAGACTTAAGATAGGAGTCTCTTCGCTTAGAAACTAAAAGATCACAATCATGCTTCGAGAGGTAAGACTAATACATGTATAATATTGATGGAACATACTGGGAAAGTTTTGCATGCCATATGATTCAATTCATTTTTTTTAAATTCCACGGCTACTACGACTTTATGACAAGTCTTATTTTTATCGAATACGATCCATCTCTCAAGCTTCAGTAATGGGCGAGGCCTAATCGCCGTCCTTCAAGTGCCTCATCATTTAACTTGATATGGAATATATTACAACAAAAATGTATAGTTACGGATATTATACATATTTGAAAAGGCACAAGAACATTCCTTACCTGTGGCAATGAATACAAGCAAGTGTTCCTTACCCGTGGAAAGGAATACAAACAAGTGTCAATAAATTCAAATCAACCAACATACTGAGAATGATATTGACATTCTATCTTTCAAGTTGAAAATGAATGGAAATAGTATATTGGGGGTGAGATTGATATCCTTCTTTAGAAACGAGGATCAAATCTTAAACACATAAATAAAGACATCAATCATTGGATCGGACCATTGACCTCACACTTATATATGTGGTCAACACTCAAATACCATACCTTTATAATCATGTCTTAAAGGAGAGCTGGAGCTCCCTAGACCACTTGTTTGCCTCATTACAAGAGCTAATTTGTGCATCTTTTACGATGTATTGTATGCAAGCATGTCTCCATCTTTTAATTTTTTTTGTTTATATTCATCTTCAAGCATGTACATGAGTACATGCACATGCGTATGTGCATATGTGTGTCTGTGATTATCCCTCATCTTCAGTTTGTTCCCAAAGGGTTTTGTTAAATGTCAATAATATTTAAGTATGTGGGTATGGTGAGATTTTGACTCATCATGCTAATAAGAGACTAAATTAAGCTAATACATAGCTTAAAACAAATTTAAAATCACATAAGTACTAAAACAAATATATAAAATATACTTTACATAATTAAATATAAAAAGGAGCGAAAACATGCATATTATATAAATACCAAAAATACTGAAACATTTATAAAAAAATAAAACACGTAAAAGTTCTAAATTCATTATTATTACTCAAAAAACAAGTTTGCACATATAACTAGGTAATAGAGACATGTAATATGCAGAATATACAAAAATATATAAAATGAATACAATGCATAAAGATATACTCACAAAACACAAAATGTATATAATACTGATATACCTAGTCTGTTAAACTTATACAAATATACATGCATACATCGGATAAACATTTAAGTACAAAAATCATTGAAATACATAAGACATACAAAAATATATGTAAAATATAATAGTAAATAATCTTCATACGACTGAATAAAATATATACACACGTAGAATACATATGTAAATCACACACAAAAACCATGGACACTCAGATACACATATACATACATGTAAATATCCACTATATAGTAAAAGTCTTTGGCCATAAACATCCTTGTTTAGATCACCACAACCATGTTGGACATATGATCCCCTGGCGAGCCATTATATAATAAAAGTTATTGCAAAACACTCTTTAATATGAAATGAAGAGAAGCTATGTTTGCATAACAGGTCCCTTCGTATAATTAGGTTTATGTACCATGGCCATCTTGATATCATACAACTGTTGAGCCAAAGGTTGGATCATAGAGGTTGGTGCATGATTAAATATCTAAAAGGTTAGATTGAGGACTCAACTGCACAATCAAGTGATTATTAAGAAAGGATCTCTAGCATGAGAAGGAGATGGCAATCCTTAATAAAAGGCTGACATCTGACCGACCTCTTGATGCAGGTACTCTGCATATGAAGAGAGATTTGTAGGTGTTGGATGAGTTTAGTCAAAGAGTTGACTTCGAGACAAATACATGTAATACTATTGCGATACATGCACACATCCTTGAATCGCAAACAAATGTATTGTTGTATGTCTGAGTAAGTACATTTAGTAGACTAATAGATTGATGACCTAATCAAGGTTTATACAGCAACACGATGGTGTGCATATGAGGACATATGAGGAATATAATCTCTCTAACTGATTATACAAGTTTACTACTGAACCAAAATACATGAACCCACTCATGAGATATTAGGATACTGAATTCCGATGCTGGTCGTCTTGTTTTGAAAATGAGACAATATTTGAAGGCATGATATACACTTTTGGAAAGCATATGATCGATATCAACTCAAAACGAGACAAGATTTGAAGCTCTACCAATGATCGAAGAAACTTATTGATAAAACCACTAAGGAGACAACCCAAAATTGGATATGAACTTCATGTTTAATGTACAAATTTGTAGTATACAAGATGTACGTGTATTGGGAGTACTCGAGAGTCATGCGATCTTAATAGATTGTATACTGTGATAATTCCATCCCGAGGGAGTGATGAAATAGGTTTGGATTTTAGTGATTCCACTCAATTTACTGGTTATCCAATCTTAGTCCAAATATTAGATATATTGATATAAATAAGATTAAGAGATAATGACAAGACTGGGTACACTGTTTGATATGATCAAATATATCTAAGAGGCCTTCTAGATATAGATATGAGATTAGGTTCCAATATCCACGCCACTATACATGGCATATACAATCACCATGTCCTTGTCTGTAATTATTCATGGAGAAGGTACCTTTTCCCTTGAAAGATTTAGAGGGTTGTTACATTTGAGATAAATCTGAATACTAAGAAAAGAGAAGAATTTAAGAAGATTAAATTAGATTTAATAATCTTCAATAATATTATCCTAGATAGTGTTATCTGTAGAATAATGTGGATAAGATTCACATTATATTGGATATATAAAGAGAGGATCTGAAATTATTAAATTGGATTTAATTATCCTGGAAAAGATTAATGTCGATAGTGCTATAAACTATAATCATGGATAATGTGGATAAGATCCATGTTATCCTATTGAGATTTAATTGTGAACACGATTCACAATTTTAATATTAATGTGAATTGGATTATACATTATACAATAAATATAAATATAATTTACATTTAATTTTGGGCATATAAATACGATTCATATTTGTTAATGGCCTACTTGTAATTATTACAAATAAATTTGAATTATGTAATGATAGTCAAATTTAGAAATCAATAAATAAATAAGGATATGGTTGTTGATATATTGCAACTATATTAATAATAAGAAGGAGAAAATAAAAGGAGATCCATATATTTTAGGTGGAGGGCGATCATGTTTGCAACAATCATGGTGGACGTCCCTACTAAAATCAGAGGCTCATATTATCTTCTTATTATCAATTATTTGGTTAATTTGTTAAAAAGGATTAAATGGATAATTAATTTGATAATTTTATTGATTCTTATCCTAAAGGTGATTGTAAGATCCTTTAATCCTAACTATTAATTCAACGAAACAAGATTGCAATCCTGACCATCCAAACATATATAAAAGGAGATGTAAATCCTACATTCCTCAAAGTTGCTTTCAAGAATTAAAAACATCAGCCTCTCTCTTTCTCTCACTCTTTCCCCATACAAGACTCCACCTCTCTCTCTCTCTCCATGTGGTTGCCTCGTCATTGTTCTGGCAGATCGATTCAATCGATCTCACATAGATGTTCTTCTTTTTTGGTGCCTCGTGTTAGTGAAGAAAAAAGAGAATTTCGTGCGACAGAATTGGGAACTATACAATCTAGATCATTTTGTTGGATTGCGAAAGCAAGCGAGTCATCCCTCGTACTCGCAAGTGTTGTTTCCATTCGATCAGACTTGAGCCATGAGGTCTCTTTGCTTAGAGATTTGTAAATCACAATCATGCTTCAGAGTATGTTCTAAACTTGTGTGACCATGATGGAATAGATTTGGAATGGTTCCCAATCCACTTAGTTCCATGATTTTTTTAATTTGGCTGCTACCACAAAATGCATGACATATGCTGACATACTATATTTTAAATTGGATCTGATCTAATCTTCACGCTTTTGTGGTGCATGATGCCTACATGCCTCCCTTCAAACCCATCATCTTTCAACCTAATTTTCATTATCATTTGAACTTGAGTTGCGTAAAAAGGACATTATTCAAAAGTTAACATGTCTATTTAACTATTTGTACGAGATATCACTCATCACAATTGAGGTCAAGCTGTAAATCCGAATCAAAATTTGGGTTTTGCATACATCTGGTGCTTCTTTCTATCAATACGAGATAAATACCACCTTTGGAGCCCTATCGAGAGAAATTAGATTATTATATAAAGATCCATGGTAGATTCTCTAGTCTATGATTACGGTCGAAGCGTTGGAGACGTCATCTTTAACATCAACAATGTGTTGCATCTTTAACATAGTGACACTTAAACTTCTTTCATCTCCATAGATAGTGTTAACTTATACACCTTTGGGTTATTTGCATAATAAATTATACACCCACATTACATTTGGGGACAACCGATGGTGTTGTAGGAAGTTTATGAAACTCTACCATGTGGTACTGTAGGGACTATAACATGGACCTACCCCCACAACGCATCATCCATTTTCCAAGTTTCTTCAACTTGCAGGTATGCAACCCCATCTCCATCGATGTTGATAGCTCATGGAAATTTGGAGAAGAAGCTTGAAGGTAGCTTGAAGCTGGAAAATTGATCAAAGGCACCACTTGCCTCTTTGACGAACTCACATAGGGCTTGTGCATTTCCGGTGAATGGAGTAGTACTTGAGGTTTATTGGGCTTATGATATAATGCTTAATTAAATAAGCGAGTTTCACAACCATCATGAAGCTAATTACATATCAATTCACTTCCTTTTTGATCCACATACTCCCTCTGCCCACTGCTCCAACTATGTCAATGACACTCCATGCTATATCCAGTCTTCATCTACTTACTGGAGGTAGATTCCATTCCATGCTTTCTTCTCATGCCATTATAAGATGTAGAGGAACTCAAGTGCCTTTATGATAAGTTGTCTGGTATTAGCGTTCACACCTTCGTGCTACTTTGTTTGATATTTCCAGAGCATAATTTGTTAAAATTTGAGAATAATTTATGCACAATGGTTAAAAATTGATTCATGTTTGACTATTTGTTTTTATTAATTCTTTTTCTATGGATATTTAATTTAATATGTAATATAACACAATTTAGTTTACATTATTTATTTTAAAATTATTTAAGATATGATCAATGAAGCATTTATCTTTTCATTTTTATTAGGGATTTTATCACTTGTGCCCCTCCGAGATATCGCAATTTCAGTTATGCCCCTATCTTTTGGTAATATCAGTTGTGCCCCTCAAAACTTTCTCCGTCATCAGTTGTGCCCTTTCGTCAGATTGACCGTCAAAAAATTAAAATAACCATGGTTTATTCAAACCATGATGTGGTTAAGAAGGGTATTATGGTCAAAATAAAATCAAGGGTCAGATCTGGGGAGGAGGGAGCAGAACATGGGGCTGGAGAAGTTAGGCCGGGGAAGAGGGGCGGAGGAGGAGCTGGGGAGGAGCTCGGAACGGAGCTGGAGGTTGACGGGGTCAGGCCAGGGAGGAGGGGCGGCGGGCTGGGAAGCCACTGGAGGGAGGTGCGAGTACGTGGCAGGACCTCGGGACAGGGAAGGGGGGTGCAGGGGCGGAGGGAGGACATCGGGGTTGAGGGGGAGGTATGCACGGTGGGTGGAGGTGTAGGGCATCGGGGCAGGGAAGGGGGTGCATGGGCGGAGGGGAGCACGGTGGGTGGAGGTGCAGGGCATCGGGGCAGGGGGCATCGGGGCGGAGGGGAGGGCATCGGGGTAGGGAAGGGGGTGCATGGGCGGAGGGGAGCACGGTGGGTGGAGGTGCAGAGCATCGGGGCGGAGGGCATCGGGGCAGAGGGGAAGGCATCGGGGCAGGGAAGGGGGTGCAGGGGCGGAGGGAAGCACGATGGGTGGAGGTGCAGTGCATCGAGGTGGAGGGGAGGGCATCGGGGCAGAGAAGGGGGGTGCAGGGGGCAGAGGGGTGCAGCCGTGGGGGGATGACCTTGGGGCGGAGGGGGAGGTGTGTGGGCGGGGAGAGGTGCGAAGGCAGGGGAGGGAGGTGCCGGGACGGACCTCGGGGCGGGGGAGGGGGCGCAGGGGCGGAGGGGAGCTAGGTGAAGGGAGGAGCTAGGAGGGCCTGGAGGGGGAAGGGCACAGAGGCGGGCCTGGAGGAAGAAGACGAAGAATCTGGATGGAGGAAGAAGACGAAAGTGAGAAGAAAAACATTTTTTACCCTTCATTTTTAAGTTAATTACCTATGTATCCCCAAAATTAATGGCCGTTTAGGATGAGGATTGACGGCAACTAACGCGAGGGGCACAAGTGATCATTGTGGAAGTTTTGAGGGGCACAACTGATATTACCAAAAAGATAGGGGCATAACTGATATTGCGATATCTCGGAGGGGCACAAGTGATAAAATCCCTTTTTATTAAATTTGTTCAAACCAAGATAATTTAGTTACCCCTAATTTCATGCCTCGTCATGAATTTCTTTATAATCTTCCAATTAGTTAACTACTTTTAGAAATTAATTTCTATTAATTTAACATATATCTTATTAGAAAAGTTCTAAAAATGATACAGTCTAAGATAAATTTAGATATGTCTTTGAATTCTATTATTGTAATTCCCAGGATAAAAATCACTTTAGATCATGTTACATTCATGATTAGTTTAGAATATATAAAGTAAACATAAAATTGGATTTTTACGCCCGTTACCTTTAAGAATATGCACTTATAATTATACCCATATCTTGTTTACAATAACACTTGTGCCCATGTATTCTTACAAAATCCTATAAAATATAAATATTATTTTGAAATATAAAATATAGAATTGTAAAAATGCAAGGCATAAGTGTTATTACAAAAAGATAGGGGATAACTATAATTGCATAATTTTAGAGAGACATAAGTATAGAAAATCCTATAAAACATAAACATTATTTAAAAATATAATGAAGAATATATTTTTTATTTCTTTTTTTGATAGAAAATTTTGAGCATTTATATTTGTATTATCAAATAAAAAATTCATAAAAATCCATATAAATTGAGAATACAAATATAAAAGTAAAAATAGAAAATATGATAAAAAAACTAGTTGACTTGCATCTCTTCATCCCATGTTGACTCAAAATGTACTATATGCTTTTTTCAAATATTGAAATTTGTTGAATAAGAGAGTGTTACAATGAGCTACTTACACGTTTAATAACATTTTTCTTAAGTTTAACATGGAGATTTGTAGAAGAGATTGTATTATTCTTGTTGAATTAACATATTCTCTAACGAGAGAGAACGAGAAAGAGAGCGGAGGGGGAATCACTAAACATGATGGTCTGAATCATAGTTTTTACTTGAGAGCATTGCATCGTTAAAATAACAGAATAATTGTTGTTTACTTGTTTCTTCTATTATGTCTTAATGTTCAATTTTTTATTCATCATTTGGAACTATATTTATGCAATTTAACACTCTTATTTTGTCAAATCACAATTTTCACCTTCCACCATTATAAATGAATGAAAAGTAACACACTTAGATTTTTTTTCTTATATATTTTACCTTTTCTCCATTTTTAATCAATTACCATTTACAAATAAAGATGCTTCGATTTTCTTCACATTCCATACCAAGCACAAAAGTATGCAAAAATTCTCCCAATATTATTATTTCTGAAGCACTAACATATGTATATTGATTAATGAAAAATAAAATTCTCCCACCATAATTTATGTTACTTTTCATTTGACCACAAAAAATAAGTTTCATCATTTTTAGGAGCAATAGGACCCCATATAATTCGGAATCATATCTGACAACCTTTTTGAGAAAAAAGATAATAAAGAAGTTGCATGATTATCAAACTAATACCTAAAATTGGATCACTTTGAATCTGGATGTCAAAATTGAGGAGGAAAAGAGAAGCGCAGTGCTCTCAAAAAGTAATGAAAGAAATTTATTTTTCCTCTAAACATCTTTTTCAGGATTCTAGTGATCTCATGCTACTTTCTATTACATTTTTTTCACTTTTAAAAGCCTCTTCACCTTATTTTCCTATTTATCCTTAAAGCCAGTAGCATAAATGTTAGTCATGAGCTAAACTCGTCATATATAAAGTCTCGTAAATTAAGCTCTTCAACGATTCAACGATGCCCCTCTCATATGTACTTGCCCGACCTAATCCAATAAGATTCACGACGAGCTTCTTCCCTTGCTCCGAGATTGGTAAGCATAACATCTACATTAAGATGTTTGCTAATAGGATGGGTTTGATATAGTTTTGAGAAGAATAATTTGAGTTTACAGATTTAGCTTTTGAAATAATAATCCATTTAGCCAAGCAAAATCAAAAGTAGGGGTGATAGGCATAAAATGGAAAAGGGAAACCTTTTGCTCAACATTGGACCCATTGGCGACCTTTTTTCAAAGGCAACAAGTCTAAGGACCCAAGACACCCAAATCACCGCAAATCACTTCCATTTTCACGCTCTCTCTCTCCTACCAAATTATATTATTGCCGATCTCATCTCACCCCATCCCGCCGATTATCTCGCCCAATAGGATCACATTCACACGGAAAAGGGAGAGACAATCAGAGAAAAAGCGCATCCGGCTGATCCGCCGCCGTGCGCCGCCACCAACTCCAAATCTCATGTTAAAAGATCCACACCATTTCCCGAAACCCTAAAAGACACCTCCAGTAATGCCCCTGTAGTCCTCAATGGGCGACAATGAGAGGTTTCCGCCGCCGCGCGGCGTAGCTCTCAACAACTTGCAGCAGCAGCAGCAGGAAAGTTCCAATCTTGGTGGATCTCAGCCACGCACACCCCCTGTCCGGCAGTACGCGCTCGGCTTTGGTGGAGCCGAAATGGGAGTTAACAGCACAAAGCGGAATGCGGGTATCCCCCCTTTCCACCCCAACGTGCACCCCCCGTCCCCAAGCTCGCAGTTTTTGACCCCATCCCCGAGATCGGCTGCTCCGCAGCAGTCGCCGCCGCAGACCATGAGGACATCCCCTGGGCACTCGCGGTCGCTCTCGCAGCCTGCGGGCTTCTTCTCGCTGGATGCCTTACCGCCGCTCAGCCCACTGCCTTATAAAGATGGGAATTCGGCGTTGCCGCAGTCGGAACCGGTATCCACGGAAGTGATTATGGAAGATCAGACTTCAGGTGGAGGGGTGTCTCTGGCGGCAGCTTCGACATCTCCTGCATCGTCGTCATTGTTGAGGTCCACTTCGGGGCGGGCGGTCGATGGTCTCCCTCCAAGGAAGGCACATCGGCGGTCGCATAGTGACATCCCGTTTGGGTTTTCTGATTCATTTGTGCAGATGCTCGGCCCGCCACCATTACCTCCGAGGCCCCAGGAAAGTTTCAGTCTTGGTAAGCTGCCGACCCAGCATGGGAAATTCGTGAAGCAGGAGTGGGATTGGGATCTGGATTTGGTTAGGGGTGGTGAAGGGTCAGGGAGCAAGAAGGCCGATGGTGATTGTGGGGATGACTTGATTGACGCGTACATGAATTTTGATGGGCTGGATGCGCTGGACTCGTCGGAGGCAGAAGAGAAACGGGAGGACTTGGATAGCAGGGCGAGCGGGACAAAGACAAGCGAAGCGAACAGCAGTGAGAATGAATCGGAGTGTAGTGTCAATGAGAATGCTAGCAGTGCTCACGTTCTTGGAAAAAGAACTCCGAATCCAAAATGTGGAGAAAATGGAGACAGGTAGAAGGTTTGCTCCCGGTGATTTTGGCAATGCAGGGACTTCTCGTCACTGCCGTAGCATTTCAATGGATAGTTTTATGGGTAAGATAGATTTTAGTGATGAGTTACTGAAGCTCCCTCCTCCTCCTGGTCTTCAACATGGCCAACTTTCGCGCAACAATTCTCTGGATGGTTCACAAACCAACTTCAACATGGAGCTTGGAAATGGTGGATTCACTGGTTCTGAGATGAAGAAGATCATGGCTAATGCGAAGCTTGCTGAGATTGCTATGACTGATCCAAAACGAGCAAAGAGGTGCTTTGCTATTGGTTTGGTATTTTGATGCTCTTTTTCTCTCTCGAGCGCATATGCATATTCTGACTATTGGTAGGTTATTGACAGAATTCTGGCTAATAGACAATCCGCTGCTCGCTCAAAAGAAAGAAAGATGAGGTATATATCAGAACTGGAACACAAGGTCCAAACACTGCAGACTGAAGCTACAACGTTGTCTGCACAGTTAACCATATTGCAGGTATCTCATAATTGTGCGAGTTGTTATTCCGATTTGAAGTCAAACAAGACAATCATTCACAACTCATCATTTTCTGCATTTAGCGGGATTCTGCCGGCCTCACTAGTCAGAATAATGAGTTAAAGTTTCGTCTTCAAGCCATGGAGCATCAAGCCCAACTTAGAGATGGTATATTTCCAACCCTTGATTTTTAATTTGGTTTGAAACTTTTTACATTGGTGAGACATGCAGTAAGTGGATATTAATCAATGTCTTGGGATTAAATACTACCCATTGTAAAAGATCAATGGATAGAAATGATAAACATGATTTGACATTCAAGGACCCATCAATTTAATGATTTTTTTGCGAAAATATATATATTAGTGATTCTAAAGACCAAGGATATAAGCAAAGACTAATTGTATTTAATTTTCCTGCATGTTCCTATGTCGGCACATCTTCTTGAAATTATGAGCATTTGTAACTTGAATTTGCTAATTACCCAAAAAGGAAAGCAATTTATCATTTGGCAAGTAATAAAAATTGGGCAGTTATAACTTGTGTATATACTAATTATACAAAAAAGGAAACCAGTCTATTAGGTAAGTATTACTTATTATATTGCGATTTTTTATTGATATACCAAATTAATTACTAAATATAGTTTTCGTGTAATTACTAGCAGACAATCTATTCCATTAGATTTATTATCTTGCAAGTAATAATAATTATTACAAAATTATTACTAAATATAGTATTATTTATTATCTTGCAAGTAATCATAGTGCTCATTAGGAAAATGATGTGCACGATGTATTCCATTAGATTTCCATCGTTGATGATGAGCAGACGTTCTATATTCCATTAGATTTTCATGTAACGACAATCATTCTTATTTTGGAATCTACTAATTCATTTATTTTTCTTTTTACTCAATCAAATGTAAATCAATTATTTCTTTTTCTTCTTTCAAATTAGAATAGGGAAGTTACTAAGCTTGCAATTATAGGATGAAAAAGAGGGGGAGCGGAGTCATCTATTGAAGGAGATCATACCTCACATATTACAGAGACATGCGAAAAAGAATCTGGAGCACATCCAAAGCGAAGAATCCATCATATGGGTGCATATTAATATATCTTAGATTATAATGGACCTACATGATGATAGAAATGTTCAGTGCTGTTTTACACACAACAAGAGATAAGAAATTACACCTTGGGGTCTCGACAATCCTTGAACCACTAAAGGAAGAGGACTCCTATTGTAGTTCTGATCTCGTATGGGTTGCATGTGTAGGAGTGTTGATGAGATGTAGAGTTCCCCCACCAACATGCCCAAGCTGATTTTTAGGATCTTCTCCATGCTTCTCGTTGAGGACGTCAT
Organism: Ottelia alismoides; assembly: GCA_037367405.1. Lineage (NCBI taxonomy): Eukaryota > Viridiplantae > Streptophyta > Magnoliopsida > Alismatales > Hydrocharitaceae > Ottelia > Ottelia alismoides. The sequence continues at coordinate 365,970 of JAZKJV010001587.1, forward strand.
CACACGGAGTTCTTCTCTAGTGTGTACATGAAGCCTTGAGCAAGAGAGCTTCTCTATGGAGAGCTTCACCAAACAATGGAGATAGAGAGGTGGAAGCGAGACGACCAAAGTGGAAGAGAGAAGGGGTTGGATGGCACTAGCGTTTCAACTTGAAACCATTGTGGCCATCCACTCCAAATATATAGAATGGGTGGAACCACTTATGTGCTTAGCATCTAACCTTAACCACTTACGACAATTTGACTTGGATTCGATTAAGGACCAATTTCACAAAGAACTTTGTTCTATGTGAATCAAATTCACCAACATCTTATTGATACGTTGTCATAGGATGAAGCAACCACGACATGCACACATGGATGTTGTTCACATGATCCTAAGGTATATGAAGCCTTCTCCTGGTACAAGATTGTTCTTTAGAGACATACCTCTATTTCAATCGACTTGTGCAGATGCTAATTATGCAGGATGCCATAAAGACAAAGTCTACCTCTGGTTATCAGTTTTCATAGAGAGTTCTTTGATCTCGTGGGAGAACAAGAAGCAGATCGTGGTTGCTAGATTTGGTGTATGTTTGGAAAACTGAATGACTTGTTTATTCATGGGACCCCATGGCTCTCTTATATAGGAGAAAAATCTTGGGTAAATATCAAGAGAGGTACATAAGAAAATAAAATAAGAAATAACACCAAAGATGTACATTAATCTCAACACTCCCCCTCAAGCTGGAGCATATATGTCTATCATGCTCAGCTTGGAACAACATCTTTGGAGTTTGGAAAGGGCCTCTAGTAAGAGCTTTGGTGAATATATCAGCAGTCTGATCTCTAGTAGAACATGAGAGGTGGATATGAGACCCTTCTGGATCATGTCTCTAGTATAGTGGCTATCCACCTCTATATGCTTTGTACGTTCTTGGAATGCATGATTATTTGCAATAAAAAGTGCTGCCTGATTGTCACATATAAGCTGCATAGGAAGAGGTACATTAACTGCAAGATCTGTCAAAACCGACCTCACCCACATCATCTCTGTGCTTCCTCGAGCCATGGACCTGTATTAGGATTCTGCACTAGATCTAGCAACCACTGTCTATTTTTTTCTTTTCCATGACATGAGTAAGCTGTCAACAAAATAACATAGCTAGAAGTGGACTTCCTGTCCCTAGGGCATCTTGCATAATATGCGTCTGCACATGTTGTTACATCAAGAGAAGTGCTTCTGCTGAATATAAGATCACTTCCTGGTGAATACTTCAAATATCTAAAGATCATATAGACATCATCTATATGAACCTTCCTACACTGTTCCATGTACTGGCTCACTTTGCTCACGGTAAAGGATATATCTGGCATGGTGATGGTAGCATATAGAAGTTTTTCAACCAGCTCTCTATATCTCCTCTGATCTACCTCCTCAGTATCATCATCAAAGTCTCATACTTGGATCCATAGGAGTAGTAGCGGGTTTGCACCCTCTCATGCCTGTCTCTAGAAGATCAGTAACAAACTTCCTCTGAGTCATCACAAGACCACGCTGGTTCCTGGTGAACTCTAATCCAAGGAAGTATCGAAGATTTCCAAGGTCTTTGGTCACAAAATGCTGACATGGGAACTCCTTGGCCACCTGAATGCCCTCATCATCATCACCCGTGATAATAATATCATCAACATAGACGAGAATAGCAACAATACATCTCTTTGTCCTCTGGACAAAAAGTGAATGATCCGTAGTGGACCGGGAAAACCCCTGATGGCAAACCCCTGATGCTTTGTCAATTATGAAAGCTTATGGTTCCAAGCTCTGGGACTCTGTTTTAGGCCGTAGACTGCCTTGTGGAGTCTACACACTTTCTGAGATTCCCCCTCAACAGCTTGGTGGCTATTGCATATAAACCTCCTCTTGTAGATCTCCATAAAGAAATGCATTCTTCACATCAAGTTGATAAAGAGACCAGTTCCGTGAAGCGTCAACTGATAGGAGAATGCGTGATGTTGAATGTCTGGCTACTGGAGAGAAGATATCCTGATAATCTACCCCATAAGTCTGGGTGAATCCGAGCGTCAAAAAAAAAGTCTGGGTGAATCCACGTGCTAGAAGCCTTGCCTTGTAGCGATCCACAATGCCACCCGCTCGCTGCTCCACCGTAAATATCCATTTGCACTCCACAACAAATGCACCTGAAGGGGTAGAAACAACACTCCAGGTACCACGAGACTGCAAAACGACCATCTCCTCTTTTATGGCAAGTCGCTAACTGCTATCCTGTATGGCCATCTGATATGTTTGTGGTATAGTAATAGCTGAGAGGCCCATAACAAACTTCTTGTATTCTTCTGAAAGATGGTCCAAGGAAACATGCACACTAGAAGGTACATAGCACAGTTGCGATGGGGCTTCTTCAAGGCAATATGTACATCGATGTCATCAGCCTCTTTGTTCTCTGCTATCATATTCTCCTATGTAGTATCCCTGTGGGTCAAGCATAGCACCTGTGCCTTCAGTAGAAACAATGTGCTCACTACATACCTGGGGCGTGCTGGATGATTGAGAAGGCGCAAGAGCAGAGGGACGAATATAAGACCTACGTTTGTAAAATCGAGGTAGGAACTGAGTCATGCTAGACGAAAGTGGAGGAGGAGGTGGAAGAGGAGGTGGTGAAGGAGGTGGAGGTGATTGAGACTCAACATGAGGACTTGTTGGTGGAGATATCAGAGGTGGAGGAACGAAGATATCCTCACTAGAGTCATCATTAGATAACCTGTCACCTATAGGAGAAAAATACATAATAAATTCAAAAATGTGACATCAACACTCACACAATATTTTCTCCCAACATGATCAAAATACTTATACCCTTTTTGGGTATGAGAATAACCAACGAACATACATTCGACAGCTCTAGGAGAGAGCTTGTCACGACCATGATTAAAATTGTGGACAAAAGCCACAGATCCAAAAACTCTGGGGGTAAGTGAGAATAAGTCTTCAGGAATCGCAATCAAGAAAGGAACTTTTTCTCCAAGCATAGTAGACGGTATGCGGTTCACCAAGTAACATGCAGTAAGAACTGCATCACCCTAGAAAGAATGAAGAGCTCGACTATGAATTAAAAGAGTCCTTGTGACATCCAAAAGATGATGGTGTTTGCGTTCAAAAATACCGTTCTGATGTGAAGTATAAGCACACGAAGTTTGATGAACAACACCAATAGATCCGTGGGAGTATGATAACTGTAAGGTAGAAAACTCCAAGGCATTGTCAGTGCGAAGAAATTTTACATTAGCAGAAAAGATGTTTTTAATATCAGTAAGGAAAGATTTTGATAACATGACCATCTTCAAACTTATTCTTCATCAGAAATACCCAAGATAATCTAGAAAAATCATCTGCAATGACCATATAAATTCGATGTCCCTGATGATTAGGAAAACAACTAGGACCCCAGATATCAAAGTGAACCAACTCAAATAACTGACCACTGTCATGACTCTGACGACTCCGAAAAGAGGAACGATGGTGCTTCCCAAGCTGGCACGCCTCACACTCCAAGCTAGTACGAATAGAAATCTGGAGGAGGACATGACACAACTCTAAAGCATTGTCAGATCGTAAAAACTTGACTGGAACAGAGAAACCGTTCTTTTTTTCAGTAATAAAGGTTTTTATAACATACCCATCTCCAGACTTATTCTTTAACAGAAAGATCCAAGGAAGTCTAGAATAGTCATATACAACAACAAGATAAAAATGATGTCCCTGGTGATCAGGAACCAGACTCGGACACTAAATATCTAAATGAAGGAGCTCAAACAACTGAAACTGCTCTGACCCTGACGAGTGGGAAATAAAGAGGGTGGTTTTTCACAAGCAAGCAAGCCTTGCACTGGAAGGAAGATCGTGTGGAAATACGTGGGAGGACATGTCACATCTTCTGCAGAGGAAGATGGCCAAAACGAAGATGCCACATGTAAGGTGAGATTGGTCCAACAGGAATAGTAGAAACACCAACATGAGGAGGTCGGGACAAGTCTGCATAGCCTTCGCTGCTCACGGCCACATCCAATCACCCTGCCCGTGAATATGTTCTGATACACATGAGAAGAGAGATAAAAAATGACACGACAATGCAGATCCCTTGTGATCTGACTAATAGAAAGCAAGTTCATCTGAAAGTCAGGAGCATGTAAAACATTCTGCAGGCGCATGAATGGCGTCAAATGCACCTCCCCCTATCTTGTGATGGGTAAGTGAACCCCATTCACAATGATAACCCATTTACTATGAGGTAAAGACCTATAAGATCTGAACCGATCTCTCTCGCCACAAAGATGGTGATTAACACCAGTATCCATGATCCATTCTGTCATATCTGTTCTATTACAGCTGGTAAAAGCATACATGATACATGAGGAACTCAAAGAGGATCTAGCAGCAGCTGCAACATCTGTAGTGGTGGTGCCGACAACAGTAGTCATGATCTCTCATATACGAGAGACAATGCCATCAAGGCGTGGATCTGCCCGGGGAGCCAAAGTGTAGGCTCAAAATGCTATGCCACTCGAGCCTACACAGGGTATTCATGCTTTTGATAACATGTGTCCTCAAAGTGTTCTGGATGATGACAATATGTGTTGGGTCTACGCTGATGTCCATCCCCTCTGCCATGGGGATTGCACCCTCTGAACTGCGTAGAACCTCCCTACTGTGAGATGCAACCATAACTGAGGAGGTCTGTGTATTGGCAATGGGTGGAATAAGGTGACTGCTGAGGTGATTGTACACCTCCTCCATGGGAGGTATGGTTGCCCCAGTAAGGATGTGGAAAGGGAGAAAGAAAAGTTGCATTCCATCTAACCCTATAGCTCTCTTATATTGGAGAAAAGCTCAAAGGATAAACTAAATAAACAAGACAAGAGAAATAAATAATATAAATAAATACGAAAATAACATAAGAATCTTAACACTTTCCCTCAAGCTGGAGTATATATATCTATCATTCTCATCTTGGAACAACAATGATGAAATGAACCTCTTGCAAGAGCTTTGGTGAACATATCTGCAATCTGATCACTTGAAGCGATATAAGATGTTGAAATAAGCCCCTTTTGGATCAAGTCATGAGTGTAGTGACAATCTGCCTCGATATGCTTTTTTCTCTCATGAAATGCTGGATTATTAGCTATGAACAAGGCTGCTTGATTATCACATTTGAGGTGCATAGGAAGAGGTACCTCAATCGTTAGATCAGTCAGGGCATACTTGACCCACATCATTTCTGTACTCCCTTGGACCATGGCCTATATTCTGATTCACGCTGGACTGAGCAACAACAGTTTGTTTCTTACTTTTCCATGAGACCAATGAACTACCAACAAACACGATGAAGCCTGAAGTGGACCTCCTGTCCTTAGGACACCCAGCATAATCTGCATCTGCACACCCAATAACAGTAAGAGAAGTATCTCTTCTAAAAAGAAGACCCATACCTGGAGATGACTTCAGATATTTCAAGATCATGGACACTGCATCCATGTGTACCTACCTGGGTTGCTCCATGAATTGGCTCACTCTGCTTACGGCGATAGATATATCAGGGTTGGTAATAGTAACATATAATAATTTCCTACCAACTCTTTGTATCGTCTCTTGTCAACCTCCTCAGAGTCATCATCATAGAGCCTAGCATTAGGATCCATTGGGGTAGTAGCTGGTCTACGTCCTGCTATGCTTGTCTCAGATAGAAAACCAGTAACATATTTCCTTTGCGTCATGACCATACCCTGTTGATTTCGTGCAAAATCCAAGCCAAGGAAGTAATGAAGCGTGTCAAGGTCCTTGGTAACAAACTGTTGCCCAAGAAAGTCCTTAGCTGCTTGAATGCTCTGTTCATCGATGCCAGTGATAACAATGTCATCAACATAAACCAAAACAACTACGATACCTCTTTGATTTCTCTTAACAAAGAGAGTATGATCTGCAGTGGATGTGACAAACCCCTTCTGTTCAATCAACTCCGAGAGCTTCTGGAACCAAGCCCTCGGACTCTGCTTAAGGCCATAGATAGACTTATGAAGACGACATACCATAATGGACTCCCCCCCAGCAGCAAACCCAGGTGGCTGCTGCATGTAAACCTCCTCCTGCAGGTCTCCATACAAGAAAGCATTCTTTACATCTAATTGGAAAAGCGGCCAATCACGAACCACATCTACATCAACTAGAATCCACAGGGTAGAGTGACGTGCAACAGGAGAAAAAGTATCTTGATAATCCACCCCATAGGTTTGGGTGAACCCACGAGCAACCAATTTAGCCTTGTATCTGTCTACTGCAGTGTTGCAATAGTCAGCCGACTATCCCGAATAGTTGGTTCGACTATGCGGTGCGGGAGGAGGGGGGTCCCCGACTGAACAGACCTCCAGTCGGGCAATAGTCGGCTCGACCTAATAGTCGGCCGACTATTCAGCCGACTGGCCCGACTATTAGGCCGACTGGAGTTTGACTTCTGATATTTTTATTTTTTTATTTTCAGTTTTCAATTTTTATGGGTTACATTTTACCACGGTATCGTCACAAATGTCAAATTCTATATATATATATATTATATTGATTGGTATTTTTATCTTGGATTCATGTTAAATAATGACCATATATGTATAAAAATATAAGAATATATATATATTATAAATTTTTATATTAAAAAATACAAAATCGAATAATTATGAATAGTCGTCCGAATACCGATTATTCTCTATTCAGTGACTCCTTTAATTGAATATCGAATACCGTCTTCTGCAACATTGGTCTACTGTACCGTCGGCCCGATGCTTCTTAGTAAATACCCACTTGTTACCAACCACAAATGCACCTGGTGGAGCATGGACAACATTCCACGTACCTCGTGACTGTAAAACTGCCATCTCCTCCTCCATAGCCAGATGCCATTGACTGCTCTGTAGTGCCTCCTGATATGATTGCGACATCTCCACGGTAGACAGACCAATAACAAATCTCTGAAATCCTTAAAAAGACGTCCCAAGGAAACATGGGACCCAATAGGATGCATAGTGCACGCCTGTTTATGCTTCCTTATTGCAATAGGCACATCCAAATCCTCAACAGATGTAGAAGAGATAGTATCCACGTCCTGTACCTTAGTATGTACATGCAAATCACCAGTGCCATCAGTAAAACTCAAATGTTCAGAACATACCTTGGGCGTGCTGGATGACGGAGGAGTCACATGAGCAGGGGGCGTTGCTGGTAAACCTGCAGAAAGAAAGTAGGTGACTATTGAGGAGGTGGTGATGGTGGAGGTGGTGGTGGAGATGATAATGATGGAGGAAGTGGCATATAGACCTCTTCTCTATCCTCTGAAGAAGTAAGCCTGTCACATGTGGGAGAAAAATATATAACAAACTCAAAAAAGGTAACATCAACATTAACTTAGTATCTTCGTCGAACAGGGTCAAAGCATCGATATCCTTTTTGTGTCTTGGAATAACTAACAAACACACATTTGACAGCCCTAGGAGAGAGCTTGTCAAGACCTGGACACATTTGATGAGCAAAAGTTACAAAACCAAAGACACAAGGCGTTAGCGAGAAAAGATCCGTCTTGGGAAACGCAATCAAGAACGGAATCTTCTCTCTTAGCATCGAAGAAGGCATACCATTTAGCAGATAGCAAGCAGTTAGAACCGCATCTCCCCAATATGAATGAGGGGCACGACTCTTGATCAAAAGAGTTCTGGTGATGTCTAACAGATAACGGTGTTTTCGTTCTGCTATCTCATTATGTTGGGACGTATATGCACACGATGTCTGATGCACAATGCCAAGGGACCTAAGGAATTGAGAAAGCTGTGTACTGCAAAACTCTAATGCATTATCGGAACGAATAGACTTGACGTTCGCAGAAAAAATATTCCTTATTTCATTAATAAAGGACTGAATAACAAGACCTGCATCAAACTTGTTCTTAAGAAGAAATATCCAAGACAATCTCGAAAACTCATCAACTGCAACAAGATAAAACCTATGTCCCTGATGATCTGGGACACGACTGGGACTCTAAATATCAAAATGCAATAACTCAAACAGACTATGACTGCTACGACCTTGACGACTCTGAAAGGTAGAGCGATAATGTTTCCTAAGTTGGCAGGCCTCGTATTGAAAGGTGGAGCGAGGAGGAATATGTAGAAGAACATGACACAACTTTTGCAGAGGAAGATGACTAAATCGAAGATGCCACATATAGGGAGAAACTGATCCAGTGCGAAGAGAAGAGGCACCAACATAAGGACATTGCACCAATTTGTAGAGTCCCCCTTGCTCACGGCCAGTTCCAATCACCCTGCCCGTTAGTATATCCCGAAACACAAGAGTAGATGGATCAAATACAACACGACAATGCAAGTCTTTGGTGATTTGACTAATTGAAAGAAGATTCATAGAAAATTTAGGAGCATAAAGAACATTCTGAAGTTGCATTCTGGGGGACAACTGCACCTCCCCCTGACCAGTAATGGGAGAATGTGTCCCATCAGCTATCACCACAGATTTGCCTGAATGAATTGGGCTATATGTACTAAACTGACCTCTATCACCACAAAGATGATGGGATGCTCCTGAATCCATTTTCCACTCATACAAATCTGCTCTGTAACAACTAGTAAAGGCATATGCTGTACCTGATGTGGATGCTGAGGCTGCTACCTCTGAAGATCCTGACTGCGAATTAATTTTTTTTTGACGCTCAAAAAGGGGGACACACTTGAAGGTGCTCGCCTGCGAATTAATTGATTTTGAAGATGGCATGATCTCCGTGAGCCGAGCTACTAACTCGTCAAACTTCTGATCAGCTGCAACCGAAGAACTACTACCTTGTTGGATCTGTTTTGCCACGCGAGCTGAAGCTGGAAACCTATGCTTAGAATAGCACGTTTCCTTTGAATGACCTGGCGTACGGTAATAAGTACAACGCTGACGAGGGGGTCTACTGTTCCCTCCTCTTCCACGATCTCCACGGCCACAGAACTGTGTAGTGCTCCTCCTTCCACGAGATGCTGCCATGGCTGAATATGTCTGAGACACGGACGAACCACCTGAAGATATGGAGAGTCTGTTCAGCCAGCGATATGCTTCCTCCATTGGAGGTATAATGGCATCGATCAGAATCTGTGCTCACGGCCAGTTCCAATCACCCTGCCCGTTAGTATATCCCGAAACACAAGAGTAGATGGATCAAATACAGCACGACAATGCAAGTCTTTGGTGATTTGACTAATTGAAAGAAGATTCATAGAAAATTTAGGAGTATAAAGAACATTCTGAAGTTGCATTCTGGGGGTCAACTGCACCTCCCCCTGACCAGTAATGGGAGAATGTGTCCCATCAGCTATCACCACAGATTTGCCTGAATGAATTGGGCTATATGTACTAAACTGACCTCTATCACCACAAAGATGATGGGATGCTCCTGAATCCATTTTCCACTCATACAAATCTGCTCTGTAACAACTAGTAAAGGCATATGCTGTACCTGATGTGGATGCTGAGGCTGCTACCTCTGAAGATCTTGACTGCGAATTAATTTTTTTTGACGCTAAAAAAGGGGGACGCACTTGAAGGTGCTCGCCTGCGAATTAATTGATTTTGAAGATGGCATGATCTCCGTGAGCCGAGCTACTAACTCGTCAAACTTCTGATCAGCTGCAACCGAAGAACTACTACCTTGTTGGATCTGTTTTGCCACGCGAGCTGAAGCTGGAAACCTATGCTTAGAATAGCACGTTTCCTTTGAATGACCTGGCGTACGGTAATAAGTACAAGGCTGACGAGGGGGTCTACTGTTCCCTCCTCTTCCACGATCTCCACGGCCACAGAACTGTGTAGTGCTCCTCCTTCCACGAGATGCTGCCATGGCTGAATATGTCTGAGACACGGACGAACCACCTGAAGATATGGAGAGTCTGTTCAGCCAGCGATATGCTTCCTCCATTGGAGGTATAATGGCATCGATCAGAATCTGTGCTCACGGCCAGTTCCAATCACCCTGCCCGTTAGTATATCCCGAAACACAAGAGTAGATGGATCAAATACAGCACGGCAATGCAAGTCTTTGGTGATTTGACTAATTGAAAGAAGATTCATAGAAAATTTAGGAGCATAAAGAACATTCTGAAGTTGCATTCTGGGTGTCAACTGCACCTCCCCCTGACCAGTAATGGGAGAATGTGTCCCATCAGCTATCACCACAGATTTGCCTGAATGAATTGGGCTATATGTACTAAACTGACCTCTATCACCACAAAGATGATGGGATGCTCCTGAATCCATTTTCCACTCATACAAATCTGCTCTGTAACAACTAGTAAAGGCATATGCTGTACCTGATGTGGATGCTGAGGCTGCTACCTCTGAAGATCCTGACTGCGAATTAATTTTTTTTTGACGCTCAAAAAGGGGGACGCACTTGAAGGTGCTCGCCTGCGAATTAATTGATTTTGAAGATGGCATGATCTCCGTGAGCCGAGCTACTAACTCGTCAAACTTCTGATCAGCTGCAACCGAAGAACTACTACCTTGTTGGATCTGTTTTGCCACGCGAGCTGAAGCTGGAAACCTATGCTTAGAATAGCACGTTTCCTTTGAATGACCTGGCGTACGGTAATAAGTACAAGGCTGACGAGGGGGTCTACTGTTCCCTCCTCTTTCACGATCTCCACGGCCACAGAACTGTGTAGTGCTCCTCCTTCCACGAGATGCTGCCATGGCTGAATATGTCTGAGACACGGACGAACCACCTGAAGATATGGAGTCTGTTCAGCCAGCGATATGCTTCCTCCATTGGAGGTATAATGGCATCGATCAGAATCTGTGCTCTAGCTGCATCATATTGAGGATCCAGTGCCGTTAGGATGACTCCTGTCATTACTGAAAATCTCTATATGCTTCGAGTTGCTCTGGTGTAGCAGTCAAGGGAATGTACCCATGTAACCTTTCAAACATACCCCTTAGTGAGGTGTAAAGGGTATGTAGAGGACGACCATTCTGCTTTAAAGTGAAGGTATCATGCTGAAGTTGCAGAATCTTTGACTCATTCTTCGCTGGCGAATATGTAGCAACAAGAATGTCCCACATAGCCTTAGCCGTTGACTGACTCAAAATGTCATTGGCTATCTCCATGGATACTGTTTCAGAAAGCCATACTCGTGCATACGCGTCATCCGCTTCCGATGAGGCGTTAACCCCAGTTTTGTCGACATGCTCCTCTTGTGTGAGGATGTGCTTCTTGTCATTGCATTGCATTAGATTCATGAACTGCATGGCCTACAGACTACAGTTCATAATTAGTTCCATCCATATTCACAATGGGTGCTGGACCTTAAGGTATCAATGTATGCGACATCTGCTTTGTTGTCTGACATGATGGCACCTATTTTTCAATTTGGGGTTGCAGACTTGGACATAAAATGTCTACACTTACATATGGGAAGATGATTGTGGGTGTAGACTCATACCACAACCACTTCCATTCTCTGAAAATTCCTCTGGAAGGTTAGGGTGTCTTTAGATGATCAAGACACCCTGGACAATCAGACCGAAGCCCAACTAGGGGCTTGAGGCAGTGCAACACGAACGAGCACGTGCGCTGGCGAGGAGATGCACAACACGGGTGCAAACCCGCGCACTTGATCAATCTTGTATTCATCATGTTAAAATCGGCTTTTTAATCCCCTAGCTTAAATAAATCAATAAAAATCACTAATAATTCCTCAATATTGTATTATATTATCTATAATTAACCTGTAATTATTTTTTAATTACTATTATTTATTTTGTAATTATTTTATTATAAAAACCCATAAAAATTAGGTTGATTAATTGTCTATAAGTTCCTAACCCTTAAAATGGCTAAAAACTACAAAAAAATATCAAAATAAAAAATTGATGTTTTTAACCCCTTAAAAATACCTCCAAAAATACCTTTTGTACAAATGACCTCTTTTGGCTTTTTGTCTAACATGAAACTTGTAGATCTCATCGAGATCTACAACTTTCGTGTTTTGACTTTTTCCTAATTTTACCTCTAACTAATTCTTTTATATTTTTCTTTATTTTTGCATTTTTTGATTTTTCTGGTGCAGCCACGTGGCGCCCTCTGGGGCGCCCATGTGGCCGCTTCTCTCCTTGCCACCCGACACCCCTCCTGGGCTGTCTGATCTTCTCATTCCCGCCTCCATCTCCATCGTTCACTCCAGATCTCACTCTAGCCGTCAGACAAGGCCCTAAATGTCGGTTTCGATCACTATTTCGGTTTCGACCAAAACAGAATTTCGATGGAATTTCGGTGGAATTTCGATTGGAATTTCGGTAATTTCGATCATTTTTTGTACTAGGACCCCCATATTTCGGTCATTTCGGTCATTTCGGTCAAATTTCGATTTCGACTGGATATCGATATTCGACAGAAATTCGATCGAATTTCGCTGAAATTTGAGGCCATGCCGTCAGATCTGATCCACTGATCAGATCTCAACCACTCTTCTCTGCCTCGCTTCCAGCCGCCTGATCCCATTTATATCCTACGGTCGCCCACGTGCCACGACACCCTTTCTCCCTTTACTGTTGGATGGGGACTTAACTCCCATCAGACCGCTCGCCTCCGCCCAAATCCGAGCTACTAGTTCATATCTGATCAGATCTTAGCCCTCCATCTGCCCATTCATCTGGGCCGTTGGATCGAAAGATCCAATGACCCGCGTCATCTTCTTCCTCATGCACCTGCCCCTCCAGGTGTTACGACTAGCAGGTCATCCCCCCTTTCTATTATGGAACCTTCATCAACCACTCCCTCAGTGCCATAACGCCATGTCCGGAAAGCTCGCTCCTCCCTCTCCCTCGTGTAACCTCCAGTGCCTTCCCTCTTCACTCCAAGCATTCAATTCCACCGTTGCAAATCCCCCTCTCCTCTCCGGTAACCGACCCTCTCCTCTTATAAAACCACCCCCTCTGCCTCCGAGTACCCCATCCACCAATCCACGGGGCTTAGGCCTAGCTTCCCTCGCCCTCCAGTGATAGCGGAGGGCGATGTTGAGGCGACGATGACCAAAAGCCTCAGTGTGATCCATGGCTCATTCACCATGTAAGCTCCACCTCACCGACGGTTGCTCGAGCCCCATGCACCGATTGCACATGTAGAACGACGACCGAAGCACCTCCTAGGCGCTCAGCCGAAGGCAATTCACTAGCCGTATTCGTCTCCGACCTCCAGGTCTTCTCTCTTTATAATTTCTCTACCTTTTCTCCTAATTTTCCTGTCACCTCAGATGACTTCCACCTTCCTCCGATCATCCTACCATCTCCGCCACACCACCCTCATACATGCCAACACTTCCGCTCACCCTCTTCCCGTCTCCAGACCTCCAACCACGTCGACCCATTCTCTCTCCGATCTGTCGGAGATGAAGCCTCGACACTCTGTCTTCTCCGCCGTACACATGGCATCATTTCATTCACCTCACACACGCACTTCACAATAGCATGCTTCAACTATTTAACTATTGCAGATCTTCAATAGTCGGAGTTCTGGCACCCACTCCGATCTACCGTGCCACCTCCGATAACCTCCCTCCACCTTACTCCTCCAGCCGACGATGGAGCTTCGCCACACCTCCAGCACCTTTGCGAGCCCCTCACCCTTCTTCTCTGACCTTCTGGTGAGCGTGTGGTCCACGGAGGAGATCCCGGCAGGTCATAGGAGCCCTGTTTTCTCCGGTGACCAATAACGGACGACGAAGAGCAGCGACTGCCCGATCGTTTTGATCGGACAGTCCAGATGACGACACGTGGCCGGCCTGAGCCTCTTGACGAACCTCCAGGCTCGGAGTTCCCGAGCCTACGACGCGCCCCGAGCCTGGCCCCCTCACTTGCATTGCGCGCGGGGGATGGGTAGTTTGCGCGAAAGACCTTAGACGTGTTGGAATTTGTAGTTTGGTCCCTAGGCGCGTGCCTTACGTGCATGCCTGGGTATTTTACATGGTGGCCCTTGCAAGTTTCAAGATTTACAGTTATACCCCTGCGTGCAACGGAGAATTTACAAAAGGACCTAGGTGGTTTTGAAAATTTACAAATAGGTCCCTCTAGGGACCTATTTGTGATTATTTATCCTTTTATTCCTCACATTTTTATTGCATTTATGCCCTTGCACTATTTCCTTCATAACGTGAGCATCGTAGGTCCAATTTACTTGATTTCAGTGTCGTTTTGTTCCTTATTTCATCATCTATTTCATGGCCTATTTAATTTTCTCATCTGACACTACTTGGAATATGATTTAATGTTATAAAGTATCTCGTGCTCAATTTCTTTGCCATTGCTAGATGCGTGCTCATAATTTCTTTGCTCAAAATAACTCTGAAACTGAATCACATATTATGCTCACTTTTCTCTAGGGTATTTTTTTAATCCATTATTTTGCATATTATTCCTTGCAAGCATTCATACAATATGTCTATGCATACTCATTTAATTGCATTAAAAAATGAATAAAAAATACATGCATCATAATTGCATAGTTCTGTATTTTAGTATGCATTTCTGCATGGAGACCTGTAAATGAGAATTTATTCACACATGCTTATAATTGACCAAAATTTGATAAATAGATAAAGTAGCTCGTGTCCATGTGTTCGATCTTGGTAGACTTGTCAAGTATAAATACTCCACAACATTCAAAGATTGTGATTTTTGATCGACCGTTTTTCGCCTCCTATACTACAATTATCTACTATTATAGAGGCGAATTCCACTTGCATCAAATGGCACCGTTGTCGGGGAACGAACCCGTGTCACCCACTTGATAGGAGGGAATACTCATCACTATACTACAACGAAAATCAGTGTTTTTAACCCCTTAAAATACCCCCCAAAAATACTTTTTGTACAAATGACCTCTTTTGGCTTTTTGTCCAACATGAAATTTGTAGATCTCATCGAGTGTTGGACAAATAATGGCCAACCACGTCGACCCATTCCATCTCCGGCAGATCGGAGAGAGAATTTGTCGACGTGGTTGTAAGTCTGGAGATGGGAAGAGGGTGAGCGAAAGTGTTGGCGTGTATGAGGGTGGTGTGTCGGAGATGGTAGGATGATCGGTGGAATGTGGAAGTAATCAGAGGTGATGGGAATATTAAGAGAAAAAGTACAGAAATTATAGAGGAGAAGACCTAGAGGTTGGAGACGAATATGACGAGTTAATTAGCTTGGGCTGAGCACCTTGGAGGCGCTCCGGTCGTCGCTCTAAATGCGCAGCCGGTCCATGGGGTTTGAGCAACCGCCAATGAGGTGGAACTTACATGGAAGATGAGCCATGGATCGCACCTGAGGCTTTTGGTCATCGTCACCTCGACACCAATACACGGGGCTTAGGCCTAGATTCCCCCGCCCTCCGGTGACAGTGGAGGGCGGTGTTGAGGCGGCGACCGGATGGCGGGGGAAGCTGGGCCTAAGCCCCGTATATTGGTGTCGAGGTGACGACGACCAAAAGCCTCAGGTGTGATCCATGGCTCATCCGCCATGTAAGCTCTGCTTCACTGGCGGTTGCTCGAGCCCCATGCACCGGCTGTGCATGTATAGCGACGACCGGAGCGCCTCCAAGGCGCTCAGCCCAAGCCAATTCACTCGTCGTATTCGTCTCTGACCTCCAGGTCTTCTCCTCTATAATGTCTCTACTTTTTCTCTTAATTCTCTTGTCACCTTCGATCACTTCCACCTTCCACCGATCATCCTACCATCTCTGCCATACCACCCTTATACACGCCAACACTTCCGCTCACTCTCTTCCTGTCTCCAGACCTCTAAATGACCTCTTTTGGCTTTTTGTCCAACACTTCCAGTCATTTGTTCAACACTTCTGCCCAAGGTTCAGAAAGTCGGTATGCGGTATTCGTTCGGTCAGGCGGTCTGGAGCGAGTAAGCGGGTAGGCGGAAGTATATGCGGAAGTATATGCGGATTATGCGGTTTCTATTATTTTAATTAAAATTAATTAAAAAATTAAGGGATATTTACCCAGCGAACCCTGAAATCTTTCAAAATTACCTCTACGACCTTTGAAACATCGATATTCCTCCCTAGACCCCGTAATCTTGCTAACCCTTATCCCACAGACCCTGTGGTTAACTCCCATCCATTTGCCCCGTTAAAAGTGACCAGATTCCGTTATCTTCTTTACATGATACCCATTTTATTTATCAAATTTACGGCAAGTGCCATTCCCTCCCACCCTCCACCTCCAGGACCCCCCCAGCCGCCTGCTCGAAGACCCGAACCCCCCGACCGTCGTTCCCGGTCGTCGTTCCCAGATGAACAGTGCCGTCACATGACGTACCTTGTTCACCCGGCCGTCATTCCCACATCGTTCCCGGACCTTGTTCACCACGTACGTCATGTTGTTGGAGAGAAATAGGTACGACAGTGCCGCATCGTTGTAGGCTTCTGCTTTCTTGTCGAGTTTGCAAAGGAGGACGAGTATCAACCACGCCACGCGGGAGGGGAGGACCGGCGTAGCCGGTCCGACTTCTTCGTCGCTGAGGCGGCTTGGGGAGGAAGGTGCCGTGGTCGCCGGGCTGAGGAACTCCACGAAGGGCTCCTGGAGTTGCTTCTGCGGGAGGAGGTGATGGTCGGCGAGGATGTCCTCGAAGATCTCGCTGTAGTCGGCGAGGAAGGCAAGGTAGTTCATGACGTAGCGGGTTAGAGGGTGAAGCCCGCCGCCGGGAACCGTCCCTTTCGGCGGGTCCTTCTGGATCGCAGACTCGAACGCGGCGAGCGAGGATCGGATGAAGTCGCCCAGTTTCGCAAGGGAAGCGCGAGCTTGTGATGTCACATGGGCGGTGCTTTGGCACGAGAATATGGTCTCGATCTCCGGGTAGAGCCCCGAGATTGTGTCGTAGAGATCGAGAAAATTAAATATTCTCTCCGGCGAGTTCTTCTTCCTGGGAACGACCGTCTCCGGGAACCGAAGGAATTTAACCGCGGGATCCTTCGCGACCTCGGCGAAGACGGGTTCCTTGAGAGACCCCGAGAACCCAAACACGTAGTCGCATAGATACCTCTCTCCGGCGAAGAGGGTCCTCACGATGGAGCGAGAACCGGCGACCCAGCTCCTGATGCAACGCTCCGCAGCCTCCCACTCGAGCTTCTTCACTTGGGAGGCGTCCCCTCCTCTCCACCCTCGACTCCTATCTCGAAGCCCTCGCCCAGTCCCGCAACCTCTCCCTCGCCCTCAACTCCTCCCTCCTCTGTGCCCCCGCGCCCCCTGGTGCGACCCCTGGAGCCCCGCCCGCCGTGCCCACCCCCCGGAGCCCTGCTCCCTCCCCGGCGATGGAGACCCCCCCTCCCCGCGCGCAGATGCTCCTCCCGTCAACTTCCCCACCCCGATCAAAGGAACCCATCCCCCCGCCGTGCCCAACCCTTACTTCGTCCAGCAAGAATGAAGAAGGAGAGAGTGTGGAAGAAGGAGGGGGAGAGAAGAAGAAAGGAGGGCCCTTGGATTTGCTAGGGTTAGATTAACTCAACTTAAACCCAAACAAGTTAACTTAAAAAATATCAAATTAACGGTAGGGTCTATAGGGTATGACGGAGCAAGATTACGGGGTCTAGGGAGGAATATCGATGTTTCAAAGGTCGTAGAGGTAATTTTGAAAGATTTCAGGGTTCGCTGGGTAAATATCCCAAAAATTAATAATATAAAATCTGTGCAGTATTATATCCAAATTTTATTTTTTGGTAACAAGAATATAATATATAAACTATATCATATATTAGCTACATTTGTATGTTATTGTACATCATATGACAAATAAAAGACACATGCTAATGTACAACATATAACAAATAAAAAGGGCATATGTTACAGTATAACTTATGTTAATGTACAACATATGACAAATAAAAAGACATGCTACAGTACAACATATAACAAATAAAAAGGCATATGTTATTGTACAACTGTTACTGTACTACATATGCCACATAAAAAGACATAAGTTACTGTACAACGTATGACAACTAAAAAATATATATGTTATTGTACAACATATGTTATAGTATTGATGTACAACATATAGCAAATAAAAAAGACGTGTTATTGTACAACATATGACCATTCTTTTTAATAAAAAGACCAACCTATGTTACTGTACAACATATGACTATGTACTATGCATATGACCAACCTAATTTTATGCCCAAAGTATTAAAACATTCTTACTGTACAACATATGACCAATAAATAAGACAAACCTAAAAGGGGGCATGCTGCATCCGTAATGGAGAAGAGTCATCTCTATTACATATGCGACCGCATATGCGGCCGCATATGCGGATTACTCGGCCGCATATACTCCATGGCCCGCATATTGACCGAGTATAGTATACTCGGTGCGGTAGGGGGGGCGCCTACGCATATGCGGCCGCCTAGGCCGACTTTCTGAACACTGCTTCTGCCATACTCAGGTACGCGCGCTGGCGCACAGATGCATCTCGCGGATGCGCGTTAGGTGCAGCCAGAGCCCGGTGGCGCGCAAGCACGCAGGCGTAGGTGCGCAAGCACATAGGCAGAGGCGCGCGAGCGTGCGAGGTGCGTAGGCGAAGGCGCGCGGGAGAGGGGAGGCGCTCAGACGCCCAGTGTTTCGGCGGGGGCAGGGATTTAGGGAACATGCTCCGATCTAGGACCGTCGCTCTGATACCATGTGGAAAGGGAGAAAGAAAAGTCCCATTCCATCTAACCCTAGAGCTCTCTTATATAGGGGAAAAGCTCAAAGGGTAAATTACATAAACATGACAAGAGAAATAAACAATATAAATAAATACGATAATAACATAAGAATCTTAATGAAGGAGTTGTGCACGTGCGTCCTCATACTCTGGATCATGTGCTGCCAAGAAAACTCCACCCATTGTGGAGTTCTTTTAGGCCATCTGCTGCTCTGTGGAGGTAGTAACATGCGTGAAGCTTTGAGGCTTCTCAAACATGCCTTGTAGAGAAGAGTAGAATGTATGCAATGGATGACTATTTTGCTTGGCCCTGAATATGTCAAACTGAAACTGAAGAATCTTGGCCTCGTTCTTCGCTTATGCATAGGTGGTTGCCAGAGTATCCCACATCGCCTTAGCAGTGGAGTGGCTCACAATATCATTGACAATCTCTGTAGTGATTCCCACAGAGCCAAGTATGCGCACACACGTCATCTTGCTTTCATGAAGCATTAATCCCAGTCTTGTCCGTCGGCTCTGGTTAAGTCAGAATGTGCTCCTTGTTATTGCATTGCATAAGGATTAGAAACTGCATGGACCACAACTCATAGTCCCATCCTTCCTCACGATGGGAGCCAGGCCCTTGAAGGCTTCAGATGAAGAAAAGAAATCACCCTTGTTCTCTGACATGATGAAAGAAGGTCGAAACTCAGAATTCGACTGATAAATAGTCTGATTGTAGCAAATCTACACGACTATATGGAGGATTAATTGTACGTGTAGACTCATAAAACCATCCTTGTCACTCCTTGAGCCATACTAGGGCCAAAAAACATCTCATTTTCTAATCTAAATCTGACTGTAATTCGGGACATAGAGGTGCACGAGTGGTCAAGGAGGCGTGATGGATCGCATGGGGAGGCTGCTGGGATGTGCAACAACACATGTCAGCTACTGTGGAGGGTCAACGACGGTCTGGAGGCTCGCCAAAGGGCCCTGGTGGTGTCTAGGAGCCATGCTTGAGGCTGTTGGGATGTGTAACAGCAGGTGTCGGTCATCGGGGAGGGCCAACGGCGGTTGGGAGCGGCGCTAGGGGCGCTACAGTTGGTGGAGAGCCGTTGGTGGTTTGGGGCTATGTGGAAGTCTCTGTCGATGACAGTGGTGGCACGTGGAGGGTGGGGGGGGGGTAGAGGTTAAGGCACATATGGGATACGAGAACTCCAGTCTAGGACCGACGCTCTGATACCATGTTGGGAGGAAATAATAACTTGGTTACTCATGAGATCCTAAGGTTCTCTTATATAAAAGAGTAACCTGCTGGGAAAATTACATAGAGAAACCATACAAAATTGAAAATACATAAAAGATAAGAAATACAACAAATATCTCAACAAGGGTAGAGAGGAAAGCTCGGGTATTTGAGGTTTGGGTGGAAGGTATATGGCTACACACTTTATTACAGACTTTTCTGAGCAACTTCTGCAGGTTGTTGTTGGGCTGCTGGAAGCTATCAACCCCTTTGAAAGCCCTGTGGAAGGGAATTATTATTTGGTTTGGAGCAGTGTTGCAAACGTTTGTATTTAGTATTCAGTTGGAAGGGTCACTGAATAAAGAATATGCAATATTTACAAGAATATTCAGATTTATTTGGTTATGTATTTTAAATTATTTTTTATAAAATTTGTTTACTATTATATTCTTATATATTTATACACATATCTTTGATTATACGTGAGTTGACTAGTTACATTAAAGATGGGGTTCCTTGGTATATGTTGCTTGCTGATGATATTGTGTTGGTTGATGAGTCTAGAGATGGAGTAAATAAGAAGCTTGTGGCTTGGAAACATGCCTAAAAGACTAAATGATTTCATATAAATAGGGCTAAGATGGAATATGTAGGGTGCACATTTGATTGAAACAATGGTGAAGGAATCAAGGTAAATATTGGAAAGGATAACATTCAAAAGAAAGATTCTTTTAGATACTTGGGATCTATTTTGCTGCATGATGGAGAAATTGATGGAGATTTTACTCAGAATAAATGCAGGTTGGTTATAATGGAGAGGAGCCCCTACTGTTCTTTGTGATAAGAGAATTCCTTTGAAAATCAAATGTAGGTATTGCAAGCTACCATGAGACATGCGATGCTCTGTAGATCTGAATGTTTGTTCGTGAACCATAGACATGTGTAGAGAATGACAGTAGCAGAAATGAAAATTCTACGAGGATGTGTGATCATACACAGAAAGATCATATTCAGAACAATGTTATTAGAAGGAAAGTTGGAGTAGCTCAAACAAAGGATTAGATGGGAGAGAACCATTTAAGGTAGCATGGCCATTTGTAAAGGAGATTAGGTGATGCACAAGTTAGAAGATGCGAGATTTGGGATGTTGATCCTATTAAGAGAGGGAGATGAGGGCTTAAGAATGTTGGAAAAGAGACTTCGTTGTTTATTCAGAAAACCCTAGGCTCTCTTATATAGGAGAGACCTTAAGGGTAAATTACAGAGAGGTCTATAGAAAATAAAGAAATAACGACAAACTACATAAAGAGATAATAACACTACTAACTATTTCTACACTCCCCCTCAAGGTGGAGCATAGATATCTATCATGCTCAGCTTGGATGAACATCTCTGAAATGGTCCTCTGAGCAGTGGCTTGGTAAATACATCTGCAGTCTGATCTCCTGAGCTCACATGTGCAGTAGATATCAATCCTCTCTGGATCAAGTCCCTAGTATAATGGCAGTCAACTTCAATATGCTTGGTCCTTTCATGAAAAGCTGGATTGTTGGCAATGAACAATGCTGCCTGATTGTCACACTGAAGCTTCATAGGTAGAGATACAACTACATGTAGATCTTTTAGTACAGAGCGAACCCACATCATTTCCGTACTGGCTTGAGCCATAGCCCTATACTCGGATTCGGCACTGGACCTTGCCACAACAGTTTGTTTCTTGCTTTTCCAAGAAACCAACGAGCCTCCAACAAACACAGCAAACCCTGAGGTTGATTTTCGGTCCTTAGGACATCCTGCATAATCTGCATCTGCACATGCTGAGACAGATAAGTCCGTGCCCTTTCTAAATAGCAGCCCTGAACCTGGAGAAGACTTTAGATACCTCAGTATCATGTGTATAGCATCCATGTGAACCTGTCTTGGCTGCTCCATAAATTGACTCACCCTGCTAACTGCAAATTGAATGTCTGGGCGAGTTATGGTGATGTAGAGGAGTTTGCCCACCATCTCTCTATATCTCCTCTTATCTACTTCATCAGTATCACCATCATACAGCCTCACGCTGGGATCCATGGGAATACTTGATGGTTTGCAACCATCCATGCCAGTCTCAGTCAGGAAGTCTGTAATATACTTCCGTTGGGTCATTACCAAACCCTGTGCATTCCTTGCAAATTCTAACCCCAGAAAGTATCTCAGGGTCCCAAGATCTTTTGTAACAAACTGACGGCCAAGGAATGCCTTCGCCTTTTCTATGCCCTGTGCATCATCTCCTGTAACAAGAATATCATCCACATAGACCATAATAACAACCGTACCTGCCGATGACTTCTAGACAAACAATGAGTGATCGGCATTTGACCTCTTGAATCCTTGTTGCTCAATCAGGTTGGACAACTTCTGGAACCATGCTCTGGGGCTCTGTTTGAGGCCATATATCGCCTTGTGAAGTCTACAGACCATCTGCTTCTCCCCCTCAGCAGTAAACCCAGGTGGCTGCTGCATGTAGACTTCCTCCTGCAAGTCTCCATACAGAAATGCATTCTTGACATCTAGTTGAGATTTACTCCAATCACGGACCACAGCAACAGATAAGAGAATACGAAGGGTAGAATGTCTCGCCACTGGAGAGAATGTATCCATGTAATCCACACCGTAGGTTTGCGTAAACCCACGAGCGACCAAGCGTGCTTTGTACCTATCCAAGGTTCCATCTGCATGGTATTTGACTGTAAAGACCCATTTGCAGCTCACAACGGATGCATCAGAAGGTGCAGGGACCAAAGACCATGTGCCACGAGACTGTAGGGCCCTCATTTCTTCTTCCATTGCTAATCGCCAGCATTCATTCTGCAAAGCTTCCTGGTATGTCCGTGGTATATCCACGGAAGACAAAGCTGTGGCAAATCTCTGAAAATCACCCGTGAGACGGTGAAAAGAAACCTGTGAAGCAAACGGATAAGCGGCACATTGCCGCTTCTGTTTTCGAATAGCAATCGGAACATCAAGATCATCATCTGCTGTACTAGATGGGCTAGTGTCTGCCTGTACTGAAGGATCCTGCACATGTACCAAACCTGACCCGTCAGTAGTAATGCCATCTGAACATACCTGAGGCGGGATGATCGTCTGCTGTGTGGTCTGAGCAGGACCTGACCGGCGCTTATAGAATTTCGGTAACGGTGATATGATAGGCCGTGGATTGGGTGGAGGTGGAGGTGGTGGAGGTGATACTGGCGTAGAGACGGGCACAGGAGACCCAGGTGTACTCACTGTAGGTGGTGGAGGAACATAAATGTCATCAGTGGTAGTGGATTGTACCATTCTGTCACCTGCAGGAGAAAAATACATGACAGACTCAAAGAAAGTGACATCAGCACTCACGAAGTATCTCTTAGTTGCAGGATCTTAACACCGGTAACCCTTCTGAGTCCTGGAATAGCCAACAAAGACGCACTTGACTGCTCTAGGAGAGAGCTTGTCAAGCCCAGGAGATAGACGATGCACGAAACACACAGTACCAAAGACACGTGGAGTCAAAGAAAATAACTCCTTGTCTGGAAAAATAAGGGAGATAGGTATCTTCTCACCAAGGACTGAAGATGGCATCCGGTTGACCAGATAACAAGCAGTAAGAACAACATCGCCCCAGAATGAAATAGGAGCACAACTCTGAATCAACAGTGTTCGAGTAATATCCAAGAGATGGCGATGCTTTCTTTCCGCCACACCATTTTGTTCTGAGGTATATGCAGAAGTGGTTTGGTGAATAATACCCTTTGATGAGAGGAATTGTGAAAGTGAGCGTGTACAAAATTCAAGGGCATTATCCATCCGAACATATTTGACAGAGGAAGAGAAAACATTTTGCACTTCATTAAGCAAATTCTTGATCACATTTCCTGCTTCAGATTTATTTTTCAAAAGAAAGACCCATGACACACGCGAGAAATCATCCACTACCACAAGATAAAACCTGTGTCCCTGATGATCGGGAACACGACTCGGACCCCATATATCTATATGTAACAACTCAAATGTGGAGCTACTGCTCCGACTCGGACGACTTGGAAAGCTAGACCTGTGATGCTTTCCTAACTGACACGCTTCACATCGAAATGACGAACTAGGAGAGATCTGGGGCAGAAGATGACGCATTTTCTGAAGTGGAAGGTGACCAAACCGGAGATGCCAAATATACAGAGAGACTGGTCCAGCAGAGAGAGAGGAGACGCCAGCATAGGAATCCCGAACCAGTCGATATAAACCATTCTGCTCAGAGCCACAGCCAATTACCTTGCCCGTGAGTATGTCCTGAAAAATGAGAGTAGATGGGTCAAAGATGGCACGACAATTCAAATCCTTCGTAATCTGACTAATAGATAGCAAATTCATGGAGAACTCAGGAGCATGCAGAACGTTCTGTAATTGCAAAGTGGAGGATAGAGACACCTCCCCCCTGTCCAACAAGGGGCGAATGGGTACCATCTGCTATCTGTACGGATTGGCTGGGAGGAATGTCCCTGTAGGCCTGCAATCTACCTCTATCCCGGCAGAGATGATGTGTGGCCCCAGAATCAATAATCCAGTCAGATATATCATGAGATGTAGTAGATCTACCTGAGGAGCTCGCGGCTGCGGATGAACTGGCAGAGGCAGAGGCAGCAATATTTGAGGAGCCACCAGACGAATCACCAGAAGCATGTGGCATAATATCACGGAGACGGGCCACAAGTTCGTCAAATCGACTATCTGCAGTAGAAGTCAGTGGAGAGTCTGGAGACTGGGAGTGCTCTGCAACACGTGCCGATGCTGGAAATCCATGCTTTGAATAGCATGTCTCCTCCGAGTGTCCTGTACGGTGACAATAGGAGCATGTCTGACTGAAACAAGCACCCCTCCCCTGGGGTCCACGGCCACGTCCACGACCACGGCCAGATGGTGGTCCACCTCTCCCACGCGAGACTGCCATCGCTGAAGGAGGTGGAGTAGAAGAACTGGAGAAAATTGGAATGCGACTAAGTCTTCTGTAAACATCTTCAACTGGAGGAATAACTGCATCAGCGAGAATCTGAGATCGAGCTGCATCGTACTCAGGGTCAAGAGCCGCAAGTAGAACACCAACCATGGTGGCGTTTCGAAACCCCTTCTGCTGCTCAGGAGTTGCAGTGAGAGGTATGATACTGTATAACTTCTCAAACATCCCTCTTAGGGGTGTGTAAAGAGAATGGAGAGGTCTGCCGTTCTGCTTCATTGTGAATATGTCGTGCTGAAGCTGCAACATCTTCGTCTCATTTCGCACCTGCGAATATGTGGCAGCAAGAATGTCCCACATTGCCTTAGCAGTGGGCTTATGGAGCACGTCGTTAGCAATCTCCATCGTCAAGGTACCGGACAACCAGACCTTCGCATAGGAATCATCAGCCTCCCATGAGGCATAGATCCCAGTCTTCTCTGCGGGCTCATCCTCGGTAAGAATGTACTTCTTACCATTCGACTTCATGAGGCTCATGAACTGCATAGCCCAGAGCTCGTAGTTAGACCCGCCCATCTTGACTATTGGCGCAGGACCTTTGAATGCACCAGTGGAGGGCATATCAACTTTTGATTCTGACATACTGCCGCTCGGAGAAGAACTAGGATATGTAGACGTGATGCTGAATGTCTACAACAACTGCATCGGATTTGAGTGCGTATGTAGACGTTACGCACTCAAATCCATAGAACGGACGAGGGAGAGACTAGGGCACGCCCAACAAGGGGCTGATAGCCCTTTCAGCGGCTGAGAGCGCCTTACGCGGCTTGCTGGGAGAGCCGAGGAAGCCCTCCTGGTGCTGGCTGGCGGTGGTTGGAACCTACTGCAGCAGTCGAGGACTGCTGGCAGCGACTAGGAGCGCCGTGAGGGCACTGGCGGCGGCTAGAATCGCTGGGAAAGCCGCCTGGGGCTGGCTGGCGGCAACTGTTAGCGCCGTGGGGGCGCTGGCAGCGGCTGGAATGGTTGGGGAAGACTGCCGAGCGCCCGGTGGCAGTGGGGCTGGGCCACGTGGAGGGCGCGTGAACGAGAGAAAGGCGGCGGCGAAGATCGTGTCGAGGAGAGGGCGGCGGGTGGGGAGAGGGAGGCGGCGGGTGGAGAGCCCTAGGGTGGCTCTGATACCATGTTGGAAAAGAGACTTCGTTGTTTATTCAGAAAACCCTAGGCTCTCTTATATAGGGAGAGACCTTAAGGGTAAATTACAGAGAGGTCTATAGAAAATAAAGAAATAACGACAAACTACATAAAGAGATAATAACACTACTAACTATTTCTACAAAGAAGTGTTGGAAGGAGACTATTCAATGTGATCTTAGTCAAGGTTGTAAAAGTCGGTTGACTAGGCCGACTAATCAGTCCGATTAGTCCAGTCGGGGGGTAGCCGACTCGACTAGGCCTAGTCGGCCATTAGTCGATCAACCCGACTAATCGTGCTGACTAGTCTCGACTCAACTAGGCCTAGTCGGCCATTGGTCAACCTGACTAATCAGGCCGACTAGTTGGCCTAGTCAGCCAAGTAATCGGCCGACTTTTACATCGAGCTTAATTTTTTTTGCTTTTTTAATAGCAAACTTATACTAATATGCTTAATATTATATTTAAAGTCAGTTACTTCTTTTGTTTCATTATGATTAGTATAGAAAATGTACAAATCTATGTTAATATGTAAGAATATATGTATAAAAAGTGATTTATATATTTAAAATAATTTAAAAGGTCAAAACCAACTAATGACCGACTAAATATGATTAGTCGCCTGACTGTCAATTAATCCTTAATCAGTGACCTTGCTGACCAAGTACTGACTACTGCTTTCTGCAATCTTGATCTTAGTTATTTGGATCTAAGCCTAAGAAGGACCCAAAACATATCCAAATGGAAGCAAAGAATCCATGTAGCTGACCTTACTTAGTGTGGGACAAGTCTTTGTTGTTGTATATTTATACATTTATACTCATCAATAAATAAGAATCCAAGATAGAAGCGTCAATTAACAAGTTATATATACGATGCTTTAACTTTTGGAGTGAGGATAAATGTGATCTTTTTAAAAATAACAAAATTAAAGAAACCAACCATCAATTTTTTGCAATATTTGGTCAGGTACCTGCATGTTCTAGTTGAATATTGGATGAATAGAAATTATTCTATTTGATTCCCTTCGATGCTCGAATCGAATAGTTGGTCAACTTGGCTGAATATTGCAATAGTGGTTTGGGAGGTAGCAATTTCATTGTGGGGGCATGCGTAAAGAAATTAAATAAGTGGCCTGATTTAACTCCACAGGAGTTAGTTAGAGATTGCTAATCTATTTGGGGCATGAAAGTCGCATCTCGTATCCAAGTTTTCTTGTGGCTATTGAGTTGTGGTAGAATATTCACTAGGACTAGATGGTTGATACTATTTGTGGGCGTCACCAAAACATATGATGTATGTGCTGAGGATGTTGGAGTATGTGTCATGTGTAGGTGGGTAATTGAATCCGTCGATGGTTCAGTTGCCACACCCACTTATGTTTAGTTCCACATCTATGATTTGTGGGACTTGGAGGGTCAATGGAGGCTATATAAGAAGCCCTATACCCATTGTATCAGATGGTAAAGTGCAATGAACACATCGGTCCTTTGAGGTGTTCTCCCATGGTTTCATCCCGGTACTTAGGGAGTAGGGTTCCACATAAAAATCCCGGTGTCTTATCATTTATTCTTTATCTCTGATTATGCTTCTACATTCATCATATTCTAACATGGTATCAGAGCTGGTTCGATTCTCAAGGATGTATTTTATATTTGTTGTTTGTTCAGGATTGGTGATTTGTTCAAAGTTTTAGGGTTTCACGAAATCCTAATTATGTGAAGATTAAAGGCGCAGATTCGATTCTTCGATTTCAGTTTGAAGATTATTTACATTCAGTTCGAGATCTCTCCAAAGTTATGGAGAATTTCAAGATGTGTTCTGTGGTTGGATTCTTGGAGTTTAAGCATGAAATATTTAGTGAGATTATGCAATATATTAGAGGATTTGATTTTCTGGGGTTCCACAAACCCTAATTCTCGACGGAGGTTCGATTATGAGCTTGTCGCAAATATCACCGTCAATTGTGGCGCCAACCCCAACAGATCTCCCAACGGCGGTGCAACCCCAGCCGCATACCTACTCCAAGCGTTGGCTCCAAGCCTCATGAGATCCCAGCAAGCCAACGCCCGTATCGTGCGGGCTTCTACCCAAGGCATCAACTTGAAGCCAGCTTCTTCCCAATCCAGCACATGCAGCACTGCCTGCTAAGAAAGGTGGCATCCATAGTCCTTTCACCTCCATTGCCGTCATCAAGCATCCTATAAATCTCCATCACCATCCTTTTGCTACACTATGACGGTGTCTCATGCATTTGCGCACATGACCTCCATCAACTCCACCTTCTCTCTTTTTTCAGCAGTGTCAGCACTCGAAGTTCGACGCATCTCCAGCCGCATCACAATAGTTCCAAACGCCTCCCAATTCGAAGCAAAGGAATATTTCCTTTGAGCATGAGCCCCTCCTTGACTCCAGGAGACGGTTCTTGGAGAATCGTACGCTATAAATCAGAGTAAGTGCTTATTCGAAGAACTATCTAAAACTCTTTAATGGAAGCTATAGGCCAGCACCGCAGTCAACCTACCACAATGGCGAACCTCCCTCCCAAGCGATGGCCTTGACTCCCCTGTGCCTCCTCCAGTTCAACCCAAGCAACAACCTCCAGGCAGTGACGGTGTGGCTTGGAAATCCTTCTCGATGGGTTTGTGCAGGAACCCTAATCGAAGGAGAAGGGTTGATGCCTCGTCTTCTTGAAGAAAAGAAAGGGGCTCTTGCTTATTTGTCAGGCATTATTTGACCATGGTTCCTTTCTTGCATTTAAAAAAGGAGCTTCTTTTGGGCTTGGCTGTGAGTTAAAAAAAGGAGAGAGAGTACAATCTGTGTATTAAAAAAAAGAAGGGGGGAAGGGTAGTTTATGCTGGTCCAAATTGGGGCGTAGATTTGTTTTGAAAAGACAAGTGTACAAAAAAAGAAAAAACCATCCGCAAAAGGAAAAAATGTTTAAAAAAATGGAGAAGAATAGTCGGAAAAAGGGGAGAGGAGAAACGACTAAAAATGATTAAAAAACATGAGAAAAGTCAAAGAAAACAAAATTAGCTTATGTTGGTTTTTGTTTCTCCCTATCTTTTCACATCTTC
This sequence comes from Ottelia alismoides, assembly GCA_037367405.1. Classification (NCBI taxonomy): domain Eukaryota; kingdom Viridiplantae; phylum Streptophyta; class Magnoliopsida; order Alismatales; family Hydrocharitaceae; genus Ottelia; species Ottelia alismoides. Next base: position 395,228 of record JAZKJV010001587.1, read on the forward strand.
TCCCAACTTGGTCGGCTTTTGCGGCGTCGATAAAATGATAAATTTTTATGGTAGATTTTTGGTAGAAGAACGAGAGGGGTTGAGAAGAGAAATTGGAAGGGTTGAGAAGAGCACTAGCCGGGAATACGAGATGTTGAGGGAGAAGAACCGCGGAGATCGCGTGGAGGGAGAGGAGAGAGAGGGAGATAATGAGATAAACTCAAATTTTAATTCATACTTGACTGAATAAAAATGCTGGACTAACCTCTCTATATATAGGAGAGATGGGTTTACAAAAATAGTAAACTCATTTAAATTGACAACCGACTTGCCTAAACTGACTCTAACTAATTAATTGATCCAGTTTCAAATTAAAATCTACGAAATAAACGTTGAGATCACATGCGATCTCAATTATTTAATTAAACAATTTCGACAACCTAAAAACGTAAATAAAATTGACGATTAACTAATTAAATAAATACGACCCTATAATTTGGGTCACGCTGCATCAACTCTCCACCGCTTTAAAAATTCGGCTCCTGACGAATTGCGTGATGTAGGTGGATCGTTGGAGAAGTCGTCTCTGAGATTGTAACATGCAATTAGATCTTTCAACATTACGTTTATAGTTCTTTTCAATTGGGGGGCGTCCCTGCAAAGTTTGTACCCCTTCAAATTTCATCACGTTCCTCTTGCCTTGGACCTTCCTGCAAATATGATTTTTAGGAATTTTTGTTCTGCAATTTGTCCAATTTACTTTCCAATCCCACATTCTGTGGGACTCACGATGCGCCATCTTCGGAGTGCCCGTTAGGGCACGCTCGGGTTTCTCGAGTATATCTGGCAGCCTGCGGCGGCAGGGTTTGGCCAGGGCTCCGCGCAGGAGGCGCGCACGCCTGGAACGGTGGAGCGACGGCAGCGGGTCGCGCGGCGCTGGGGCGCGGCGTGGCATGGGTGCGCTTTCGCACAACTGTGGCCCGCAACAGTGAGGGTCGGTGTATGCGGCGACGAGGGGGGGACGCTGAGGTGTGGGGATTCGCGCCGGTGAGGGGGGAAGCAAAGGGAGGGCGCGACGGCTATGGCGGTGCGGATGGGGGGTGAGAGCGATGGCTCGTGCAAGGGGAGGAGGTTGGGTGGCTGGCGGAGGGGCGGGGCGATGGGCGCTGGCGGGCCGAGTTGGGGCGCCGCCGTGTCGGGGCGAGGCGCGGCAACAGTTGAGGATGGGGAGGAGTGGCGCGGCGGCTTGGCGAGTAGCGGGGTGAGGGGAAGGAGAGCCGTGGAGCCGGGGAGAGGGGCGTGAGGGAGAGGGAGGTTCCTGGGGTCCGTGAGGAAGCAGGAGGAGGAGGGGGGGCCTGGGGAGATGGCTGGGGCGCGTGGGAAGGGGGTAGGCGAAGGCGGTGGGTGGGAGCGACTGGGAGGAAGCCGCCGGCGGTGTGGGAATGGGGAAGGGTTCCGGCAAGGTTAGGGGGGCTGGCGGAGTGGTCGAGGGAAGCCGGGAAGATACCTGGGATAGATGGGGCCGTGCCGGGACGGTCGGAGGAGGCCGCGGAATCGATTCCGATGGCGGAATTGGTTCTGGAAATTGCTGGACAGCGAGCATTTCCTCCTCCACGGGGCGGGTTTCTTCGTCAAACTTCGCGGCAACGGCTTCAACGGGTGGCGGCTTCGATTGGGCGTCGCGGTAGGCCTCAAAGTTGGCCATTAGATCTCGAAACATGGACTGGACGTTGTTTTGCAAATCACGTACCATGTACTCCATCTCTTTGAAGGTGGCGTCGATGGTGGAGATGGTTCGGCGTGTTTGTTCGGATGAACGATGATGCCGATGCCAGCGCCTGGACGGATCGTTAGATCGTGGGGACGACCTAAATGCCATGCTCTGATACCAAATGATGCAAACTCGCTTTTGGCGTTGATGATAAAATTAAAATAATTTGACGGTGGAATATCGGTGGAGAAAAGGAGAGGTTGAGAAGAAGAAAACTCGTCGGTAACGAGAGGTTGAAGGAGGAGAACCGCGGAGATCGCGTGGAGGGAGAGGAGAGAGAGGGAGATAATGAGATAAACTCAAATTTTAATTCATACTTGACTGAATAAAAATGCTGGACTACCCTCTCTTTATATAGGAGAGATGGGTTTACAAAAATAGTAAACTCATTTAAATTGACAACCGACTTGCCTAAACTGACTCTAACTAATTAATTGATCCAATTTCAAATTAAAATCTACGAAATAAACGTTGAGATCACATGCGATCTCAATTATTTAATTAAACAATTTCGACAACCTAAAAACGTAAATAAAATTGACGATTAACTAATTAAATAAATACGACCCTATAATTTGGGGTCACGCTGCATCAAACAACCTCCAGGCAGTGACGGTGTGGCTTGGAAATCCTTCTCGATGGGTTTGTGCAGGAACCCTAATCGAAGGAGAAGGGTTGATGCCTCGTCTTCTTGAAGAAAAGAAAGGGGCTCTTGCTTATTTGTCAGGCATTATTTGACCATGGTTCCTTTCTTGCATTTAAAAAAGGAGCTTCTTTTGGGCTTGGCTGTGAGTTAAAAAAAGGAGAGAGAGTACAATCTGTGTATTAAAAAAAAGAAGGGGGGAAGGGTAGTTTATGCTGGTCCAAATTGGGGCGTAGATTTGTTTTGAAAAGACAAGTGTACAAAAAAAGAAAAAACCATCCGCAAAAGGAAAAAAATGTTTAAAAAAATGGAGAAGAATAGTCGGAAAAAAGGGGAGAGGAGAAACGACTAAAAATGATTAAAAAACATGAGAAAAGTCAAAGAAAACAAAATTAGCTTATGTTGGTTTTTGTTTCTCCCTATCTTTTCACATCTTTTCCCAACTTGGTCGATGTCATTGTCTTCTGACCAGTATGGGAGAAAGGGGGAGTATTGTGTAGAGTTCTATTATTTTGACTCCAGATTCTCCAGCTTAGACTTCATGTCAGTTTTTGGACTCTACAGTTCTTCATTTCAGTTTCAGATTCGACGTTCAGATTGGTTCTGAGCCTTCAGTTTGATGCTCACATTTTTGCCATCATTTATGTGGTTCCCAGCTTTTTTTTTGTTTGGACTCGGAGTTTTCATGTGATCCATAGAGACTCCAGAATAGAGATTCCATTCTCTATGCCAATGTAGGTTAGGGTTTTCATGTGGTTTTATAAGATTTCGGAGTAGAGATCCCATTCTCTGAGCTGGTATGAGAGAGACACAGTTCTCCGACGAGGAGATTTTCAGACTCCATTCTTTAGCGACCTTGGATTCTGACGGAGATGTTTTCCATGGCTTTTTCTGTTCAGCCCTTCAGAGATGGAGCAATTGTCCACATGATTCAGTCTTCTACATGTGGCGTGCTAGAGTACTCTGACCAGGAGACTCAATTTCAGTTTCAGTGACTCTGATCTCTGTAATACAGAGCATATGCTCTCTAACGGGAAGGCGCCTTCTGTCTATATTGAAGACTAGATTATATTCGCGGCTGAAGCTTAACCACGAGGCAAATAAGAAGGAATAGGGATCCTCCGCTTGTTCATCATCATCCCCTTCCTCCTAGCCCAGCCCTTTTGTTCTTCCTCACCTGCACGACGTGAGAAATAACGTCCTCGACAACCATGGCCTCAAATTTCAGCAAAATTCGGCCGAATATCGATATCCAGTCGAAATCGAAATTCGATCGAAATGACCGAAATATGGGGGTCGTAGTATAAAAAATGACCAGAATGATCGAAATTCCACGGAAATTCTGTTTTGGTCGATACCGAAATGGTGATCGAAAACCGACATTTGAGGCCTTGTCGACAACAACCAGCAGTTGTGTATGCATTGAGTTAATATTGTTTGTAGTGTCTTGTATTGTGAGTTTGAGATTTCTTTCTATTTGTCCAAGGTGAGCATTGCATGCTCCAGCTTGAGGGGGATTGTTGGAGTATGCGCCATATGTATGTGTGTAATTGGATCCCTATAAGGTCCAATTACCACACCCACTTATGTTTAGTCCCACATTTACAATCTGTGGGACTTGGAGGGTCAGTGGAGGCTATATAAGAAGCCCCTGACTCATTGTATCAGATGAGAAAGTGCAATGAACACATCAACCCTTTGAGACGTTCTCCCGTGATTTCATCCTGCTCCTTTGGGAGTAGGTTTCCACGTAAATATCCCGGTGTTCTTATTGTTTATTCTTTATATTTGATTACGCTTCTTTATTCTTCGTTTTCTAACAAAGGAGATTGAATACCATTTATTTTTGCATGTGAGAAGGCACAAGAAACATTTTTGCTTAGATTGGTTGAATGTCAATGACCAATACAACTTTTGGAGTTATTTTTTATTTCATGTTTTTGTCCCAACATTGAGAAGGTAGTGCTTGTGGCCATGATCTGAGCATTGTGGTTGGCATGTAATGGAGTTATTTTCCACGCTGAGCTTTTATGTAGAAAAATGTTACTTGTCACACTAGTCTCGCCAAGTCTTTGCTCTTATAAAGCCTCTTTTTCAATAATCTATATAGGGCCGGCACCTAACTGTGTTTCCCCCTTTTTTGAATATAAAAACAGATTGCAAGTGTGTTGATGTACATCAAATCCATTCTAGATGATTCGAAAACTCAAGTTATACTATCATGGAGATGCAATGCGCCAATAAGCTTGCCATATATATGTTTGAGTATATGCGTCACTTATGTAAGATGGCACCACATCCAGTTGTTTAGTCCCACATCAACTAGTTGTGGGGCGTGGAAAGTCTGTTGGGGCTATATAAGAAGCGACAAACCTCCTGTAACAGATGAGAGCGTCAATAGATACATCTGATCCTTTGATGTCTTCTCCTGTGGTTTCATCACGCTCCTTAGGGTGTAGGGTTCCACGTAAAATCCTGCGTTCTTCATTGTTCTTTATCCTTTATTTCTGATGCGCTTCCTCATTCAAGTTTTCTAACAATATATATTGCCTATAACCTCGTTCAATGAGAGCATCAAGCATGTAGAAGTAAATTGCTAGTGCACTCGAGATCCGATCTAGATAGGGTTCGTTGAGAGTCTGAGACTATACATGTGCCATCTAGTGATCATATTTTCGGTGCCTTTACTGAGGCTCTCTCAAGCATAGTTTTAAAAAGCTTCGCCTCGAGACGTAAAGGCGTATGCCTCGAGGTGAGGCACACTAAAATTGCCATGAGGCGCATGCCTCGGGTCCTTTGGGTGGGGCGCACGCCTTGACGAGGCGTGGGGCATTCGAGGCATGCGACGCTCGAGGCGAGACAGAGGTGGAAGCCTCGCGCACGAGGCTTTTTTACCTTTTTGGTTATGTGCTTTGCACATGACCCTATTTTCCGTAGGCATTATATTTTTTATGTTTGTGTTTTTGTTTCCATGTTAAACCTTGCATATTTCTATATATAACTCCATGCAAAGAGAAGAGATCGCTTGAAACAAGCAAATCTCCGTGATCTTGTATACATCATATTCAATTTATCATACATCTACACATACTAGTTCTATTGCACATAGATTTTTATTTGAATTGTAATACATGTTTTATATTAGTTGCAAGTTTACAACTTGATGTTGTTATTTGATTGTATAAGTTGTGAATCTTATAATAGTTATCACATATATGAAGAAGCATGGTTGAAAAATAAACACATGAAGCAAAATAATAATTACGTTTTATTATGAATAGCTGAATAAAAATAATATCGTTAGTAAAAATAGTAATATAGCGAGACCCCCGTCTTGTTGGGGTTTGATATGTCAGGAGAGGATGCATTTGATGATTCTCCAACTACGTCTAGCAAGGCAAATTGTAGAGACTTATATATATGTTACGTTTTATTGTTTCCTAATTTCTATTTATATTTTGTAAGACTCTGTAATTTACCCAAGGGTTTTCTCCCTATATAAGAGACCCGAGGGCTCTATGGAATAAACACATCGAAGTATTATAACACAAATGATTGGGAATCAAGGCTATTAATATTTTTTACTTCGAACACTAAAAAATATGATTTCTATGTACTTTATTATTAAGTATAGACTTTAATTCAATACTCATATAGAATTATTGAAGTTGGAGATGGAAGTTGATATTCCGCATATTAATGGCTTAGTATTAGTTTTTTTGAACTTTCATGCCTTCATCGCTTATGTATTGTATCTTTTACTAGTTTTGAATTATTTTTGAATGTGTTTTTGGCAAACTTAATATTATTACATATTTTTTCAATGTATTTTGCTTTAATTTTAATTTTTCCAAAAATTGAGGCTAATGCCTCGTCCGCCTCGAGTCTTACGCCTCGCCTCAATTTCGGAAAAACACCTTGGACCGCCTCACACTTTTTAAACCTTGCTTTCAAGTATCCACCAGTTTGTTTGATGCATTTCCTAGCTGAAATTGCATGATACTTCAACTCCATCTTGAGGGGATTTATTAATTCATGCACGTTTATGTAATCTATTTCATGCTTTTGGATTCTTGCCCTATTTTCCCACCACTCTTTTATATAACGAGAGGTAGGCGTCCTATAATAAACAAACAAATTTATTTTGTAACTGTTACGTCATACCATTGATTTATTTTCGGAGAGGTGTATATATAAGCCCTTAACATTTGATTTATTATGAACCTTATTATATTTTATGCTATCCTAACGTCATTTTTTACTCTAATTTTGTAGAAAGTTTAGTGCGAAAAATGTTGGATGTGAGGATTGAAGCATCATTTGTACCATCTTTTCACATTTTTTACATTTCATTCATGTCATGCAAAGTTTTTTCATTTTTACATATATAACCTTTTATTACTTTAAATTGATTAATTTTTATAGGACTAGTATACATCCCAAAGTTTTTTTGAGAAGTCAAAGAATGTTTGCCCGATATCGACAGTCAAGTCAACCACCAAAAAGAATTCATTATAGTTGATCAGACACTAACAATCTTGAAATTTAATCCTTTTTCCATGTTAAGTAGGTTGCTGTATGGATTTGTTCCTTCTTAAACAAAGTTAGTCATGGGCAGTACCTTAGGATTAGATAAAATAAAGAAAAATCACATTTAATCAAATTCTATTTGATGCATTTCTAGTCCACTTTGAACCCCCCTTTTGCAAGTTCCATCGTCTAACTTCATACATCTTTCGATGGGTAATCGATGGTTATTGACTTTATTTACAGATTGCGCAATCTGTCACAAATTTCTATCATTTTTTTATATTTTCTCCTTTTCATTATACGTTGAATGTTAGTTTTCTTATTATAAGGTGTTGTGCATTATCTTTCTTTATTTCATTTAGCGTATGCTTGTATTTATATTTTTTTCCTTTTGCTACTTTGTACAAATATGAAAGCCATTTGTGTGGGTCTGAAACAATGGCTAATTAGGTGGATGCCACACTACCCCAGATAAGTTAAGCAGGTTTAAACTCCATAGTTGTTCATCGTATAGTGTCTGAGCGCCATCTTAGATCAATAGTTACATCTACTTGTCTCCCTTTTCTCCTCATGGAAAATGGAAAGAATCGCACAAAAATCCGATAAAAAATTTGTTAGTTGCACTCTATCCCAGTGCGCTCCACATGTGCAAGCCATATTGCATTCACCTTCTCCTCTTTTTGCATTGTTGCGGGCCTTATTATGTCTCCATCATGCTTCCTTACTGATCAATTATGCTCCCACTGTCTTCAACATGCGATACACATTACCTTGCAGACCCATACACATACATTAGTGTGATCATTACATCAATATAGTAGATAGAATATGTCAGGACAAACTTTTTTTTCAACTTGGCATCTTGGATAGTTGACTTTTCTAACTAAGGAGAAATGTGTGTTGGTGATGCAAATGGGAAAAAAAGAAAAAAATAGATGATGAATGAAAGAACATGCATGTGGTGTGTAATCTCGGGAAATAAGCACAATGATGTGATAGAGGAGAAAATGGAGGGGGAGATGATGGGAGCAACTCCAATTTGGTAATACTCAAGTACTTTTTTTTGAAAAAAAGAAACAAATGTGAGCTCAAGTTGAGTCACACGTCCAATTTTTATGCAGCGTGGAATCAACTATCAAGAATTACGAAAAAATTAAGAATTGTCATCCATCAATTTTGTCCGTATTGGGGTTTTCACTCCACATGTTTAGAGTGTTAATTTAAGTAAGGTTAGTTGTTTGAATTTGGTATAATATGAGTCATTTTTTTAAAAATAAAGAGATCACATGTGATCTCAAATTAGATAGTAGGTTTAGTAATTTTTGGGATTCAAATTAGGTCCGCTAAGGTCTCTATTTTTAGATATTTAATTTTATAAGTCCAATCATCTCTATATAAAAGGGTCTTGAGTCATTGTATGTGTCAATGGAGGTCCAAGTTAATTAAAATTTGGAGTTTCTCCATTTCTCTATTCTTTCCCTCTCTCCCCGTTGTGCACTTTTCTTCATCTTCCTCTCTTCCTCTCCAAACTTCTTCCACCAAACTTTCTTGTTTGCATCAATAGTTTTTCCATTATTCCTTTCCCCTCCCCCACATAGCTTCATACTTTCTTCTATGAAACCCCGCCCAATCGACGTGAAACATCTTCCTTTTCCTTGGTTCGTATTCAAATTTCTTTCACTCAAAATTCTCATTTACATCATTTGGTATCAGAGCATTGCCTATGGATCATTCTCATGATCCGACGATCCTTCCAAGTGTTCATGCAAGCACAAATCCAGAGAATCACATTCAACAAGCCATTTCACATGTGACCCTATCCTAGATAACGATATTCATAAACCATGTGAATCCAATTCGCATAATCTATTCATGATCATGTGATAACACATATATCTGATAGATGATTTGGATATTGAAATCATAGATAGTAATATTCATGGATAGGGATATCCCAATTGCATTTGATGTCCTCTTTTTGATAACATATATGATAACTTGGAGACATTGATAATGAGATAGTAAAAACCATGTACAATGATCGAATATCGGACCGAATCTAATATTAAGGATCTAATCATCAAACTTATCTGACATGCCATATATTGAACTATATCTCTAATCAATTCGATTTATTTCGAATTGATCTTCAAACCACTTCGTACTTGATAATGTTTGTTGAACTGAGATTTAATCCAATCCAATGTCATTTTAACTTATCTTTAAAGGGAGCAATTAAAATCTATAATATTTCTTGATTTCCTCTGAATGGAGATGTCATGGTATACTATCTATTACTATTGCACCATCCTTAAGTATTCACAATATTCATACGTCCTGCATACTGGAAGATGTGGACAACTCGAATTGTGTGTTATCACATATCTATATCCTTTTAGGGTTTAAGTTGAAGATATATTGATTTGATCATAGGACGACAATATCACACCTTCCAATTTGTTTATTAATATTCTCGAATTTACACCCCCTTACCAATACAAGATATCCATCATGGAATTTGTTTTACTCCAATGTCACATGTGAAGGAAGTTCATAAATTTGCATCACGGAAACACGGAATAAATAGCGAACAATTTGCAAAGAGGTAGAATTCATCGTATGAACTTCAATACAAGCATAACAAAAAATTTATTTGCAAAACCACATGGTATAGAAAACATTTTCTATCTGTTTCACAATGCCACACGAGTATTAGGGTTATTTTTTGAAGCGTGAATCTCTAAAAAAGAGACCTTTCGAATTGAGTCCGATCTGATGACTCTTCTCTTGTGGGCATGAAGATGACTCACATAGCTTCCCACGAACTTTGATATTAACTTCTTGAAGTTCACGCCAAGTGAAGATCAAGATGATCCCTGTCTCCTCATTTTTCGCACAAAATTAAGTCCTTTACGTACGAGAAGCACGAAGAAGGCTTTTGTCTCTCACGAAGAGATGCACCAATATGGAGATGGTAGCGACAATATGGTGGTGTAGGGTTTCTCTATGAAAGAGAAGGGATGGCCAAGAGAGTTCTCAACTCTCTCTTTTCTTTCTCTCTATGCTTTCAAGGCAATATAGAATTGGTGGAATGAATCATGCCTGCAAGACAAAGGCCATGGCATCTCTTTTATACATGTGGGGAATGTCCCTTAAGCAGATGTCCACCGTGTGTGCTAGTGGATGATCATCTGAAGTAAGGATTTAATCATTTGCCTTTAAGAAATAGGAGTTTTTTTTATCCTATTAATTATCATCCAAAATAAATTAAGAGAGAATAAAAAATAGCATCCTTCTAATCACATTATGACTCCATGGTGGTTGTCCACCTTATCTATCCTATTTTTAGTTGCAACCTCTTAATTATCATTCTATTATTATGATTTAATTATGAAAATCATAAGTGGGTATTTTATGAGAACTACCTTGTAAATTATGGATCTTATTCATAAATCTAAAATAAAATGTAAATCCAATTAAATTTAATTTCCTACATGAATCATATTCACATGTATGCCTTGAAATAACATATGAATCATATTACTATATATAAATTATTATGGATCAATATTCATATTAACTAAAAAATGTGAATCATATTCATAAATCATAGATCCACATATCTATGATCAAAACAATTATTAATTATAAAAATTGATATCATTAAGTACAAGTCCTAATCCAATTAGGGCTTGTGAGTAGTTGTTGCAGATACTTGGAGAAAATATCAAGGAGATCATACTATTCATGTATAGTGACTTGAAACTTAGATAATTATTCGATTCCGGGTTTAGACCACTTTTGGCGAAATACATCGCTCACAAATGTTGAGCATGAGGTGAAATGATTCACAATCTATGGAAGCTCAACAAAATGCAATACACTCTCCATGAGCTCAACAAGTAATCAGAGTGATGAACTCATCTTCCAACTCCATTTCTAATCATTGTCCAAACCTTTTAGAGCTTAGAAATGAGCTCAAGAAGTGAGTTCATCTCCATTTCCATTAGTATTTCTCTTTCCAATATTTGGAAATGGAAATTGGAAATTAAAATTGAATATATCAAATGAGACTTAATCCAATTAATTCTCATATCATTAAGCCATGAATTGTAGTCACTAAAATCCATTTGGTTTCATCATTCCCGCTGAATGGTATTGTCATGATAGGTGATCTATTAAGATAGTTTTAACCAAGAATCTTTCCAATCCTCCATCATCCTTCGTACTGGAGGATTTTGATAAACCAGAAGTTCAAACTCTAGTTTGATTGTCTCCTCCAAGATATACCAATAGATTTCTCGATCGATAATTAAGCGATAATATCAATCAGTTACTTTATAAAATCTTATATTAATATCTCGTACTCATGTCTTATTTCATAAACAAGACAACCATGCATGGAATTCTATTTGACCCCAAAATCTCTCATGAGTGAGAGCTATGTCTCTGATTCATCAAGTATGGACATGTATGATCCCTTCGAGAGACCATACACCTCAGATGTCCTCATATGCACACCAACGTGTCGATATATTGACCTTGGTTAGGTCTTCAATTTAATGGTCTGTCTAATATGCACATTTACACATATAGATGTATATTTGTCTTTGATCAATGGATGCGTACATGATCGAGACAGTTACGATTCGGGTCTTAGTTTATCTCGACCTCATCAAGTCAACTCTTTGATTTGATTATTCCGACACCTCCGAATCCTTATTCCTATGCATATGACCTACATTAAGAGGTTGGTTAGAAATTCATCTTTAGAGAAAGATTGCCATGCCTTTCTTAGACTGGAGATCATTATTGAATATCACATGTTAATGTCAGTTATATCATCCCAACCACATGTTATTCAATATGGCTACGGTACATAACCCTATTTGTACTGAGGAATCCTTAATCAAGTGCACCCACAGACATTCATTTTAGATGGACATGAGAACACAATAACTTTTATCGCATTTATGGGTTGCCAAGGGCTTACAAGTGCACCCTACATATTCGATTTTTTAATGCAATCAGGGCTCCTTTGCTTGCGTTATGGCACATGTGTTCTCGCAAAGCAATGGAATGAGAGATTCTGATGAGAAAACTATGCCAAGATTCAAGATGAACTTGCACATCCACACAAAATCTTTAGCATTATCCGATGTGGTTTTGTATTCTTCTTCAGTTGTTCAGTCGGTTTCGGTGTCCTGTTTCTTGCTTCTCTAGATCACAGCACCACCGTTCAATAGGAATGTAAACCAGGAAGTCGACTTCATATTATCCACATCTGATTGGAATTTCGAATCTGTGTACCATAAGGCTTGCAGATTATTATCTCCATAAACTAAGACGTAGTCTTGAGTTCTTCTTAGGTACTTGATGATGCTTTTCATTGCGGTCCAGTGTCTGTACATAATAGGATTGGTAACGACTTACCATTTCCACCGCAAGGCATATATCTGATCTTATACACATCATGGAATACGTCAAGCTTCATTTAGTCGATGCATAAGTTCATCCAACCATGGAATTCTTTTTCTCGATAGTTTGAGGAGCCATTCCTTTAGATAGGTGGATACTATGTCTTATCAAAAGCAAGCCTTTCTTCAAATTATACATCTTGAATCTTTCCAAGATCTTGATATATCCTTGCTGTGATCGTCCCAATACCCTCTTTTCCCCGTTTCAGAATAATTTCATATCCAAGATGTAAGAGGCTTCTTCGAGATCTTTCCTCTTGAAAATATGAGACAACCTTATCTTAATACTGATCATCATCCAATATCATTCCCAATGATAAGGATACCATCTACATAAAGCATAACAAACACGACGACACTCCCACTAAGCTTCATAAGTCTCAAATTTCAGCGAAATTCGGTCGAATTTCTGTCGAATATCGATATCCAATCGAAATCAAAATTCCACCGAAATGACCGAAATATGGGGGTCCTAGTACAAAAAATGACCGAAATGACCGAAATTCCATCGAAATTCTGTTTTGGTCGATACCGAAATGGTGACCGAAGCCGACATTCAGGGCCTTGCTAAGCTTCCTGTATATGCATGGCTCATCCATATTCTGAACGAAATCATACCTCTTTATGATTTCATCAAATTGGATGTTCCAACTATGAGAAGCTTGTTTGAGACTCTAGATTGATTTCTTCAGCTTGCATACTTTGCCTTCTGCAACTATGAAGCCTTCGGGTTGCTACATATAGGTATCCTTTGCGGAATGTGGTCTTGACATCTATCTTCCAGATTTCATAATCAATATGTGCAGCTATAACTAGTAATGCCTTGATGGATTTAAGTACACGAAAGAATGTCTCATCGTAATCGATCCATTCTCCCTGTGTAGCCATTGGCTACGATCCATTCTTAAAGGTCTCTACCTTACCATTGAGTCCTCTTTCTCTTGAAGATTTGTAGAGACTTGTGTTATTATGTTATGTACTGTTTCTTAATTTCTGTTTATTTTCTGGACTCTTATGTATTTTACCCATGAGGTCTTCTCTCTATATAAGAGAGCCTAGGGTTCCTTGGAATAATAGATCTCTGGTTTTTCTCCAACATGGTATCAGAGCACAGGGTCTAACCCTAACCCTAAGGTTATCTACCGCCATTGCCGAACCCTCTCTCTTCCACTCCACCTTCCGCCACCGCCCCTCCCTTCCTCCACCCTCTTTCCTCGTCGCCGCCGGGGCCCCCTCTCACTTCCGGGTCCTCCTCTCGCCGCCACTAGGGCCCCCCCTCTTGCCGCCGGGGCCACCTCTCGCCGCCAGGGCACGTACCCTCGCCGTCGGGCCCTCCTCCCTTCTCGCCGCCGGGCCCCTCTTGCCGTCGAGCCCCACCCCTCTCCTCCGCCGGGCCGTGCCCTAGGTAGGGGACCCTCACCGTTGGGTTCCCCTTCCTTCCACGCCGACGCCACCACTTTCGTCTGCCGTTCTATCTCCATGGATTTGAGTGCATAACGTCTACATATGCACTCAAATCCGATCAAGTATGTATAGACACCTGTTTCTGGTCTACAATCCCTAGTTCTTCATCTACGACAACATGTCAGAAAACAAAGTCGATATGCCCTCCATAGGCGCCTTCAAAGGTCCCGCGCCAATAGTCAAGATGGACGGGACAAACTATGAGCTCTGGGCGATGCAGTTCATGAGTCTCATGAAGTCAAACAATAAGAAGCATATACTTACTGAGGATGAGCCGGCAGAGAAGACTGGGATCTATGCCTCTTGGGAGGCTGATTATTCTTATGCCAAAGTTTGGCTATCAGGCACACTGTCGATGGAGATTGCCAATGATGTTCTTCATCAACCCACTGCCAAGGCAATGTGGGATATTCTGGCCGCTACTTATTCCCAAGTGCGGAACGAGACCAAGATGTTACAGCTCCAGCATGATATATTCACTATGAAGCAAAATGGACGGCCACTTCACTCGTTGTACATGTCTCTGAGAGGGATGTTCGAGAAACTATACACTACTATACCACTCACGACGACTCCAGAACAGCAGAAGACATTTCGGAACGCTACCATGGTGGGCGTACTACTTGCAGCGCTCGATCCTGAGTATGAGGCAGCCCGCTCTCAGATATTGGCCGATGCGGTTATTCCTCCTATGGAGGACGTGTATCGGAGGCTCAATCGCATATCAGTTTCCTCCAGCATGTCTACTCCACCCCCATCGGCGATGGCAGTATCGCGTGGGAGAAGTGGACAATCTTCTAGTCGTGGACGTGGACCCCGTGGACGGGGAGGTCGCTTTCGCCAGCCGTGTTCATTATGCCACCGCACATGCCACTCGGATGATACATGCTACTCTAAGCATGGATTCCCAGCATCAGCGCGTGTAGCCGAGCATGTTCCTCAGCAGTCAGCATCCATTGCAGATAACAGATTCGAAGAGCTTGTGGTACGTCTACGTGATATCATGCCTCAATCATCTACTGATTATCCAGGTGAACCTTCAGATGTTGCTGCTACAGCTTCTGCCAGTTCCTCAGCCGTTGCCTGTACCTCAAGTAGTGCCACTGCCTTTCATCTTGTCATGATCTCTCTGATTGGATTATCGATTCTGGCGCCACCCATCATCTCTGTCGTGACAGAGAGAGACCTGAGTCCTACAGGGACATCCTACATGACCTATCAGTGCTGATAATAGATAGTACTCATTCCCCCTTCACTGGACAGGGGGAGGTTTCCTTGTCACCTTCTATGCATCTACAGAATGTTCTACATGCTCCTGAGTTCTCCATGAATTTGTTATCTATTAGTCAGATTACAAAGAATTTGCACTGTCGTGCTATATTTAACCCCTCATCTCTTATTTTTCAGGACATTCTAACTGGCAGGGTGATTGTCTGTGGCTCTGAGCAGAATGGTCTCTATCGTCTGGTTCGAAACTCTTATGCTGGCGTCTCTTCACATTCAGTCGGATCAGTCTCTCCGTACATCTGGCATCTTCGGTTTGGCCATCTCCCGCTCCAGAAAATGCGACATCTCTTGCCTCAGATCTCTCCCAGTTCGTCATTTCGTTGTGAAGCATGTCAGTTGGGAAAGCATCATCAGTCTAGCTTTCCTAGTCGTCAGAGTCGGAGCAGTAGCTCCCCGTTTGAGTTGTTTCACTTTGATATTTGGGGTCCGAGTCGTGTACCTGATCATCAGGGACACAGGTTTTATCTAGTTGTGGTGGATGATTTTTCTCGTGTATCTTGGGTCTTTCTTTTAAAGAATAAATCTGAAGCAGGGGATGCTATTAAAAATTTGATTAATGAAGTGCAGAATGTTTTCTCTTCTACCGTCAAATATGTTCGTACAGATAATGCATTGGAACTCTGCACCCGTTCTCTCTCTCAGTTTAATTCGTCTAAGGGTATTATTCACCAAACCACCTGTGCTTACACATCTCAACAGAATGGCGTGGCAGAAAGAAAACAACGTCACCTTCTTGACATTACTCGAGCCCTTCTTATTTAGAGTTGTGCTCCTATCACTTTCTGGGGGGATGCTGTCCTTACAGCCTGCTATCTGGTCAATCGAATGCCATCATCTGCCCTTGGTGAGAAAATTCCTCTTTCTGTCATTTTCCCTGATAAGAAATTATTCTCACTTACTCCTCGTGTCTTTGGTATTGTTGCGTTTGTTCATCTCTTATCTCCTGGACTTGACAAACTCTCTCCCAGAGCTGTCAAGTGTGTCTTTGTAGGTTACTCTCGGATTCAGAAGGGTTATCGCTGTCATGACATTTTGTCAGTGCTGATGTCACATTTTTTGAATCCGTTATGTACTTTTCCCCTGCAGGTGACATGCTGGTCTCGTCCACTACCAACGATGATGTCTATGTTCCTCCTCCTCCTAACTTGAGTTCACCTGAGTCCACTCCAGCTCCGGTTGCTACGCCACCACCACCACCGCCACCTCTACCACCGCCACCTCAACAACCTCCTATTCCACCTTTAACAAAATTCTATACGCGTCAGTCAGGTCCTGCTCAGGCTACACGTCTGGCATCTATGACGCCTCAGGTATCTTCAGATGGCATCACTACTGACGGGTCAGATATGGTACATGTGCAGGATTCTTCATTGTAGGAGGAGACTACACCATCCAGTACAGTGGACGACGACCTTGATATTCCCATTGCTATTCGGAAGCAGAAACGGACTTACGTGTCTTATCCTTTTGCTTCCCAGGTGTCCTTTCACCGCCTCACAGGTGACTTTCAGAGAATTGCTGCGGCTTTGTCTTCCGTGGACATACCACGGACCTATCAAGAAGCTATGAAGATCGATTGCTGACGACTGGCTATGGAAGAAGAGATGCGTGCTTTACAGTCTCGTGGAACATGGAGCTTGGTTAATGCTCCCCCTGACGCGTCCATTGTTAGTTGCATGTGGGTATTCACAGTTAAATACCATGCTGATGGCAGTCTAGATCGATACAAGGCATGGATGGTCGCGAGAGGTTTCACACAAACCTATGGCGTGGACTATTTGGATATATTTTCTCCAATGGCTCGTCACTCTATTCTTCGCATTCTTTTATCATTTGCTGTGGTACATGACTGGACTATATCTCAACTTGATGTCAAGAATGCCTTCTTGTATGGAGATTTGCAGGAGGAAGTCTACATGCAGCAACAACCAGGGTTCACTGCTGAGGGGGATAAGCATATGGTGTGTAGACTTCACAAGGCGATTTATGGCCTTAAGCAGAGCCCGAGGGCGTGGTTCCAGAAGCTTTCCCACCTGATTGAATGACATGGGTTCAAAAGATCAAATGCAGATCACTCGTTGTTCATTCAGAAGTCTTCTACAGGTACGGTTGTCACCGTGGTCTATGTTGATGATATTCTGGTTACATGAGATGATGCTCAGGGAATAGAGAGGGCAGAAGCATTCCTGGGCCGTCAGTTTGTCACGAAGGATCTTGGTACCCTAAGATACTTTTTGGGGTTGGAATTTACCAGGAATGCACATGGTCTGGTGATGACCCAAAGGAAGTACATTACAGATTTTTTTATTGAAACAGACATGGTTGGATGTAGACCACCGAGTACTCTTATGGATCCAAGCATGAAGCTGTATGACGATGACACTGCAGAAGTAGACAAGAGGAGATATAGAGAGATGGTGGATAAGCTCCTTTATATCACCATAACTTGACTCGATATTGCTTTTGCAGTAAGTCGGATGAGTCAATTTATGGAGCATGCAAGACAAGTTCATATGGATGCCATATACATGATACTGAGGTATCTAAAGTCTTCTCCAGGCTCATGGTTGCTATTTCGAAAGGGCACAGATTTATCTATTTCAGCATGTGCAGACACATATTATGCAGGGTGCCCTAAGGATTGAAAGTCTACTTCAGGATTCACCGTTTTTGTTGGGAGCTCTTTGGTTTCTTGGAAAAGCAAGAAACAAACTGTTGTGGCAAGGTCCAGTGTTGAATCTGAATATAGGGCCATGGCGCAAGCAAGCATGGAGATGATGTGGGTTCGAGCTGTGCTAGAAGATCTATATATAGCTGTACCTTTACCCATGCAGCTTCAGTGTGACAATCAGGCAGCATTATTTATTGCCAACAATCCAGCATTACATGAAAGAACAAAACATATCGAAGTGGACTGCCACTACACGAGAGACATGATCCAGAGAGGCTTGATATCTACATCTCACGTTAGCTCAGGGGATCGGACTGCTGACATATTCACCAAGCCGTTGCTTATAGGACCCTTCCAGAGATGTTCTTCCAAGCTGAGCATGATAGACATCTATGCTCCACCTTGAGGGGGAGTGTAGAGACTTGTGTTATTATGTTATGTACCGTTTCTTAATTTCTGTTTATTTTCTGGACTCTTATGTATTTTACCCATGAGGTCTCTCTCTATATAAGAGAGCCTAGGGTTCCTTGGAATAATAGATCTCTGGTTTTTCTCGAACAAGATTCATTTGAACTCAATATGTGTTTAGATGGATCTTTGAGGGTCCATACACTATTCTTGCATGTAGAGTCTATCTCAGACTTCATTGCTAACATCCAATTATCCATGTCACGATCTCCCAATGCTTCATTATATGAAGTTGGATCATCATCAAACTCTTTGATACATAGAATCCGTACCTTTCAGGTGGTCTTACCACCTTAAAACTCTTTCTAAGAGGTACGATCATGCCATTTTCAATTATCTCTATATCTTTTGGTTTGTGAACTTCATAGATCTCGCTAGACTTGATAGGTTCCTTAACTTCATTATAATCTTGACTTTTAAGGAATTCATTTTTTAGAAAATCGACATCTTTAGAAACAAATACCTTTTCAGTCTTGAGATCGTAAAGTTGGTATCCAACATCATTCTTTATGTATCCAATGAAGTAGAATTTGCTAGTACGAGATTACAACTTGCTTGCATCCACATTTTTGGCATGAACCAAATACCCCCAAATCCTTAAGTGTCGTACACTCGACTTGGTAGCATACTAAATCTCGTGAGGTGTTTTAGGTACAGATTCAGATGGAATGTTGTTTAGGATATAAACTGCAGTTTCTGTTGCGTGTCCCCCAAAATTAAGAGGTAATGTTGCTTTACTCATCATTGATCTTACCATGTCCAACATGGTTCTATTGCATTCTCTGCAACTCCGTCGAGCTGATGAGTACATGGAGGAATGGGATTGGAAATAATTTCTCTCCTTAATGTATTATTTGAATTCATTTGAGAGGTATTTTCCACATCGGTTAAATTGAATTCATTTTATCTTCTTTCCAGTTTCGTTTTCAACCAAAGCCATGAATTATTTGAACTTTTTAAAGGTTTCGTATTTGTGATGTAAAAGGAAGGAAAATTGGATTTCTCAATAGGCGGAGTTGGACGAGGACTCGATTGTTACAGTGACTTATTTCTTCTATTTTTGGACTCAAGTTAGATAAGAATATATATGATATATTCACATCCAGAGTTAGACCTAATATTTTGGAAATATTTGGGGTCACAACAAATTTCAAGTCCAAGTTGTATTATGCCTTCTAATTTTGATAAATGATCGCATACTCTCTTGATCTTTTAGGGGTTTTATTAATAGTGGTATTGACATTCGCGACACAAACATGCATGTTCAATTCATAGAGTCTACCCACATGTTGGAGAACCGTCTGCTATAAAATTACTATAATGATTTATTATGAGTTTATTACAGAAAAGAAATTATATCGATGTCTAACTAGCTTAGATATAGATAATACGCTGATTTTAACATTTGGAACGTATAGACACTCTCTAATATCTAGGATGAGAGATTTCACCTGAAACTAAGAATTTGCACTTTTAGTTAATCTTGATTTAGGTGATTAAATTATTTTAAATCAAGACGCTCTTATATTTTTCATACTTTGAAAGTCTTTCCCTTGCAAATTTTCAAAGCAAGATGCATGCTATCCCAAAGGCCTCACTATGAGATCCGAGTCTTTTTTACACTTCCATTGCATCCAAAGTCCAACTTGCATTCCCAATTCAACCTTTACATTTGCCCCTATATATGGAGTTAGCATGTTCTTGATTAAACCAACCGTCGATGAGAAAATTAAAATATTACACTATGCACAATCCAATACCGCCTCAATAATAACATGAACAATATTGGGGTCATTACACATATAACCCATCTTTTTTGAGAAACGAAGAATCTGATCTATGCGATTTTATATTCCGGAGTCATGACAAAGTATGAGCATCTAAAAAAATACGATTCATGGCGACAGAGTTCTTCGCAATGATGGAAGACCATGGATGTCATCATATGGCTTATCCATATCTTGCTTAAATTGATGATTAATCATTTCAAAATGTTCTCGTGATTGATCAAATAAGGGCGCTTATAAGCAAAGGTTCTTAATTATTATTTAGCTTTAATCCATCTAAAAAACTAAAACAATTTATTATTATACACACAATAATGTTTTTCTTTTTACAAGTTTATAATAACACCAACTCCCATTCAACACTTCTCAAGATTCCCTCAGTTAGGTCATACAGAATGAATGGTGGAAGCATTTCCTTAACTTATAAAATGTTAATTAGATAATCACTACGACAAGACATGCACAGTCAACAAATCGACCTTGATTGCCTAAATATGAAAGGTTTTAATTGTAATCGATCGATTTTGTCGATTTACATTTAACAATTGATTCGCAATCAATCAAGTGATGATAAATTGAAAAAGGAAATATGAAATAAATGGACATTCTAATTTATTTCATGCATCCAAACAAACATTCTATAATTTCGGATTCCAACATTTACAAGTCACGACCATCACACTCCAAATTAGAAGGCATTATATAACTTGGAATTAAAATCCGCGTGACCCAAATATTTCCAAAATATTAGGTCCAACTCTGGATGTAAATATATCATATCTATTCTCACCTTAAGTTCCAAAGGAGCAGAAAAAGTCATTATTACAATCGAGTCCTCTTCCAACTCCAGTTGTTGAGAAATCCAATTTCTCGAGGGTGCATGGTAGGAATCACACGTAACTTTTTTTGTACTGATTGGGACTTGATTAATGACTTATTAATTAGTATTTTTATTATGTCATATGTCTCAAAATCAATAGTAAAAAATGCAATGAATTTTTCGCACATGAACTCTTTCTCTTTCCAATTATTAATCTTTGATCGAAATCGGTGTTCGTGATCACATTTGTTCGACATCCGAATCTTCGTCTGAACACCAACAAATTTTGATGAGTCTTTTAGGCATGTGTCCATAACATCTATGCATCATATATATCCCAAAAAACATGTTTTAAATAGGGAAGGACAATAGCAACGTATGTTACTGAATCATTCGAAATACCAAAGAAGTCACAAAAATAAATGTACCGATGATTGGGAAAATATGTTTGATTGTTCATCAGTTCCTTTAAACTATGGGCACTGATACTAATTGAAGGAAGCTCATAGCTTTACATCATGGAAACACGGCAAAAAATCAAACAATCTGCAAAAAGGTAGAGTTCATCGTATGAAATCCGATACAAGCATAACAAAAAATTTATTTCCGAAACCACATTGTATAGGAAACATTTTCCAAACCGTTTCACAATGCCACATGAATATTAGGGTTACATTTTGAAGCATGGGCTTATAAAAGAAAAAAACCTCCCGAATCGAGTTTGTTCTCGCGGGCACAAAGATGACTCGCGTAGCTTCCCACGAACTTCGATATCAACTTCTTCTTGAAGTTGTCAACAACAAATGAAGATGAAGATGATCACCATCTCTTGATTTCGTCGCACGAAATCAAGTCCTTCATATACAAGAAACACAAAAAAGAAGGCTTTCTTCTCTCACGAAGGGCTGCGCCAATGTGGAGATGATGGAGGCAATATTGTGGAGGTGTAGGGTTTTCTATGGATGAAAGAGGGGGTGACCAAGAGTGTTCTCATCTCTCTCTTCTCTTTCTCTCTAAGTTCTTAAGGTAATAGAAAATTGGTTGAATGAATCATACTTGCAAGAGAGAGGTCATGCCCTCTCTTTTATACTTGTGTGGGATGTCTTATAGGAGTTCTACTCCTAAAGGGCACGCTCACCATTTGTGCCCTTGGATGATCATCCAAAGGTAAGGATTTAATCCCTTGCCTTCAAGAAATAAGAGTCTTATTTATCTTATTAATTATCATCCAAAATAAATTAAGAGATAACAAAAAATAGGAGCCTTCTAATCACATTAGGACTCACGGTGGACGCCCACTTTCCTATTTTTGGTTGCAGCCTCTTAATTATCAATCCGTTATCATGATTTAATTATGAAAATTATAATCTAATATTTTATGAGAGCTACTTATAAATTATGAAACTTATTCATAAACTCAAAATAAAATTTAAATCTAATTTACATTTACTTTTCAATGTGAATCATATTCACATATATGCCTTGTAATAATATATGAATCATATTCACATATTTCTTAATTATTATGAATCAATATTTATATTAATTAATTAACGTGAATGATATATACGAATCGTAGATACACATTTATGATAATAACAATTATTAATTATAAAATTGATATCATTAAGTAAAATCCTAATCCATTCATATTAATTAAATAAGGTAAGTCATATCCACAAATGTTAGGTACACATATCTATAATAATAACAGTTGTTATTATTGAGCACAAGTCCTAATCCAATTAGGACTTGTGAGCATGGAAGGCCGTATCCCGATATATCGGCGATATATCGCCGATATATCGATATC
This sequence comes from Ottelia alismoides, assembly GCA_037367405.1. NCBI lineage: Eukaryota > Viridiplantae > Streptophyta > Magnoliopsida > Alismatales > Hydrocharitaceae > Ottelia > Ottelia alismoides. Next base: position 417,938 of record JAZKJV010001587.1, read on the forward strand.
GACATGGGACCGATATCGAAATCGATATATCGATATATCCGATTTCAGGATATATCCGCGATATACCGTCGATATATCGATATTGACATGATATCGAAACGATATCGATATCGATATGTCCTTCCATGCTTGTGAGTAGTTGTTGCAGATACTTGGAGATAGTGTCGGGAAGATCATACTATCCATGTATAGTGACTTGAAACTTGGATAACTATCTAATTTTAGAGTTTAGACCACTTCTGGCAAAATACATCACTCGCAAATGCTGACCTTGAGCTGAAATGCTTCACGCTCTATCGGAGCTCAACAAAACTTATTACACTCTACGTGAGCTCAACAAATCTTTCTCAGCTTCTAATTTCATTTCTAATCATTATCCAAACCTTTTAAAGCTTAGAAATGAACTTAAGAAGTGAGTTCATTTCCATTTCCATTACCATTTCTCTTTCCAACATTTTTGAAATTGAGATTGGAATTGGAATTGAATCCAATGAAATGAGACTTAATCCAATTCATTCTCATATCGTTAAGTCATAAAATGGAGTCGTTAAAATCCATCTGATTTCATCACTCTTTTGGAATGGAAGTGTCACGGTAGATGATCTATTGAGATATCTTTAGTTAGAGATATTGTTACGTTTATCTTATTTTGTTGTAACCCTTCGGAGGTATTTATATAGTTTCTCGTTTATGAGCACTCTTGGATTCCGTCCTATATAAGGACCCCTAGTCCTCTTGAGTAAAATAACTTATTGTATTTTCTCATCTTTTTCCACATGGTATCAAAGCATCGGTCATTGACTGGTGTTTTGACTTAGATCTCGCCGCCACTACCAACCCATCGCCTCCAACAGCCTTCCTCGATGCCTCCTAGATGGACACCATCATCTAGCGATTGCCCTCGACACCGCCTAGCAACTACCAGGCCTCACGCAGCATCCGTAGGTGGCTCCTAACCCTGCTACGCACCCCCAATGTTGCCACCCATGCATCATGCGGGCCTTGCGTCGCCACATTGGCCCTTTGGCTGCTAGACACCCCCAACTATGCTCCCCAGACCTCCTGTGGGCCTTGTGCCGCTGCCCAGTCCCCCCTTGCGGTCCCCTTTGGTGTCGCCAAGGCCTCCTGCGGTCTCCTATCTTGTTTCCCGGACCTCCTGCGACATATCTCCAGCATTGCGATCAAGCAACCCCTCTCTCTGGCACCGCCTAGGGTCTAAGTTGTGGCATTCCAGACTTAGTTCACTGCTACAGAAGCTCGACAGAGGGCTGAAACAATGACCTGGGTCACCCTCATGCTTGATTACGATAGTAAATTTCTTCTAGGTCTCTTTTCCCTTGCCTATGAGATCACCATGCCGCCTACTGAGATCAAGCCCGTATACCCGACTTCTTCTGTGATGGCACATGGCACTTCTATCAAATTAAAGGGCACATAATACTATCTGTTGTAGTCTCGATCCTTCAAGGTGTTCATCGGTGGTTAACACAAGAATTATATTTTTACCAAGGATCCACCCAAGGAGACAAATAAGGACTACATCTCCTGGTATGTTGACAATTGGCAGGTTATCGCTTTGATGACCAACAACGTTGATCTAAACATTGCGGCAAATCTTCTCTACAAGGATTATGCGAAGGCGATGTGGGAGAATCTTGAGTGTACCTACTCAGAAGATAACCAAGTCCCGACTCTCCGATATATATGTGTGTGTGTACGTGTGCGTGTGTGTATGTGGATTTGGTCTGTCACTCAAGGAGATCTGAGTCTTGTCGAGTACTACATGCTGCTAACTAGCTTATCTGAGAAGCTCCTCATTTTCCACCTCTCAAGTTGTGATCAATAGGTGGGAGAGGATGTTGAATGGCAAGTCTATCGATTTCTTTCTGTACTGCATCCACGATACAAGCTTATGAAGGATCAATTTCTGACAGTTGATACCCTTCCATCCATTGAGACCATCTTTGGTCGTCTACGGGAACTTGAGACACCTGTTGAGCATCCTCTCACCATACCATCTATAGAGACTACGGTTTACTATGCATCGTCAGGGAACAGAGGATGATAGAGCTTCCAGAGAGGACGATGCCGTGACTTTGGTCGTGGATGTAGTCGTGAGTCAAGCTGTGGATGTGACTTAGGTCGTGGACGTGACTCTACCACTTCTCGATATCCAACGTGCATACATTGTAGGCGTTGGAACCATCCGTTTGAATGTTGCTGGAAAAGTTTGGCTTACAACCTAATGCCAAGAGTGCTTATGAGACATCCTTATATGAGGCATCCTATTATACAATAGAGAACACGTCCGATCAATAGTCTGGTGGAGCACATGATCCCTTTACAACGTCTGAATACGCTTGTCTGAGGCAGCTACTACAGAACTCCATCCCCTTCGCTAGTGACAGTACGACTTCTGCTCCCATTACTAGTCTGGCTACAACCTTTAGTACAATAGCCAAATCTGTCTCTGCTTCCAGCCTTGCTTGGATTATTGACTCAGGGGCACCTAAACATCTTGACGGAAGAAGGTAGTTTGCTTACCTTTTCTCAACCATCTACCTCTGTGTAGATCGTTCGGGTTGCCAATGGGGCTCATTCCCATGTTACCGCTGTTGGCACAATAGAGTTTTCCTCCAAGCCTTGACTGATTAGAGTTCATTGTGCCTCTTGCTTTTCCGCTTAGTCTATTACTTGTTCAGAAGCTATATGCTGGTGTAGAGTTATTTTTAATGAGATGTTGTTTTCAGGACATCCGGGCTGAGCAGATTTTTGGTGGGGAATTGAGAAGAACAACCTCTATTATCTTGACATTCTGTCTGACTCTAGGTTTGGTGGCGCTGCATCTTTCACCGATGATCCTCTTCTATGGCGTCTTCTCCTTGGACACTCTTCTGCTAAAGGCCATCTTCATGATCTTCTCTGAACTCTCTACGCTCAAGCCTTCTGAGTGTGAGGCGTGCCAGTTCGGTAAATATCATCGAGCATCATTTCCTGCACGTATTGAGCCTCGTCGTGAAGTTCCTTCTTCTCTTGTCCATTGTGATATATGGGGACCTTGTCCAATCCATACTCTGAGTGGGCAGTGGACACACGTATTTCGCTGTCTTTATTGATGATTATAACAAGGCATTAAATGTCGGTTTTGGTCACCATTTCGGTGGAATTTCGGTCAAACTTCGATCGAAATTTCGGTCATTTTTTGTACTAGGGCCCCTATATTTCGTTCATTTCGACCATTTCGGTCGAATTTCAATTTCGACTGGATAATCGATACTTGACCGAAATTCGACCGAATTTCGCTGAAATTTGAGGCCATGGATTATAGTCGATCCTCTTGGTCTATTTGTTAAATGAATGTTCAGAGATCAGTAATATTGTCAAAATTTCTTTCAGTATTTCAAAATTATTTTCTCCACCGGTGTTCAAATATATCGTTCTGATAATACTTTGGAATTCACTCAACATGGCTTGACAACTTTGTTTGCTTCTCAAGGTTTTATTCACCAAACATCCTGTCCATATACCTCTCAGCAAAATGGGTAGTGGAACGGGAATCTTTGCATCTTCTTAACATTACTCGGTCCCTTATCACTCAGATGAAAGTTTTTAAAACATAACTTTACATCATGGAAACACGGGAAAAATCAAACAATTTTGCAAAGAGGTAGAGTTCATTTTACGAAATCCGATACAAGCATAACAAAAAAAATTTCTTTCTGAAACCACATTGTATAGGAAACATTTTCCAAACCGTTTCACAATGCCACATGAATATTAGAGTTACATTTTGAAGCGTGGGCCTCTAAAAGAAAAAAACCTCCCGAATCAAGTCTGCTCTCGTAGGCACAAAGATTACTCGCGTAGCTTCCCACGAACTTTGATATCAACTTCTTCTTGAAGTTGTCAACGCTAGGTGAAGATGAAGATGATCACCATCTCTTGATTTCGTTGCCCGAGATCAAGTCCTTCATATACAAGAAACACAAAAAAGAAGGCTTTCTTCTCTCACGAAGGGCTGCGCCAATGCAGAGATGATGGAGGCAATATTGTGGAGGTGTAAGGTTTTTCTATGGATGAGAGAGGGGACGACCAAGAGAGTTCTCAACTCTCTCTCCTCTTTCTCTCTAAGCTCTCAAGGTAATAGAAAATTGGTGGAATGAATCATGCTTGCAAGAGAGAGGTCATGCCCTCTCTTTTATACTTCTGTGGGACGTCTTATAGGAGTTCTACTCCTAAAGGGCACGCTCACCATTTGTGCCCTTGGATGATCATCCAAAGGTAATGATTTAGTCCCTTGCCTTTAAGAAATAAGAGTTTTATTTATCCTATTAATTATCATCCAAAATAAATTAAGAGACAACAAAAAATAGGAGCCTTCTAATCACATTAGGACTCATGGTGGATGCCTACAGTCCTATTTTTTGTTGCAACCTCTTAATTGTCAATCCATTATCATGATTTAATTATGAAAATTATAATCTAGTATTTTTTTGAGAGCTACTTATAAATTATGAAACTTATTCGTAAACTCAAAATAAAATTTAAATCTAATTTACATTTACTTTTCAATGTGAATCATGTTCACATATATGCCTTGTAATAAAATTTAAACCCATCGCCTCCGACAGCCTTCCTCGATGCCGCCTAGACAGACACCATCATCTAGCGACTGCCCTCGACATCGCCTAGCAACTAGCTGGCCTCACACATCATCCGTAGGCGGCTACTAGCCCTGCTAGGCACCCCCAATGCTGCCACCCATGCATCATACGAGCCTTGCGTTGCCACCTAGACCCTTTGACTGCTAGACACCCCCAACTATGTTGCACATGCCTCCTATGGTCCTTGTGCCGCTGCCCAGTCCCCCTTGCGGTCCCCTTCGGTACCGCCAAGGCCTCCTGCAGTCTCCTATGTTGTTGCTCGGACCACCTGCGACATATCTCCAGCACTGCGATCAAGCAACCCCTCTCTCTGGCACCGCCTAGGGTCTAAGTTGTGGCGTTCCAAACTTGGTTCACTGCTATAAAAGCTCGACAGAGTGCTGAAACAATGACCTAGATCACCCTCATGCTTGATTACGACAATAAATATTTTCTAGGTCTCTTTTTCGTTGCATATGAGATCACCATGATGTCCACTGAGATCAAGCCTGTATACCCGACTTCTTCTGTGATGGCACATGACACTTCTATCAAATTAAAGGGCACATAATACTATCTGTTGTAGTCTTGATCCTTCAAGGTGTTCATCGGTGGTCAGCATAAGAAATATATTTTTACCAAGGATCCACCTAAGGAGACAAATAAGAACTACATCTCCTGGTATGTTGACAATTGCCAGGTTATTGCTTTGATGACCAATAACATTGATCTAAACATTGCGGCAAATCTTCTTTACAAGGATTCTGCGAAGGCGATGTGTGAGAATCTTGAGTGTACCTGCTCTCAGAAGATAACCAAGTCCCGGCTCTCCGATATATATATATATGTGTGTGTGTGCGTGTGTTGCGTGCGTGTGTGTGTGTGCGGATTTGGTCTGCCACTCAGGGAGATTCGAGTCTTGTCGAGTACTACATGCTGCTAACTAGCCTATCTGAGGAGCTCCTCATTTTCCACCTCTAAAGTTGTGATCAACAGGTGGGAGAGGATGTTGAATGGCAAGTCTATCGATTTCTTTCTGGAATGCATCCACGATACAAGCTTTTGAAGGATCAGTTTTTAACGGTTGTTACCGTTCCATCCATTGAGACCATCTTTGGTCATCTACAGGAACTTGAGACACCTGCTGAGCATCCTCTCACCATACCATCTGTAGAGACTACGGTTTACTATGCATCGTCAGGGAACCGAGGATGACAGAGCTTCAAGAGAGGATGATGCCGTGACTTTGGACGTGGATGTAGTCGTGGGTCAAGCTATGGATATGACTTAGGTTATGGACGTGACTCTACCACTTCTCGATATCCAACGTGCATACATTGTGGGCGTTGGAGTCATCCGTTTGAGTGTTGCTGGGCAAAGTTTGGCATACAACCTAATGCCAATAGTGCTTATGAGACATCCTCATATGAGGCATCCTATTATACAATAGAGAACCGTCCGATCAATAGTCTGGTGGAGCACATGATCCCTTTACAACGTCTGAATACGCTTGTCTGAGGCAGCTACTACAGAACTCCATCCCTTTCGCTAGTGACAGTACGGCTTCTGCTCCCATTACTAGTCTGGCTACAACCTTAAGTACAATAGCCTAATCTGTCTCTGCTTCTAGCCTTGCTTGGATTATTGACTCAGGGGCATTTAAACATATGATGGAAGAAGGTAGTTTGCTTACCTTTTCTTAACCATCTACCTCTGTGTAGATCGTTCAGGTTGCCAATGGGACTCATTCCCATGTTATCGTTGTTGGCACTATAGAGTTTTTCTCCAAGCCCTGACTGACTGGAGTTCATTGTGCCTCTTGCTTTTCCGCTTAGTTTATTATTTGTTCAAAAGCTATATGCCGGTGTAGAGTTATTTTTGATGAGTTGTGTTGTTATTTTCCGGAAATCCGGGCTGAGCAGATTTTTGGTGGGGAATTGAGAAGAACAACCTCTATTATCTTGACATTCTGTCCGACTCTAGGTTTGGTGACACTGCATCCATCACCGATGATCCTCTTCTCTGGCATCTTCTCCTTGGACACCCTTCTGCTAAGGCCATCTTCATGATGTTCTCTGAACTCTCTACGCTCAAGCCTTCTGAGTGCGAGGCGTGCCAGTTCGGTAAACATCATCGAGTATCATTTCCTGTACGTATTGAGCCTCGTCGTGAAGTTCCTTCTTCTCTTGTCCATTGTGATATATGGGGACCTTGTCCAGTCCATACTCTGAGTGGACAGTGGACACAAGTATTTAGCTGTCTTTATTGCTGATTATAGCAAGGCATTAAATGTCGGTTTCGGTCACCATTTTGGTGGAATTTCGGTCGAATTTCAATCGAAAAATCGGTCATTTCATTCATTTTTTGCACTAGGACCCCTATATTTCGGTCATTTCGACCATTTTGGTCGAGTTTCGATTTCGACTGTATATCGATATTCGACAGAAATTCAACCGAATTTCGCTGAAATTTGAGGCCATGGATTATAATCGATCCTCTTGGTCTATTTGTTAAATAAATGTTCAGGGATCAATAATATTGTCAAAAATTTCTTTCAGTATTTCAAAAATATTTTCTCCACTAGTCTTCAAATATTTCATTTTGTTAATACTTTGGAATTCACTCAACATGTCCTGACAACTTTGTTTTCTTCTCAAGATACTATCCACCAAACATTCTGTCCATATACCTCTATGCAAAATAGGTAGCGGAATGGGAATCTTTGCATCTTCTTAACATTACTCGGTGTTGGACATGCGAGCCCACGACGAGCCATTATGCACTAAATGTTATTGCGAATATCATTCCCTGATCTGAAATGAAGAATGAATAATTTGCATAATAGGTCCCTTAGTACAATTAGGGTTATGTACCATGGCCATCTTAATAATCATACAGCTGTTGATTCAACTATTGAATCACAGAGGCTGGTGCTTGGATGAATATCTAAAGGGTTAGATTGAGGACTCATCAAGCTCCGTCAAATGATTGTTAAGAGATGATCTCCTACCTGAGTAGGAGATGGCAATCCTTATCTCTAAAGGCTGATATCTGACCGACCTCTTGATGTAGGTCCTCTGCATAGGAATAGAGATTCGGAGGTGTCAGATTAGTTAGGTCAAAGAGTTGACTTAACGAGATCGAGATAACTAAAGTCCTATGTCATATGCTGTCACGATACATGCATGCATCCTCTGACCAGAGATAGATGTGTTACTATATGTCTGAGTATGTACATTTGGCAGACCAATAGGTTGATGACCTAACCAAGGTCTATACACCGGCACGCTGGTGTGCATATGAGGGCATATGAGTAATTCGATCTATCAAAGGGATCATACAAGTTCATTACTGAACAGGAAGACATGAGCTCACTCATGAGATATTGGGAAGAATCAAATTTCGTGCACCGTCGTCTCGTTTTTGGAAGCTTGACTGAATTTGTAGGTTTGATATATACTTTTGGAAAGTATATGATCAAAACCTAGGTATGATATATACTTTTGGAAAATATATGATCGATACCAACTTCCAATGATCAAATGAGAAACTTACTGATAAAACCCTGAAGTAGACAGTGTAAAGTTGATTTAATACTTCGGTTTTATTCTGGGTCTTCCAGTATGCAGGATGTACATGTATTGGGAATACCTGAGGGTGATGTGATCATAAACGATTGTATAACCATGACGCTTCCATTCCTAGGGAGTGATGAAACAGGTCTGGATTTTAGTGACTCCTCTCAGTAGAGAAGTAATCTGATCTTGGTCCAAATGTTGGACATTGATCTGAATGTGATTCAGATGCAATGAGAAGATTAGATTTGCGGTCTTGATTTAATCAAGCATCTATGGGAGGCCCGCGATCTGGATTTGAGATATGATCTCAATATCCAAGTCACTATACGTGGAACAATACAATCGCCCTGTCCTTATCTCCAAGTATTCGCGGAGAAAGCGCATTATCCTTGAAAGGGTTCAGGATAATTTCATTGTTGATATTATGTATCCGAGCATTGAGAAAATTGATAATTAAATGTGATTTAATTATCATGACTGATATGAATTAGATTCATAAGAGAGTTATCTTAGATAATTAAATGAGATTTGATTATCAAAGATGTGAATAATATGAATATGATTCACATTATTTGGGCACATGAGAATAGAGATCTAAGGTGATTAAATGTGATTTAATTATCATGGATATGAATAATGTGGATAGCAATATCCATATTAGTCATATATATTATAAATTTTTTTTGAAAACTCAAAAAAAGGGGGAGTCACTCGATGGTGATCGCCCCAATATATTAAAAGAAAAAGGTATATACAAAGGACAAAGAAGAAAATAAAGACAAAGCAAGCCTTACAACGCCGGCTCGCGGAGACTCAGGGCACAAAAAAACCCCCCAAAAAACCAGCAAAGGACTATCCCGAGTCCCAATCCTGTAAGAAATGCTTGGCACGAATAGTGATATTTTCAATGTAAAACCGTTGCCTTGAAAAAAATGGCCTCGTTCCTCCCAAGCCAGATGCTCCAAACCCGAGCGAGAGGATCCAGAATAGACCGCCTGTCCCTGCCCCCAGAAGAAATCAGGGAGTCGCAAAAAGCAACAAAGGATACAGTATTGATCCAAGGTAGGTCCTCCCAAATCAAACGCACAAGGCCGCATTCGAAGAAAAGGTGAGAAGTTGATTCCTGTTCCGCCCCACAAAGACCACACAAAGGGTCGATATTTGGGAAGAAAGTCGCGCAACGCTCGCGCGTCAACAGCCGCTCACGACGAAGAAGCCATAGAAAAATCCCAATGCGTTCCGGAAGCTTTAGGTCCCAAAAGAAACGACAATGACGCAGCAAATTCTCATCATCAGCAATGGGCGAGGCGGAGATAGCAAAATAGGCCTTACGAGCGGAGAAGGGCCCGTCCTTCCAAGCCCAATGGTCCCGCATAGCAGACGGACGAGGAGAGTCGCCAAGGATAGCCAGTAAGGAAATGAAATCGTGCCCCCGCTGATCAGACAAGGAATCCGAAATGATGGGATTCCAGTTACCATCAGCCCAACAAGAGGCCACCGAGGCATGTTTGTCCTGAACCAAAGCAAAGAGTCTCGGAAATAATCTGTCAAAAGCCCCCTTACCCGACCAGTCGTCCGTCCAAAATCTGAAGCAACATCCATCGCCCAGCACCGGGGAAAAAAGAGAGCGAAAATCCCTGAAGGCAGCCGTCATGCCACGCCAGAAGGGAGAGAGGGAGCTAGAGGAATTCTCATTGAAGCCCAAAAGAAAATCGGCGCCAAGCAGAACGCGCAAGACCTTCAGCATAAAATTTTCTTCCGGGCCCCAAATCCTAGCAGCCCACTTGAGAAGGAGAGCCTCATTTGCCAAATGCAGATGCCTCACACCCAAGCCCCCCTGATGTTTGGGCCGAGCCACGACGTTCCAGCCGACAAGATGAACCCCGCGGCGTCCCTCCCCCTTGCCGCCCCACAGGAAGCCACGCATAATCCTCTCAAGCCTAAGGCGAATCCCCTTAGGCAAGCCACGGACCGAGAAGGAGTATATAGGAATAGAGGAAAGGACGGCCTTCAAGAGAACCAACCGCCCTCCCCGAGTCAGCATCACAACACGCCATCCCGCGAGGCGCCCCTCCATCTTCTCCACGATATCCTTCCAATCACGAAGCCGTGGCCGCCCAACCGCTAGCGGCAAGCCCAGATAGTCAAAGGGAAGCGAGGAGGGACCCGAGCCAAGGAGATGCGAGCAAGCCAAAGACTCCGCATCGGACATACCAAAAGGCACCATTTTAGATTTAGCCACGTTAGTACCCAGCCCCGAAACCTCACTGAACAATTCAAGAGTAGTGGCCATACCAGCAACAAGATCGGGCCCCCCCTCCACGAAGCACAAGGTGTCGTCGGCGAACTGGATGCAAGGAACATGGAGGTCCCCAATATAACATCCCCGGGTCAAGCCCGCAGAAGCAACCCCCTCTATCAAGCGAGGCAGGACGTCAACCGCCAAAACAAAAAGAAGAGGGGCCAAAGGGCAACCCTGCCGAATACCCCGCCTAGGCTGGAAGAAGCCCCCAAGAAGTCCCCCGTTAAGTAATAAGGAGAAGGAGGCCGTGGTGACACACCGACGCATCCAAGCAATCCACATCGGGGGGAAGCCCCGCCGCCGCAAAACAGACCACAAGAAGCTCCAATCCAGGCAATCGTATGCCTTTGCAAAGTCAATCTTCCATAATATCCCCTTGGAACTGCACCTACGCCACGCGGAAATGAGCTCGGAAGCCACGGCAAAGCAATCGGAGATGTGACGGCCACGAATAAAAGCCGCCTGAGTGGGAGAGACAAGGGACGACAGCAGGGGAGCAAGACGCCTAGCCAAGAGCTTAGCAATTATTAAATAGATACCGTTAGAGATAGAGATCGGCCTGAAATCCCCTATGAGATTAGCCAGATGAACCTTAGGGATCAAAACTAGCAGGGACTTGTTAATCTTATCAAACCCATGGTTACCATCATAAAACTCGAGCGCTACTGCCAGGACATCAGTGCCCACGAGGTCCCAGAAATCACGATAAAAAGCGATGGAAAACCCATCTGGCCCCGGGGCCGCATCCATGTTAAGGTCCCACAAAGCTGCTTTAAGCTCATCCAAAGAGAAAGGACGAAGAAGATTGGAGTAATCCGAAGCAGAAACGGAAGGGCCCCCCCGGCCCAGCCACCGCCAACGGCGAGGCCCCTTAGACCCAAAGGCGTGCTTGAAGTGATCAATAAAAGCATAACCGACGTCCCGATCCCCCGAGATGGAGGACCCACCAACGAAGATAGAGCGAATGAAATTCCGACGATGCCTCCTACTGGCGACCCGATGGAAATAGGCCGTGTTGGCGTCCCCCTCCTTGAGCCAACGCAAACGAGATCGTTGCCGCCATTCAACAACCCTCTTCTTGTCCTCCGTTTTGACAATATCAAGACAATTAGCACGTTCCAAAAGCTCCTCCTCCGATAGATCACGCACATCCTCCTCGCGGTCCAGACGCGAAATGGTGGCCTCCGCAGCCCGCCTAGTCTCCACGCGCGCAATCCGAGACTCTCTCTTGAACGCCGCCAGCGACGACCGAAGCGACGATAGTTTCTCAACCAAACGATCAGCAGCAGAACCGACGGAGGTGGGTTGACGCCAAATAGAATACACCAGGTCCTTAAAACCCGGCTCCAATAACCAACAACGCTCATAACGGAAAATACCACGGCGTGGAAGAGCCTCCCCGGAATCCCAGATAATAGGATTATGGTCTGATAATGAGCGAGGGCGAGAGGCCACCCTGCATAAAGGAAAAAGCTCCATCAATTTACCATTAGCCAAGAATCTGTCGATTCTCGAACGAGAAGAACGATTCCGCCAAGTATAAGCAATGTCGGACGGCACGAGCCCCTCCAGAGCCAAATCAGAGATTAAAGATAAGAAATCAGCAGATCCAGGGTCCTGGCCGCCACGACCACGCGGGCGATCCGAAGAAAGAGCAGTAACGTTGAAGTCCCCGCCCAAGAGCCACGGGGTATCCGCAAGATCAGAGGCCAACCCGCGCAAGTCATCCCAAAGTTCCCTCCGGAGCAAGTGACATGAAGGAGCATATATGGCAGAGAAGGCGATGTTAACATTAGAGTCCATGCTCGACAAAACCACAGTGAGAGAGTGCCTCCCCACATGCATGTAGGAGAAATTGAAGGACCCATAACGCCAACCAATAATGATTCCACCCGAGGCATCAGAAGCATCAATAGAGTGAAAATCGTCAATCGCAAGGCCACCGAAAGATCGCCATAAGTTGCCGTCAACACCCGAAAGCTTAGTTTCTTGAATAAGCACAACATCACATTCCCAATCAATGAAGCGCATCCCCAGGGCCCGACGTTTGTCAGGATCCCCGAGGCCCCGAATATTCCAAGATAGAATCTTCATTAACAACCACTGGATTGTCCCCCAATAGGAGCCAGGCCAGCTGCCTCGGCCACCGCATCCCGCAAGGTTGCGCACGAGGAGACCAAAGTGGGCAGAATGCGAGAACGAGGTCTCCTGCTGAAGCAAATCCCGAACCTGGAAGAAGAAGAGACCATAGGCCCAGAGAGGGCCTCCCCAAGGCCAGGATCGATAGCGACATCGGCAGAGAAAGGATCCTCCAGAGAAGGGAGGAGGGGATCCCTGAGGAGGGAGATAGCCGAGGACCAAAGTGGAGGAGGTAACGGAGGCTGAGCGAGGATCGGCGAAGAATCGAGCTCCTCCAAAAAAATCCGTTGAGGCCGAACCGGAGACCCTCCTTGCCCGAGCAACGCATCCGCGAGAGAAGCAGGGTCCAACAGCTGATGAAGCGAACCCGATAACCGAGGTCCAGATCCGGACCGAGAAGGGGCACAAGGGATAGAGTCCGTATAACCGCCTCGCCCGATATTCACAGCCGCCGAAGGCTCTGAATCAATAACCGAACCAAAAACCGCGTCCAGAGGGATCCACACATGCGACCCAGACCTGAGCTGCATGGAGCCAACAGGGGCAGAACGTGCATGATTGCGCACGTGGCCCGAAACCTCAAAAGGAAAGGCAGGAGACGCCAGAGGATCCGGGGGCAGAGAAGAGGAATCGACGTCCGCAGTCCCAAAGCAAGAGGCAAAACGGCTGATAGGATCTGAACACGCCTTTCTAGATGACCGCACGATCATCGGGCCAAAAGGAACAGACAAGGAGGGCGTCTCCTCGTTAGCACCACCAACACATGACACGTGTCCAAGAGAAGTCGAACCGACTGTCCCCCTCCCTGGGGAGCAAGCAGAAGCCCTGATCGTCGGGGAAGAAAGCACTGCCGTCGGCGGCGGCGACGGGGGAAGAATAAGAAACTCGATGATGAAAGACCACATGCCAATCTTCATGGTCTCGAAGAGGATTGTACCCACCGCCTTAGCAAGGAAAGAGGACGAACATTCCATGAGAACTTTAGTGCAAGTCCAGTCGGAACCCGGAGAAAGCCCGTCATCCAGGACTGCCAGCACCTCTCCCCAAGCGCCAATGACCCGCTTGAGCGCCGAAACCGTGCGAGAGAGGAAAGGAATCCCCCTCACTTCCACCACACAAACCCCCTGATCAAGAGAAGCACCGTCGGCCACGCGGAGACACCGCCACTGAATCTCGTTGTCGGCATAAGCATAGAGGAGAGAATCCCGCTGGCCTGGAGATAGTCCACGAATACAGCAGCGCCCCGAATCGAGAACGACGAAGTCCCCGACGAACAGGGGACCTAGAAACTCCATCACCTTCAATTGCACCGACTCCCAAGGCAAAGCAGGAATCCGCTTGACCCCAACCAGCGCCACGCCACCAGGAGCACGGGAAGAGCCCCCCGCTTGAGGGGAAGCCCCGCGCACCACCTCAGCAGACGGCACCTGACCCAAAGGGAGGTCCCCAAGAAGTGGAACCTCGCCAACAATAGCAACCTCCCGCTCCATAGAAAGACCCCGCTCCATGGTCTCACCCCGCTCCAATAGCGAAGAAGGCCGAGCATCCATAGAATCACCCCGCGCCGCCACAACAGCACCCTCCCGAACCACATGAGCAAAAGAGCGCGGGTCTACCTCGCGGAAAGAAACACCGCAGCTGCCAAGAACCATCGACGAAGGAGAAACCGCAGAAGCAGCCACAGACAACCTGCATGCGACGCTCCGATGACCCACCCGGCCACATGCAAAGCAACGCGGGGGTTGAGGACAAGAGGAGGCCAAGTGGCCACGAAAGCCGCAGCGAAAACATTTCTTTCCTCGTTTCTTATGCGAAACCACCTGCCAGCTACCGCCTCCGCCATCAGCCTTCGCGTCATCACCGACCCTTCGCGCTTCGGCCTGCACGCCAGCAGCGCCACCAACCACCCGCCAACTTCCCCCACCCGACGAGAAGCCCCCCGCCAAGGTCCTGTCCCGAGTCGAAAGCCCACAGCCAGAACCCTTCGCATCCGCGCCCCTTCCACCATCGCCCCGCGATCGCCCGACAGACTTCACTCGCCACTCCATCTTCCTCATATATATTATAGATGTGATTTATAATATATAAGAGAGAGCTATTTGTAATTTACATTTGTTAATTAAATGTTGATGTGAATTGGATTCACATTGGACAATTAATTAAAAATGCAATTCACGTTTTATTTTGGGTTGTGAATGTGATTCACAATTTTTTAATGGCAAGATTGCAATATTCACAAAATAATTATGAATTATTTTTGTAGAATAATTTACAACAAGTGTTGTTGTAATTCTTGGAGATTTTCATGGAATAATGGAATCTCGTGAGATTGCATGAGATTGACACCAAATCCAATATTATGGAAGGAGGCAATCTTCATTCCAAAATCTCCATGCTTGATTGAGTTAATTTGAGATTGATTTATATTGATTTATCAATATAGATTTGATCTAAATTAAATTAATTGTTATTGGTTTTTACCAACACAAATCTTAGCCATTAAAAGAAACACAAATCAATGAGAGCCATTGGATTTGTGTTGCCCATGGATTGAGATCCATGGATCCCAAAATAATATAAAAGGAGAGGCACCCCATTGCTCTTCTTTACACACAAGAGAACATAAGTCTCTCTCTCTCTCTCTTTTCTCTCTACACATCTGCCCTCTCTTCCTCTCATGGCCGTCCACCATGGATACCCTATAGAGAGTCTCCATCGTCGCAGCATCGTCGCTATGCTGCCCGACCATTTGCTCGTGGATCTCCGTCTCCTTCGGTGCGTTTCGCTTGTGAAGAAGACGTTGGATCTCGTGTGTCGAGATCAGGAGATCCGCCGCTTGGATCATCTACATGGATTGCGAGAAGCACGCGATTCATCCCCGCGCTCGCAAGCGTCTCCTCCGTCGGATCGGACTTGAGACATGAGGTCTCTTCGTTTAGAGACTCGATCGCAACCACGCTTCAAGAGGTAATCCTATTACTTGTTTGTGGTTTAGACGAAACGATCCGAGAAGTGTTCTTGGATCATGTGGTTTCGTCGCATAATTTTTTTTTAATTTCCGTTGCATAGAACAACTAGTGCGACTAGTCGTTCTTCGTCGTATTCGATACGATGTTCACGCTTCCGTGATGCGCTTGAGGATCTCAACATATCCTTCACTCGGTCCCTTCTCACTCAGATGAAAGTTCTTAAAACATACTGGGGAGTTGCAATTCTTATTGCTGTCCATCTTTTCAACATGGTCCCTTCTACGTCTCTAAAAGGGTCCAGCCCCTTTGTGCTAATATATCCCAATGAGACCCTTTATTTACCTTTGAGAAGTTGTGTTTATAGCTTTCGTCCATAATTTTTACATTGCTGACAAACTTTCTCATCGTGCGATCAAATGTATCTTTCTTGGTTATTCTCGCACACAGAAGGGTTTCCGTTGCTATGACCATGCTAGGCACCGCTATTATATTTTTGCAGATGTGACCTTTGGACAGAGTAGCTTCCTTAGTTTGTCAGGGATATACCTTAGGATCTTCCTCCACCAATTGTGTATAAGCGCAAGCATACTTCTAGTGCCCCCACCACTACTATCCTGGATGATCCTAAGGAGCTTCTCCTCGCTCTCTGCAGAACTAAGAGGCAATGTTCTTTTCACCCAATGTCTCATTTTACTTCTACTTCTAGCTTATCAACCTCTAACAAGAGATATGCAAAGGCTTTCATGACTATTTTTGTTCCCAGAGACCATCACAGTGCCTTGCAGGATTATGGCTGGCAACAGTCAGTGAATGAGGAGATGGATGCTCTCACATCTAGAGGGACATGTGATCTTGTACAATGTACCATGTGGATTAGACTTGTGGCTTGCATAAGGGTCTTCATGACCAAACATTCACCAGACTGGTCCTTCGACAGACTGAAAACAAGGCTCGTGGCTAAAGGTTTTGTACAGACACATGGGGTTGATCGGTGTTGTAAAAGCCGCCCGACTGGCCCGACTAATAGGTCCGACTAGTCTAGTCAGTGGGGTGACCGACCGAGTACCGACTAATTCCGATTAGGCACACTAATCGACCAATTTTTGCTTGGAGATACCATATTTTTATATGTTTTGCTTTTTTTCTAAGCAAACTCATTATAATATGCTTAGTGTTCTATTTAAATTCAATTAGTTTGTTTATTTTATTATGATAGTATAAAAATGTACAAAATTTGTGTAAATATATGTATAAAAATGACTTATATATTTAAAATAATCATAAAATTCAAAGTCGATTAAAATCCGACTAAATCCGATTAGTTGCCCGACTGCCGATTAAACCTTATTCAGTGACCCGACCGATCGAGTACTGACTACCGACTTTTGCAACCTTGGGGTTGATTACTTCGAAGCCTCCTCTCCAGGTGCACAAATGGGCTCTAGCCTCTATATGGACTCTTCTTTCAGTGATAGCAAAAAAGGATTGATCTATCTTTCATCTCAATGTGAAGAATGCTTTTCTGTATGGTGATATTATAGAGGTGGTTTACATGATGCAACCTTTTGGTTACGAAGTCGAGTGTGTGTGTGTTGACTTCGCAAGACAATCTATGGCCTAAAGCAGAGCGCGATTGCATGGTTTGATAGATTTACTACTGAGATCAACACTCTTAGTTTTTTGAGAATAATATTTGACTACTCAGTCTTTGTCAGAAGAAGACCCATTGGTACTGTCATACTTGCTGTTTATGTTGATGATATGATTGTTGCAGGTGATGTTGAAGAAGGTGTACCAAAGACCACGACTTTCCTTCAGAAGGTCTTCGTCACTAAGGATCTTGGTCAACTTCGCTACTTTCTTGGCATAGAAGTGATACATACTACGGAGGGACTTCATCTCTCACAGAGAAAGTATTGCTCGGACATCCTGACTGAGGTTGGATTACTCGGATGTAAGCCCTCTGGTATTCCTGCACACCCGAGGAAGCACTCACCTTCAATTGTTCATGCCTTCAAAGCTACTACACGATACAGAAGCCTAATAGGCAAACTTTGTTACCTTAATGTTACTAGGCCGGATATATCCTATGCTGTGAGCAAGCTAGCCAACACACGTAGCAATCGCATTACAATCATTAGCGTGATGTTCTTTAGATCATGCGCTACTTGAAGGAGTCACCACTATGGGGTAAATGACCACACTAATGTAGCTACATATGCTGATGCGAATTATGCGAGTTCACCTAAGGATCGTCGCTCCACTACAAAATATGCTATGATAGTTGGAGGAAATCTTGTCACTTGGAGGAGCAAGAAGCAGACTGTAGTCTCCGGATCCATTATAGAGGAAGAATACATGGCAATGGCTCAGGATACCTATGAGATTACTTGATTATTTTCCTTTTTATAGTGTAGATGTAGAGGTTTATGTTATGTTATTATGTAACGTTTCTTATTTTCTATTTTTCTCCTGGACCTGTGTAAGTTACCCATGGGTTCTCTCTATGTAAGAGAGCCTAGGGTTCTATGGAAAAACAATTAACTCATTTGCTCTAACATGGTATCATAGCTAAATCCCTAACCCTAATCCCGTCGCTCCCCTTCTCTCGGCGGCCCCTCTACCTACCGGTGCTCCCAGCCCCCAACGAAGCCCCCGCCAGCCCCCATCGACGTCCCAGTCACCAGCGGCGACACCCTCCCGTGCCCCCCCGCGGCATCCAAACCTCCTGCCGCCAGCCCCTAGCGGTGGTCCCACCGGCCCCACAACCCTCCCGCCGGCCCCACAGGCCTTGCAAGCTCCCTCTCGGGTCGACTAGCCCCCACAAGTCATGGGTTTGAGTGCATAAACGTCTACATATGCACTCAAATCCTATGAAGTCTTTGTAGACACCGAGTTCTTGTCTACGATCTCCAGTTTTCGTCTCCGGTAAGATGTCAGAAAGCAAAGTTGATATGCCCTCCATAGGCGCATTCAAGGGACCAATGCCCATAGTCAAGATGGATGGGACGAACTATGAACTCTGGGCGATGCAGTTCATGAGTCTCATGAAGTTGAACGGTAAGAAGCATATACTTACCGAGGATAAGCCTCGAACGGTAAGAAGCATATACTTACCGAGGATGAGTCGACAGAGAAGACTGGGTTCTATGCCTCCTGGGAGGCTGATGATTCTTATGCCAAGGTTTGGCTACGAGGAACACTGTCGATGGAGATTGCCAATGATGCCCTCCATCAGTCCACCGCCAAGGCGATGTGGGATATTCTGGCTACCACATATTCACAGGTGCGGAACGAGACCAAGATGCTACAGCTACCACATGATATCTTCACAATGAAGCAGAATGGGCGGCTGCTTCACTCTCTGTACACATCCCTACGAGGGATGTTTGAGAAACTATATAGCACCATTCCGCTCATGGTCACTCCAGAGCAACAGAAGATCTTCCGTAATGCTACCATGGTGGGAGTATTACTTGCAACACTTGATCCTGAGTATGATGCAACCTGCTCTTAGATACTTGCCGATGCTACTATTCCTCCTATGGAGGAAGTGTACCGGAGACTCAGTCGTATCTTTGTTTCTTCCAGCACATCTACTCCACTTCCTTCGGCGATGGCAGTATCGCGAGGGAGAGGTGGTTCGTCTTCCTTTCGTGGACATGGACCTCGTGGCTGGGGAGGTCGTTTTCGCCAGTCGTGCTCTTTTTGTCATCGCACATGTCACTCAGAGGACTCATGCTATTCTAAGCATGGGTTTCCAGCCTCGGCACGAGTAGCCGAGCATGTTACATCTCAGTCGGCATCCACTACAGATCACCGATTCGAAGAGCTTGTTGCGCGTCTTCGTGATATTATGCCTCAATCATCCGTGGAGTCTCCAAGTGGATCCTCAGATGTTGCAGCTTCAGCATCAACCAGTACTTCAGCCACTGCCAGTACCTCAGGTAGTGTTACTGCCTTTACCTCTTGCCATGATCTCTCAGATTGGGTTATGGATTCTGGAGCCACCCATCACCTCTGCCGTGACAGAGATAGCCTTGAGTCCTACAAGGACATTCCTCTTGGATGCTCAATGCTCATAGCTGACGGGACTCATTTCCCTATTGTTGGACAGGGGGAGATCTCATTATCACCTTTTATTCATTTACGAAACGTTCTACATGCTCCTGAGTTTTCCATGAATTTATTATCAATTAGTCAAATTACGAAGGATTTGCACTGTCGCGCTATATTTGACCCATCATCTCTCATTTTTCAGGACATACTAACAGGCAGGGTGATTGGCTGTGGCTCTGAGCAGAATGGTCTCTATCGTCTAGTCCGGAATTCATATGCTGGCGTCTCCTACCATTCAGCCGGATCAGTCTCTCCGTACACATGGCTTTTTCGCTTTGGTCACCTCCCGCTCCAGAAAGTGCGTCATATGTTGCCTCAAATTTCTCCGAATTCGTCGTTTCATTGTGAAGCTTGTCAGTTGGGGAAGCATCATCGTTCTAGCTTCCCTAGTCGTCAGAGTCGGAGCAGTAGCTCCCCGTTTGAGTTGTTTCACTTTGATATTTGGGGTCCGAGTCGTGTACCTGATCACCAGGGACACATGTTCTATCTAGTTGTCGTTGATGATTTTTCTCGTATATCTTGGATTTTCCTTTTAAAGAATAAATATGAAGCAGGGGATGTTATTAAAAATCGTACCAGTGAAGTGCAAAATGTGTTATCTTCTACTGTCAAATATGTGCAAACGGATAATGCATTAGAATCTGCACTCGTTCTCTCTCCCACTTTCTTTCGTCCAAAGGCATAATTCACCAAACCACATGTGCTTACACGTCTCAACAAAATGGCGTGGCAGAGAGAAAACACCGTCACCTCCTTGATATCACACGAACCCTGCTTATCCAGATTTGTGCGCCTATCACCTTTTGGGGAGATTATGTCCTTACAATCTACTACCTAGTCAATTGCATGCCTTCTTCAGCTCTTGGTGAGAAAATTCCTATCTCCATTCTTTTTCCTGATAAGGAATTATTTCCACTTACTCCTCACGTCTTTGGTATTGTTGCCTTTGTTCACCACTTGTCACCTAGTCTTGACAAACTCTCTCTTAGAGCTGTCAAGCGTGTCTTCGTCGGATACTCTCGGACTTATAAGGGCTATCGTTGTTATGACCCCATTCACAAAAAATAATTTGTAAGTGCTGACGTTACATTTTTTGAACATGTTATGTACTTTTCCCCTACAAGTGACAGGTTGGTTCCTTCCACATCTAATGATGATGTCTATGTTCCTCCTCCTCCTAGTCTGTATTCACCTATGTCCATTCCTGTTCCAGTTATCACACCACCATCACCACCACCACCACCACCACCACCACAACCACCTCCACAACAACCTATTCCACCATTGCCTAAGTTCTATTTACGTCGGTCAGGTCTTGCTCAGGCTACACGTTAAGCATCCATCACGCCTCAGGTATGTTCAGATGCTATTACTAATGATGGGTCAGATAATGTGCCTGTGCAGGAATCTTCGTTACAGGAAGAGGATACACCATCGAGTACAGTAGACGGTGGCCTTGATGTTCCTATTGCGATTCAGAAGCAAAAACGGACTTGTGCATCTTATCCCATTGCGTCCCAGGTTTCTTTCCACCGTCTCACAGGTGATTTTCATAGGTTTGCTGCGGCATTGTCATCTGTGGAGATACCACGGACATATCACGAGGCTATGAAGATTGACTGCTAGAGATTGACTATGGAGGAAGAAATGCATGTTTTACAGTCCCGTGGCACATGGAGCATGGTTCGTGCTCCACCTGGTGCATCCGTTAGTTGCAAATAGGTATTCACAGTTAAATACCATGCAGATGGCAGTCTTGATCAGTACAAGGCAAGACTTGTTGCAAGAGGTTTCACACAAACCTATGGTGTAGACTATTTGGATACTTTCTCTCCAAGGGCTCGACACTCGGCGCTTCGCATACTCCTATCGGTTGCTGTGGTACGTGATTGGTCCATTTTTCAACTTGACGTCAAGAATGCATTCTTGTGTGGAGATCTATAAGAGGAAGTCTACATGCAACAACCACCGGGGTTTACTGCTGAGGGGGAGACTCCCATGGTGTGTAGACTTCACAAGGCGATATATGGACTTAAACAGAGTCCAAGAGCGCGGTTCCAGAAGTTTTCCTACCTAATTGAACGACATTGATTCAAAAGATCAAATGCGGATCACTCGTTGTTCATTCAGAAGACCTCTAAAGGTACGGTTGTTATCATGGTATATGTTGATGATATTCTGGTTACAGGAGATGACATTCAGGGAGTAGAGATAATAAAAGCATTCTTGGGCCGTTAGTTTGTCACAAAGGATCTTGGTACCCTAAGATATTTTTTGGGGTTGGAATTTGTAAGAAATGCACATGGTCTGGTGATGGCCCAAAGGAAATACATTACAGATTTTCTGGTTGAAACAGGAATGGTTGGTTGTACACCATCGAGCACTCCTATGGACCCAAGTATGAAACTGTATGACAATGATACTGAAAAAGTGGACAAAATAAGATACAGAGAGATGGTGGGTAAGCTCCTTTATATCACGATAACTCGACCTGATATTGCTTTTGCAGTAAACAGGGTGAGTCAATTTATGGAGCAGCCAAGACAAGTTCATATGGAAGTCATATACATGATACTGAGATACCTAAAGTCTTCTCTCGGCTCAGGGTTACTGTTTAGAAAGAACACAGATTTATCTATTTCAACTTGTACAGACACAGATTATGCAGGGTGCCCCAAGGATCGTAAGTCTACTTTAGGCTTTGCCGTTTTTGTGGGGAGCTCTCTGGTTTCTTGGAAAAGCAAGAAACAAACTGTTGTGGCAAGATCTAGTGCTGAATCCGAATATAGGGCCATGGCACAAGCAAGCACGAGATGATGTGGGTTCGAGCCGTATTAGAAGACTTACATGTAAATGTTCCTTTACCCATGCAGCTTCAGTGTGACAATCAAATAGCTTTGTTTATTGCCAACAATCCAACATTTTACGAAAGAACAAAGCATATCGAAGTAGACTACCACTACACTAGAGATATGATCCGAAGGGCTTGATTTCTACTTCACATGTTAGTTCAGAGGATCAGATTGCTAATATATTTACCAAGCCATTGCTCAGAGGACCTTTTCAGAGATGTTCTTCCAAGCTGAGCATGATTGACATCTATGCTCCATCTTGAGGGGGAGTGTAGATGTATAGGTTTATGTTATGTTATCATGTACCGTTTCTTATTTTCTATTTTTCTCCTGGACCTTTATGTAATTTACCCATGGGTTCTCTCTATATAAGAGAGCGTAGGAATCTATGGAATAACAATTAACTCATTTGCTCTAACATATAGGAACTTAATATTGTTATCACTACTCCTATTCCTCTATACTATAAAAACAAATCCGCTACATACATTGCTACGAATCTTATCTCATCAACGGACAAGCACATAGAGATCGACCGTCATTTTGTTCGTGATGTTGTACAAGGAGAGAAGATTACTACCCTACACTTCATAATCGATCTTCAGCTTGCAGACATATTCATGAAGGCCATAACAAAGAAGCACCTCTCATGGATAACTTCCAAATTGGGTATGATCGATAGATACGCCCTAACTTGAGGGGGGTGTTAGAGATGTATTTATGTTTATCTTATCTTGTTGTAACCCCTCGGGGGTGTTTATGTATTATCCCGTTTATGAGTGTTCTAGGTTTCTGTCCTATATAAGGATCCCTAGACCTCTTGAATAAAATAAGTCGTTGTGTTTTCTCATATTTTCCACAACTTTAACCCATAGTATTCCCAATACTCCATCTTTCGTAATGGAAAACTTTGATACATCTGAAGTTGAAACCCTAGTTTGACTGTCTCCTCTAAGGTATATCAGTAGATTTCTCACTTGATAATTGGACGCCAATTTTAGTCATATACTTTTCAAAAGCATATACTAATATATCGAATTCATGTCTTATTTCATAAAGAAGACACCCATGAATGGAATTCTATATGACCCCGAAATATCTCATGAGTGAGCTTTGTCACCCGATTCATCAAGTATGAACCTATATGATCCCCTCGAGAGATCATACACCCCATTTGTCCTCGTATGCATACCAACATGCCTGTATATGGACCTTAGGTTATGTCTCCAATCTAATGGTATGTCTAATGTGCACATTTAGACGCATATGTATATTTTTCTCTAGCTAAATGATGTGTGTCTAATCGTAACAGTTAGATACATGTCTTAGTTTATCTCGACCCTATCAAGTCAACTCCTTGAATTGATTATTCCGACACTTCTGAATTCTTATTCCCATGTAGAGGACATATATCAAGAGGTCGGTCGGAAATCAATCTTCAGAGAAAGATTGCCATCTCTTTCTCAGTCTGGAGATCATTATTGAATATCACATGTTAATGCCAGTTGTGTCTTCCCAACTACATGGTATTCAATATGGCTACGATACATACCCTATTTGTACAAAGGGATCCTTAGTGAAGTGCATTCACAAACATTTGTTTCAGATAGACATGAGACCACAATAGTTTTATTGCATTAACGGGTCGTTAAGGGCTTACAAGTCCAACAATATGAGTGAGCTCTGTCTCCTTATTTATCATGTATGAACCTATACGATTCCTTTGAAAGGTCATATATCTCATATACCCTTATATGTACACTAGCTCGCTGATAAATAGTCCCTGTCAGGCCATCAATCTAGTGCTCTACCAATGCACTTACTAAGATTTATAGATATCTATCTTTTTCCGACTAAAGGATGATTCCCATCTTATGGTAGTATGTGATATGAGACTTTGTCTATCTAGATCTCGTCAACTCCGCAGCTTAAGTAGAGCTAACAACTTCGAATCTCTATTCTTATGCAAAGGACCTGCGTATCAAGATTCTTCATCAAATATTAGTCTATGCAAAAGATTGCAATCTCTTCTCAGATTGGATATTAAATCTCTGGATAACAATGTATGATGTAAGTTATGTCTAGATTTAAATCTACAGATCCTCAAGTACATATTAGTTATCTTGATTTACTTTTTTAGATCATTAACTATATGATAGCGGACAATCAATGTAAAAAATAGTCGAATCTTTCAACATGGGCTTGAGTAAGAATCCATGTAACCTACCCTACTTATAGTGGGAGAATGTTTTGCCATTTTTATTAACTATATGATAGTGGAAGTGGCCAAGATATGTAACCCTAATCATATAGAAGAACTTGATCAATCTTGTAAAATAATATTTATTGCAAAATGGCTCGGCAGGGGTTTACATGTCCTTTTTTTTTGAAGCTGCTACAAAAACCTTGTGTTTATCTTTTCCTCCATGTATAGCAAGATACACAAGAAACACGTTAAAGAGTGACATCTAAAATGCTTTTTTTCAAACATATTCACCGCGGTGACAATGCTATCACTTCTTCTCACATTATCACTAAACATCATGCAGAATAGCAACAAAGTCTTCCAAATAATAATATACCAAACCATTACTCTTGGTTCTTTTTGTGCGTAGCACCATCTAATAGTTTTTCAAAAATCTTTAGCTTTTGCACTATCACACTTTCTCTCGCAACATGCAAGTTTACGATTTGAATCCCGATTAAGAAATATTTTTTTACTTCTTTTATAGCTCCACCTCCACACACCTTTTTCGCTCCACTCCCTTCCGCCTCCACTCCCCACCCCTTTTTTCTGTATGTCCCTTCCCTTTCGTATCCACCATATTCACTGCATTACGTGCAAGTACCCATAGTTGGGTTTCGGCATTTTGAGCAAGGGAAACATCATTCTTGGCAAGGAAATTATTCTGATGGTTGTGGGGGGATTTAACAGAGTTGGATTTCTGTACAAGGACTTCGCTTCCAGAATCCAAAGAGGATAAATGTTAGGTTAGGATTAGGTTATCCCAGGTTTTTTAAAACTTTTTGGAGGCATCTGTATAAAGAGCTCAACAAAGTGTGATAGGCGAAGTCTGGGGAAGCTTGGCAGCCATTGTAGCTATTAGCTCGTGAGTGCAGAATTGTCACAGAACCAGAGCAATGATCTGTTGCTGCAGCAGGCTGACAAGGGAAGGCCACTTCTTGAAGAAAATAAACTTGGGGTTGTACAAGAAATGGTATTACCTTAAAAAAAGGAAATTCGAAATGTGTAAAAGTGTCCGTGCATTTCTGTTAAATCTAATGGATCTTCTAATGTATCCAAACTGATGGAGATTGGTGGTGTAACATGTATCTTCATTTCAGGGCGCAAACAATACAAAGGCTTCATTATGGTCCCAGATGATAGCTCTGAGCATAATATTACAAGATCCTTTATTTTCCTGCAAGGCTACTGCTCTTGTTTATTTTCCAATAAGTTTTGTTTTTCCATTCTAAATTACAAAGAGCCTTTGCACAAAATGAAATTTCATCGGGCATTCTGGGATTGCCGGTCGTTTATACTTTTTAATTGATTGCACTTTTTTACCCGAATGCAATGAAAAATTGACAAATGCCACTACATCGCTGCCTGGATGTAGTTCAAGATTTGCAAGGGTTCTCGCATGAGGAACGCATGTGAGTAATTAAGCTAGTTCCGCTGCATCATCACCCGGATGCAGTCCAAAATTTACAAGGGTTCTCGCATAATAGACGCATGCGAGTAAAGAAGTTAGTCCAAAAGAGATTACAACGGAAGTTGCGGATCGGTGATTGGAATATTGGCACTTATGGAAAGTTGATGGAGATAGTGGATACGATGGAAAGAAGGAAGATTCATATACTCTGCCTTCAAGAGACTAAATGGGTTGGAGAGAAAGCAAGGGAGATTGAAAAGATTGGCTTTAAACTTTGGTATTCAGGTAAAGATAAGGGTAGAAACGGTGTTGGAGTGGTTGTTCATAAGGATTTGAAGGATTGTGTGGTTGAGGTGAAAAGATTCAGGGATCGAATTATTTTGCTAAAATTGGTGCTTGAAGAAGAAATTCTGAATATCATCTCAGTTTATGCACCGCAAATTGGTTTAGATGAAAGGACTAAACAAGCTTTTTGGGAGGACTTGGATACGAGTCTACAAGGAATCCCACAAAGAGAGATGATTTGCATCGGTGGAGATCTTAATGGACATGTGAGAAAATTGCTTCAGGGTATGCTAGTATTCATGGAAGATATGATTTTGGGGATAGAAATGAAGAGGGAAAAGCCATCCTGGATTTTGCAATGGCATAATCTTTTCGTAGCAAACACTCTCTTCAAGAAGAGGAAGGAACATTTAATTACTTATAAGAGTGGGTCAACTAGAACACAGATAGATTACTTTGCGTTGAGGAGAAGAGATAGGCTGTGTTGTAAAGACTGCAAAGTAATCCCAGGAGAGAGTTTGACAACTCAACATCGTTTGTTAGTCTTGGATGTACAAATGAAAGGGTTGGTAAAGAAAAGGAGGGTTTCTAAGATAACTAGAACTAGATGGTGGAATCTTCCACTGAATCAAGAGAGCTTCATGGAGAAGGTTTTAGAAGACTTATCTCGGGATTGTAGCGGTAGTGCAAACAAGATGTGGGAGGCAGTAGCATCTTGTATCTGAAAGGTAGCTAAAGAGATGCTAGGCGAGTCAAAGGGAGGAGCTCCATGTCAAAAGGAGGCTTGGTGGTGGAGTGAAAGGGTGCAAGAGAAGCTAAAAATAAAAAGAGCTTGCTTTAAAGCTATGTCTAAGGATAGAACAGAGGAAACTGTCACAAACTAGAAAATAGCGAAGAAGGAAGCAAAGAAGGCCGTAAGCGAAGCTAAGTCAAAAGTTTATGAACTTTTGTATAAAAATCTCGACTCTAAGGAGGGACAAAAGGATATATTCAGGTTGGCCAAAGCAAGAGAAAGAAAAACCAAAGACCTTTCTCAAGTGAGATGCATTAAGGACGAGGAAAGTCATGTGCTTGTTACTCAGAAGGATATAAAGACTAGATGGGAGCAGTACTTCCATAAACTTTTCATTGGGGAAGGAAATAGAGATATCACTTTGGGTGATCTAGCTCGTAGTGAAAGTTACTTGAATCGTGCATGCTATAGACGGATACAAAGAAAGGAAGTAGAGGAGGCTTTTAAGGTTATGAGACCTGGAAAAGGTATAGGACCGGATGACATCCCTGTAGAAGTATGGAGAGTTTTAGGTGAGCGTGGTTTGACTTGGCTTACGAATCTATTCAATGTTATTGGGCGAAGCAAGAAAATGCCTGAAGATTGGAGGAGTATCGTGGTGCCTCTTTATAAGAATAAAGGAGACATTCAAAATTGTTCAAATTATAGATGTATCAAGCTGATGTGTCACACTATGAAAATTTGGGAACGTGTGATCGAAAGAACGTTGAGGCAAATTTCCTATGTAAAAGAAAATCAATTCGAATTCATGCCAGGTCGCTCAACGACTGAAGCCATCCATTTGCCGAGGAGAACAATGGAGATTTATAGAGCTAAAAGGAAGAACCTCCACATGATTTTTATTGATTTGGAGAAGACTTATGATTCTGTCCCACGAGAGATATTGTGGAGAGTGTTGGAGAAGAGACAAATACATGTCCTATACATTAACCTCATAAAGGACATGTATGATAGGGTTTTATCTTGTGTAAGGACCTTGTCTGGGAAGACTGGATATTTTGACATCAACATTGGTTTACATCAAGGTTCTGCTTTGAGTCCATTTCTTTTTACTTTGATTATGGACGAGTTGACCAGTCACATTCAGGATGAGTTACCTTGGTGTATGTTATTTGCTGATGATATTGTGTTAATTGACGAGACTAGAGACAGAGTAAATGAGAAGCTTGAGATCTGGAGACATGAGTTGGAGACTAAAGGATTTCGTATAAGTAGGGCTAAGACGGAATATATGGAGTGCACCTTTGATGGAAGTAATAGTGAAGGAATCGAGGTGAAGATTGGTGACGATAACATTCAGAAGAGAGTTTCCTTTAGATATCTGGGATCTATTCTGCAACATGATGGGGAAATTGATGGAGATGTTACTAATAGAATAAGTGCATGCTGGCTAAAATGGAGAGGAGCCTCTGTTGTTCTCTGTGATAAGAAAATTCCTTTAAAGATTACAGGAAAGTTTTACAAAGCAGCCGTGAGACCTGCTATGCTTTATGGATCTGAATGTTGGCCTGTGAACCAGAGACATGTGCAGAGAATGAATGTAGCAGAAATGAAAATGCTAAGGTGGATGTGTGGACACACACATAAAGATCGGATTTGGGATGATGCAATTAGAAAGAAAGTTGACATAGCTTCGATCGAGGATAAGATGCGAGAAAACCGCTTAAGATGGTTTGGACATTTGCAAAGAAGATCAGCTGATGCATCAATTAGGAGATGCGAGTGTTGGGATGTTGAGCCGGCTAAGAGAGGGCGAGGATGGCCCAAGAAGTGTTGGAAAGAGACCATACGAAGGGATCTTATTTTTGTGGATGTAAGCCCGGGATTGGCCCAAGATAGATCTGAATGGAGGCGAAGAATCCATGTAGCCGACCCTACTTAATTGTGGGAAAAGGCCATGTTGTTGTTGTTGATTGCACTTTTTTAACTGATGTCCTTTAATAACACCTTTACCTCTGATTTCTAGTTTTCTCCAGAGAGGGAAAAACCAGTCATCCGATCTATATATTGGGAAACCGGAATGTTCTCTTATTGTGTTGCTAAAAATATATTGGCTTGAAATGTCCATGACATGATGCAGTTGCCCATCTTATGTAGTGATCTGTTCGGGAGTGCTGGAAATTAGCCGCAGCCCCCCTTCCCCGCCCACTTAATGAATTTACTGAACTGATGATTTTCTGAATATGTATGTGTAGCTCTGCATGAGGCACTAACTACTGAGGTTCAGCGACTGCGTCTCGCTACTGCTGAATTAGGTGACTCTCGATCTTATAAAAGCCCGAATTCACAACTGGCAGTTGATTCCCAGTCATTCCAACTGCATCAACAGCTTCTGCAGTCATCTCGACTTCCTGCATTCCAGTCGCAACCGCAACCACTGCCAGAGCAGCAGCGCCAGCAAGATCATCATCAGCAGCAGAATCCACCTGTTACCAGAGACAATCCGAGCACATCAAGTTAAATTCATCCGAAAAGCATTAAAGTACATTATCCCATGAAAATTACCATTTGGTTCATTCTTGCTCCTGGTATGTGTTGTCTCACATTGTTGTTATCTTCTAAGATATATATCTCCATATCTATATGTCTATATCATAGTTATATTATTTGTTTCATGAGTCGAAGACTAGGGTGTTGTTCATTATTGTCAATATTTGTATTTTATACTCATTATATATAACTGGACAATCATATTAAGTTGTACTCGATCATCTTTTACAGTAGGTTATAAAAAGATGTGAAAATTATGTAATCTTACACCGAAGTTACCAAGTCCGAGTAACATGAGAGGGTTCCTGGGGATTGGTAAATTACATTCATAGTTACATGCCAGAAAAAGGGACTGTAGGCAAAAAAAACTCCAGTATCATCCTTCATATGATTTGACAATTTTTACATTGAATTGGTGGAGAATAGAACAACAAAGCCTCTTCCCAATGTTGGTGGTAGCTGAATAAAAAATGGAAATGGTGCGAATCTTTTTATGGTGTCTTAATTTATAATAATATATTAACTTGGGGATTTTAATGTTTGGTAGCATTTCATACTCGGATTTTTATGTCTGATACGATAACCATTGTCGGTCAAGGAGGTGCCATAAAGGTGTTATGAAATGTCTGATCCGATGAGTTTTGCTCAATCTTGGCTAAGTGGTTGGTGAACTTAGCTGTTCTTAATGTATCGACCTTGACTTACAACTTGAGCTCAATATTGTTATTGAGTCGATTTTAAAATTAATCTCTAAGTGTGCACTTTGGTAACTCACCTTAGCTTTGCAATTTCATAAAATTGCATTTTAAGGTTTTTTTTAAACTTGTGCCTTTTCAAACTTCACCACCTACAACTATGCTTCTACTTATCTCGTAAAATCACAATGACCCTACAAAATATACTTACTATTGTGTTTGCCCTTGTTAGACCAATAAATTAACCATTTTGATTAACGGTCAAAGGACTATAATGATATGGAAATATTTATAGATCAATTGTCTAACTATATTATTTTTATTTTTCCCTCCTTTCTCTACTTTATTGCTTGTCCATTTTTATGGTCCCCTTCCCTTGTCATTGGTGATCTCTGTCGCCTCTATATTCATGACAACACCCTCCTTCCACCATCCTTTGTCGCGTCTTGTCCCGATCATGGCTTTAAACTCCATAGATTGCAACCTTTCATCCACTCCAAGCTTCGCATCCTCGACTATAACCTCTCTGCCAGACGAGAACAAATAAATATTGCGGAGAATAACATCCTTGTAGAGCTTGTGATAGATCACTTGACCATTGCACTGGCAGACATCATTATCGTGATGATAAGGATTAAAGACCGAGTATGAATGCAAATATCAAAAACTTTTCTCTTGGACCTTATATGTTCACCGTTCATGTTTAATTATTTTAACACTTTCTTGTATTTATTATTTCATTAAGTATATCATTGTATTTTTACATTAGGTTTACATAAAAACAATGTTTTTATGTATCAGATTTTTACATAAAAACAATGTTTCATTATCGTTTCACATATTTCAAAGAATATAGGAAAATATCATGGTTTCCTCTTGAAGCATGAGTTTCTAAATAAAGAAACTTCTCGAATTAAGTTTGATCTACATATGTTTCTCTCATGGGCATGATGGTGAATCACATAGCTTCCCATGAACTTTGATGTCGACTTCTTGAAGTTGTCCAGGCAAGGATGAGAGATCAAGCTCCTGATTTTGTAGCATGAAATTAATCATTCCTTCACGAGAAGTACGGACAAGAAGATGATCTTCTCATCCTCAAGGCCACATCTATGAAGAGAAGAAGAGAGGCTTGATGGTGGACGTGTGGGGTTTGTTGAAGAGAGAGATTATATGTGTACGGGAATTCTATATTCTCAAGACTCTTATCTTCATCAATTCTCAATGCAAGAGAACTTCTGTAAGATGAAGCATGCTTTGGGAGAGAGGCTACGCCCTCTCTTATATAGTAAGAGGGGATATCTATGAATCATCCTACTCTTCATGGTATACATTCTCTCTCTATACCCTTGGATGGTAGATCAAGGGGAAAGATTATATCCTTGTCCTTCAAGAAAAGGACTTGATTTATCTCCTTTCATTATCCCTAAAAATAAAGTAATGAAAAGCTGGGAAGCCTAATCTTATTAGGACTCTCATGGTAGATGTCTATGCTTCTCCAAACATGGACATCTACCTTATCCTATTTGTTACTGAAGTTGTTGTTTCATTATCTTCATGAAAATCTAATTATCATTTATAAGAGAACCCTCATAACATATGAATCTTATTCATAAATCCAAAGTAAAATTAAAATTCAATTTACATCTTAATTCCAATGTGAATCACATTTACATAAGTGCCTTCAAATAATTATGCAAATCAAATTCATATAAATATTAATTCTTATGAAGCATTAATCGTATTAATTATTGAATAATATTTGTGAATCATATTCACTAAAATGTAATTTTACAAATTTAATTATGACAATAATAAGTATTGTCTTAACTTTGACATCACATAGTACGAGTCCAAATTCAATTAGAACTTGTGAGTTACCGTGGTAGATACTTGGAGATAATTTCATGGAGATCATAGTATCCATGTATAGTGACTTGAAATTTAGATAATTATCCTATTTCAGGGTTTATACCATTTTTGGGATAATATGTTACTTACAAATGTTGAGCTTGTGTTGAAATGATTTACACTCTAAGTGAGCTCAACGAAATGCATTACATTGTCCTTGAAATCAATAAATGAGCACACAGATAAACTCAGCTTCCTACTCCATTTCTAAGCATAATCCAAACCATTTAGAGCTAAGAAATGAACTTAAGGAGTGGGTTTATCTCTATTTCTATGACCATTTCTCTTTGCAACATTTGGACATTGAAATAGGAATTGAATATTGGAATCAAATGAAATGAGACTTAATCTTGTATGATTCCTTTGTGTCTAATGTGCACATTCAGGCATATAGATGTACATATATTTCTGGTCAAAGGATGTGTGTTTGATAGTTACGATTAAGGTCTTAGTTTATCTCACCCTCATCAAGTTAGCTCTTTGACTTGATAAGTCTATCATCTCTGAATCACTATTCCTCTACAAAGTATCTACATCAAGAAGTCAGTCAGAAATCGATCTATAAAGAAAGATGTCCATTTCTTTCTCTGACTGCAGATCATGATTGAATATGCATGATATTCAATATGGTCATGATACATAACCCTATTCGTAGAAAGGGGCCTTAATTTATGTGCATTCACAAACATTCATTTCAAATATACGTGAGAAACCAATAACTTTTAACACATTAATGGATCACCAAAGGCTTACAAGTCCAATAACCTCCCAATAACCCTTGGAGCCATTCATGTACAACTCTTAAATCCACATTTATTACATGTTGCTAAAAACATTTTATATTAAGCCTTGATAATTGGACCAACAATTTTGTTAGCAAAGGTAACCTTGGTGATTGTCATTGATGAATCTCATAGTCCTCATGCTAAAAGTCAATTCTTAATTCCCAGCTTAAAGAATCCAACAAAAATCACTTATAATTCATTCATTTTATCTTGTACTATATTGTATATAATATGTATTTGATTAACATATAATTACTGTATATAATTACTATTATATAATTTACAATTATTTTAATATTAAAAACCCATAAAAATTAGGTTGATAAGTTCTTGACCCTTAAAAAGACTAAAAACTATAAAAAACATCAAAAGCCCAAAAAACAGTGTTTTTATCCCCTTAAAAATACTTCCAAAAACACTTTCTGTACAAATGATCTATTTTGGCTTTTTGTCCAACATGAAACTTGTAGATCTCATTGAGATCTATAACTTTCATGTTTTAACTTTTTCTTAATTTTGTATTTAACTAATTCTTTTATATTTTTCTTTATTTTTTCAATTTCTGATTTTCCTATTGGACCACGTGGCACTCTCTAGGTCGCCCACATGGCCCGCCTCTTTTCTTGCCACCTGCCTTCTTCTCCAGCTGTCAGATCCTCTTCCAGCCACCTCCATCACATCCGTTGATCTCCGCCTTCATCTCCAGCCATTGGATCTGATCCTAATCAGATCATCACCGTCCGCCTTCTCTCCAATCACAACCATCTGATCTCTTCTCATCCTACGCCTCTCATCGTGCCACGTCATCCCCGCACGCCCTGCCGTAGGATGAGACTCTAGATCTCATCCTAGCCATCCGTCGGCGCCTTACTCTCCACCACTGGATCAGATCCGTGATCTAATATCCACCATTCGCCCACGCTCCCATCCTAGCCGTTGGATCGCGAGATCCAATGGCTAGGGCTTCGTCCCCTACCTCCAACCCAGTCGTTAACCTCGCAACCTCTCCGCCCCTTCCTATTTTGGAAGGCACCACAACCATTCTCCTCGCTCCATAACGTTTCCCCAGCGCAGCCCTTCGCTCCGTCTCCCTCGCGTAACCTATAGGATCCCCCTCCTTCACTCCACCAGCCGTTACCACCATCGCCATTACACCCTTTGACCACTTGAAATGCCTGCACCTCCTCCTATAAAATTGACCTCTCCGCCCACCGTCACCGGCGTCCACCATTCCATGCATTAGCCCAGTTTCACTCGCCCCTTCGGTGACAGCGGATGGGTGGATCGTGGAGGCGATGATGACTTTCTGCCCAGGTGTCGATCCACAACTAAATCAGCCATGTCGCGATGGCTTCGCCCCGCTCGAGCTCCGGGCATGCCGGGAGACGACCCCGAGATCCAAGAAACTCGACCACAAGCCTCCACCTCTGCCAATCACCTTGCTCCGGCAAGGTACTCCTCCCATTAATTTTCCTTACACTTCTCCTATTTATTCAAACCTACACAATCGTCATCACCTACCATTGACCATCTTACCACCTCCGTAAAACCACCGCCACCTTCGCCACTACCTTCGATCTCTTCTCCCCTTTCTCCAGAACCAACCCCGCTCCGACCCCCTTCTTCACTGCTTTGCCATAGAAGAAGCCTCAAGCCCTCGCATCCCTTCGTCTCCACGACCTCCAATCACCTCACACTCACTCACTGAACATCTCACATGCCTCGGCTATACTCTAAGACATGCAGGAAGCTTAAATGGCTAAACACTCGCACCCATCTCTGATCTGCAGCTCTGCCACCATTGAGACTTCATCGAACTGCCTATCTGATTGCCTTCGGAGCTCCTCCGCACCTCCAGCTCCCTCACGAGAACTTCCTCCATCTTCTCTGATCCATAGGATACCATCTAGAGCAAGGAGGAGGCCTGAGGTAGACGCAGGAGCACAGTCTCCTCCGGTGGCCTACGGGGAAGACAACGCTACAGTTACCGTCCGATCATCTGGATCGGATGGTCCCGATTAAGCCACGTGGTCACCCGAGCCTCACACTGAGCTGACAGGTTCGGGCGATCCGAACCAAGCTACAGAGCACCACAGCCACCCATGTGGCCCGAAGCTTCGATGCGTCCCATGCCTGGCCCCCTCACATGCATCGCATGTGGGGGCTGGGTAAATTGCAAGAAGACCCTAGACTTTATGGAATTTGTAGTTTGGTCCTCCAGGCACGTGCCTCACGTATGCGCTTGGGGTATTTACAAGGAGGCCCTCTCAGGTTTCAAGAATTATAAAAAAGCCCCCACGCGCATCAAAAAATTACAGAAGGGCCCATGTGGTTTTGCAAAACTACAAATAGGTCCCTTCAGGGACCTATTTGTGATTAATTATCTTTTATTTCCCTCATTTTATTTATATTTATGCCCATGCATTGTTTTCTTCATAACTTGAGCATCGTAGGTCCAATTTACATGATCTTAGTGTCATTTTGATAATTGTTTATTCATCTATCTTATGGTATGTTTAATTTTTTTATCTGACACCATTATAAATATGATGAATTTTTATTGTTAGATGATATCCGTGCTCCATATGTCTTTGCCATTAATAGATAACTACTCATATTTTTGTGCTTGATTCGACTCTGATTTCAAACCATATTCTGTTGCTCATTTATGTAATCTTTATAGGACATACTTGTATATCATCTTTTGCATACCTATAACCTGCATTTAACATTGCATTATTTCTCATGCATCTCCTTATGTTTGCATTGAAAAATAACTAAAAAATACATGCATCATTCTACTTGCATTTTATCGTGCATCTGTATAGACTTGCAAATGAGAATTTATTCACACATGATTCTAATTGATTAAAATTTGACAAAGAAATAGAGTATCTCGTGTCCCTGTGTCGACCTTGATAGATTTGCCATGTATAAATTTTCCATAACATTCAAAGATTATGGTTTTTGATCAGTCATTTTTCACCTCATATTCAACAATTTTAGATAATTAAAGAGGCAATTTTCTCGGTCATCAAATGGCACCGTTGCCGGGGACATGACTCATATTTATAATATATTGAATTTTGATTTGTTTTTGTGTTGAATATTTTCAAAATTTATAGGTCTTCTCATCATGCATTTTTGCATCATTTTATGTTGATTAATTTTCTTTGCTACTTTTCTAACATTTCTCTTTTGTGGTAGGACCCATAGAAATCGAGGATGCTTGATCTCCATGGAGGCGTGGAGTTGGGAGCTCCTGTTGAAGAGGCAGCAAAAGATTTGACGGAGAATTAAAGGAGCGGTTATCATCTCTACTTGCATTTGCATATTGTAAAAAAAATATTTAGCATGTGTATTTTTAACAGTCCTCATTAGAGGACTCCCGTGTTGTAAAAAAAGTAGATCACTAGATGATCTACTCCCCCGCCCCCCCGCACACTTGCACATATATATACTCACCCCTCCCCCTCGCCACCTTGTATCGTAGTGTAATTACTCCTCCAAACACAGACCCCGCAACTCAGATCCTTAAATTAGGCTATTTTTAGCCTAAGTATAGAGCGGGCCCAATTCATTCATCCATCCCTCGCGATGTCGTCTTATACTTGGGTCAATTTTTGACCTAAGTATAGGAGAACCCTCCTCCCCAGTTCCGCTATATCACCCTATATTTAACCGAGCCATGGCTTCATATCATTTATGCTATGAGTACATAACAAATGTCAAGTATAGAGGGGTATACAGTATATTACTGTATATTTACTTTAGACATAGCTTGTATATTTTTAAACTTTTTCGACTCGGTTTATGAAAACATATGAACTGAGTTTTGTATAAATCTTGTATAAATGTTTTGTTAAAATTAAGGATTAACTTATTGTAAATAACCCTTTTCCAAAAAAAAACTCCATAAAAATTTAAAAATTTAAAAAACCTTTCTTTGGATGAGACTTTGACTACTGGGCTTAGTAGCTACTTTCAGTGAGGGAACTTCGGTCTCCCTTAGCAGAGTGGGTGGTTTAGAGGACATTGTATATGGCTCCATCCTTACGGAACATTTGTCTTTCTAACGGCCCGTACTTACACCCATACTGACTGAGAGTAGATACATCTATTAATATGAGTCTAGGCCAGTCATTGTCTCTCAAAATAATAAAATAATTAAAATTAAAATCCATAAAAATTTGCAAAATAAAAATAAAAAAAATCACTAACCAAGGAGTTGGTGTATTCCTGACACATTCACATTCACTCAAGGCTTGAGGATTTTGAGGTCACTTGATTTCTGTGATCTTAAGAGTCTGAGTTAACATGCCTTAGTCACTAGGGTTTTTAACTTAATAATGCACACTTCCCTATTTTGAAAGATTTGAGAGCTATATTGCACTCTTCATCTCTACCTTCAAAAGAATATGATCAACACTTCACTTTCACAACTGCATAATTGATGAGATGAGTTATCACTTGAGGAACTAGGACTAGAGATTTGCTTCTGGACCCGATCTAATGATGCTCGAGGATGGGATAAAGTTAATGAAGGCTTCAAGAAACTTGAGTGTCAGCAAAACTTTAGCCGGTATGTGTTCACGTGCTATCTTTTGATATTTATCTATGTGCCAGGGTGTGATGAAACATAATTCAATTATTGACCAGTGTGCGCCAACTTTTGGTAAAAGCAGTGGAGCTAGTCAATAAATGAAAAGAAAAGAAAAGAAAGAAATGTCCAAAGAAAAGTTCTATCCTCCAAAGTTAAATTATAAATGAGCTTCCACCAATGGCGAATGCTCCCAAACATTTTCAAAATTCCACTTGGACCAAACGCTAATTAGGACCAAGGAGTCGGACTGACACCAAAAGGGGCTCTGCGTAAATGCTACAAGTCTGGGTGTCGAATGTATCTTAGATACTCAAAAAATACACAACTCGATTTACTCACAGAAAAACAAGTGCAGACGACTCCAACTCTCTTGATGGACACACTGATCAACAAGCTAAAAATCTACATGTGTTGAGTAAAAAGGCACTCGACATGCCCCTTGTTCCAATGTAAGGGAGAGAAAAATAAACACAATCCTATGCCCTCCATCATCTGGTCGTCCATCTACATTTCAAGTCTGACGAACTAATGGGATGGTTGACTGAAGCAAGAATAGACTTATTCCCTAGGGTTGAGGATGAGGTCTAGAGGACAGTCTCCTAGACTGGAACTTCGAGTGATGCCTTTACTCGGCTCTCAAGAAATGCAGTACACTAAATTTCATATCCCTATATTATATGCAAAAAAGGAGAGTATGATGACTAGAGAAGTTGGATTCCCTTTGACTAGAGAATGGTTAAGCCCGAAATTTTAAGATTACTTAAATTGAGGATTTTCGAAAAAAATTGAGCCTTGAATCTCTCACTTGCACTGTTGGGAATTAATCCGACTCCTTCATTCTTTAGATGCTCGAGGACGAGCATGGTTTAAGTATATGGGTATGATGAATCTCGTAGTACCCATGCTCAAAGTCAATTTTTGATCCCCTAGCTTAAAGAACCCAATAAAAAACATTTATAATTTGTTCATTTTATCTTGTACTATATTATATATAATTTGTATCTAATTAACCTATAATTAGTTTATATAATTGCTATTATGTAATTTATGATTATTTATTATTAAAAAACCTTAAAAATTAGGTTGATTAGTTCATGACCCTTAAAAAGACTAAAAACTACAAAAAATATCAAAAGCCCAAAAATCAGTGTTTTTATCCCCTTAAAAATACCCTCAAAAATACTTTTTGTTCAAATGACCTCTTTTGGATTTTTTGTCTAACATGAAACTTGTAGATCTCATCGAGATCTACAACTTTCATGTTTTGACTTTTTCCTAATTTTACTTCTAACTAATTCTTTTATATTTTTATTTATTTTTTCAATTTTGATTTTCCTATTGGGCCATGTGGCGCCCTTTGGGACGCCCACGTGACTCGCCTCTTTTCTTGCCACCTACCTTCTTCTCCAACCGTCAGATCCTCTTCCAACCGCCTCCATCACAGCTGTTGGTCTCCGCCTTCAGCTCCAGGCATTGGATTTGATCCTAGTCAGATCATCGCCGCCCGCCTCCACTCCAATCACATCCATCTGATCTCTTCTCATCCTACGCCTCTCATCTTACCACATCATCCCCACACCCCACACCGTAGGATGAGACTCCAGATTTCATCCTAGCTATCCGTCAGCGCCTTACTCTCTGCCACTGGATCAGATCCGTGATCTAATCTCCACCCTTCGCCTGTGCTCCCATCCTAGCGAGGTCCAACAGCTAGGACTTCATCCCCTACCTCCAGCCCAGTCGTTACCCTCGCAACCCCTCCGCCCCTTCCTATTTTGGAAGGCACCACAACCATTCCCTCGCTCCATAACGTTTCCCCCGCGCAGACCTTCGCTTCATCTCCCTCGTGTAACCTATACGATCCCCCTCCTTCACTCTACCAGTCGTTACCACCATCGCCATTACACCCTTCGACCACCTAAAATGGCTCCACCTCCTATAAAATCAACCTCTCCGTCCACCATCACCGACGTCCACCATTCTAGGCATTAGACCAGTTTCACCCGTCCCTCCGGTGACAGCAGAGGGGCGGATCGTCATGGCGATGATGACTTTCCGCCCGGTGTCAACCTACAACTAAATTAGTTGTGCAACGGTGGCTCCGCCCTGCACGAGCTCCGTGCATCGATTGGGTATGCCGGGCAATGACCCCGAGCTCCAAGAAGCTCGACTACAGGTCTCCTCCTCCGCCAACCACCTTGCTCCGGCAAGGTACTCCTCCCATTAATTTTCCTTACACTTCTCCTATTTATTCGGACCTACAAAATCATCATCACCTGTCATTGACCATCTTACCACCTCCTCAAAACCACTGCCACCTTCACCACTACCTCTGATCGTCTCTTCCCTTTCTCCAGAACCAACCCTGCTCTGACCCCCTTTTTCATCGCTTCACCGGAGTAGAAGCCTCAGGCCCTTGCATCCCTTTGCCACCACGACCTCCAATCACCTCACACTCACTCACTAAACATCTCCACGCCTCGACTATACTCTAACACATGCAGGAAGCTTCAATGGCCAAAAACTCGCACCTATCTCCGATCTGTCGCTCTGCCACCATTGAGACTTCATCAAACTGCCTATATGATTGCCTCCGGAGCTCCGCTCCACCTCCATCTCCCTCGCGAGAGCTTCCTCCATCTTCTCTGATCCACATGCTATCATTTGGAGCAAGGAGGAGGCCTAGGGTGTACGCCGGAGCACAGTCTCCTCTGATGGCCCACGGGGAAGACAACGCTACAGTTACGGGCCGATCATCTGGATGAGACAGTCTCGATTCAGCCACGTGGTCACCCGAGCCTCACACCGAGCTGACAGGCTCGGGCAAGCCGAACCAAGCTACAGAGCACCACAGCCACCCACGTGCCCCAAAGCTACGATGCATCCCGAGATCGCCTCGGTGCGTGTGAGGGCTGAGTAAATTGCGATAAAAATCCTGGACTTTATGGAATTTGGAGTTTAGTCCCCCATGTACGTGCCTCACGTGTGCGTCTGGGGTATTTACAAGGAGGCCCTCGCAGGTTTCAAGAATTACAAAAGCCCCCCTTGCGCATCGGAAAATTATAGAAGGGAATAGGCAATTTTGTAAAACTGCAAATAAGTCCCTCTAAGGACCTATTTGTGATTTATTATCTTTTATTTCCTATATTTTATTTACATTTATGCCCTTGCATTGTTTTCTTCATAACTTGAGCATCATAGGTCCAATTTGCGTGATTTTAGTGTCGTTTTGATCCTTGTTTCTTCGTCTATCTTATGGCCTATTTAATTTCTCATCTGACACCATTCTAAATATGATGAATTTTTATTGTTAGATGATATCCTTGCTCCATGTATCTTTGCCATTAATAGATGACTTCTCATATTTTTTGTGCTCAATTCGACTCTGATTTCAAACCATATTCTGTTACTCATTTATGTAATATTTATAAGGCATACTTGTATATCATCTTTTGCATACTTAGAACCAGCATTTAACATTGCATTATTTATCATGCATCTCTTTATATTTGCATTGAAAAATAACTAAAAAAATACATGCATCATTCTACTTGCCTTTTATCATGCATATGCATAGAGACCTGTAAATGAGAATTTATTCACACATGATCCTAATTGATCAAAATTTGACAAAGAAATAGAGTAGCGTGTGTCCCTGTGTTCGACTTTGGTAGACTTACGAAGTTTAAATTTTTCACAACATTCAAAGATTGTGGTTTTTGATCGATCGTTTTCACCTCCTATACTAAAATTTTATATAATTAAACAGACGATTTTCGCATTCATCGGTCATATCAACGTACTTCTATATTTCTCATATTATTATGATATTTCCTCTCCACATGTTTTCTTTTTCGATGCCAATAGGGTTACTTTGCTTGCGCTATGGTAGTCGTATTATTGTAGAGCTATTATATAGAAGATTCTAATGAGAAAACTAAGCCAAGTTTTTAGGATGAACTTGCACAACCAGAAGCCTCTTTAGTAGCATCCCATGTGGTCATGTGTTCTGCTTCAATTGTTGACTCAGCTGTGGTGTCTTGTTGGTTGCTTCTCCACTCCAAAGCACCATCGTTCAAAAGGAACATGAACCTTGAAGTTGACTTCCTATCATCCACATCTGATTGGAAGTCCGAGTATGTGTACCCTAGGACTCGAATATTATTATCTCCATAAACCAAGATGTAGTCTTGAGTTCTTCTTAGGTACTTGAAGAGGCTTTTCACTACAGTCTTGTGTTTATCTCCATAGTAGGATTGGTAATGACTAACCACTCCAACTGCATGTAATATGTTTGGTCTTGTATGCATCATGGGATACATAAGACTTCCTACAACCGATGCATAAGGGAATCTGGCCATGACTCTCTTTTCCTCAATAGTTTTAAGAGCCATCCCTTTAAATAGGTGAATACCATGTCTTAAAGGAATGAAGCCTTTCTTGGAATTATCCATCTTGAATCTTTCCAAGATCTTATTGACATATTCTTGTTGTAATAGTCCCAGTACCCTTTTTTCTCTATTTTTGAACAACTTCAAACCTAATTCATACGAGTCTTATTTGAGAGATTTCATCTCAAAAGTATAATACAACCTAAACTTAACACCACCATTGTATCATTCCCAATGATAAGGATGTCATATACATAAAGCACAATGAACATGATGGCGCTTCCACTAAGCTTCTTGTATACACATGGTTCATCTGGATTATGGACAAAATCATAATTCTTTATGGTTTCATCGAATTCTAACTACGAGAAGCTTTTTTAAGTCCTATAGATGGACTTCTTCAGTTTGCACACTTTACCTTCCTTAGCTATGAAACCCAGGAGTTGCTCCATATAGATATTCTCTTTGAGGTATCCATTGAGGAATGCTATATTGACATCCATATGTCAGATGTCATAGTCAAGATGTGCAACTATAGCTAGTAATGCACTGATGGATTTGAGCATAGCTACAAGAGAGAATGTTTCGTCGCAGTCGATGCCTTCTCTGTGTGTCTAGACCTCGATTACGAGCCGTGCTTTGAAGGTATCTAACTTTCCATCGGGTCCCCTCTTTCTCTTGAAGATCCATTTGCACCCAACGGGTTTGACTTATTTAGGTAGATCTTCGAGGTCCATACACCATTCTTGTCCATGGACTCTATCACAGACTTCATTGCTAGCATCCATTTGTCCAAGTCATGATCAC
Source organism: Ottelia alismoides (assembly GCA_037367405.1). Taxonomy (NCBI): domain Eukaryota; kingdom Viridiplantae; phylum Streptophyta; class Magnoliopsida; order Alismatales; family Hydrocharitaceae; genus Ottelia; species Ottelia alismoides. The sequence continues at coordinate 460,956 of JAZKJV010001587.1, forward strand.
CCAATGCTTCATCATATGAAGGATCATCATCTGATTCTTATGATACATGGAACCTATACCTTTGAGTTGTCTTACAACCCTAGAACCTTTTCTAAGAGCTATGATCATGTCATTTTCAATCATCTCTTCAATTTCTAGTGTAGTTACTTCATCGACCTCGCTAGAGTCGATTAGTTCCTTAAATTCATCACTATCTTGACTTTTAAGGAATTTATCATCCAGAAATTTGATATTTCTAGAAACAAATACATTTTGAGTCTCAAGAGCATAAAGTTTGTATCCAATACCATTCTTTACATATCCAATGAAGTAGCACTCTCTAGTGCGAGATTCCAACTTGCTTGCATCCACATTTTTTGCATGGACCAAACAACCCCAAATCCTTAAGTGTTGCACACTGGACTTGGTACCATACCAAAGCTCATGAGGGGTTTTAGGTATACATTTAGATAGAATTTTTTTAGGACATAAACTGTAGTCTCTACTTCACATCCCTAGAAACTAAGAAGTAAGTTTACTTTACTCATCATTGATTTTACCATGTCCATCACGGTTCTGTTGCGTCTCTTTACAACTCCATTGAGTTGAGAAGTACCTGTAGGAGTGAGATTGAAAATTATTCCTCTCTCCTTAAGGTATTCTTTTAATTCATTTGAGAGGTATTCACCACCTGGGTCAGACCAGATTCGTTTTATCTTCTTTCTGATTTGGTTGTCAACTAAAGCCTTGAACTCTTTGAACTTTTAGATGGTCACATATTTATGAAGTAATAATAAGACAAAACCATATCGTGAATGATCTGAAGGCTAGTATTTATGCTTTAACCCATCATGAAATCATGTAGATGACATCAAATACAATATAGGGTAACTAGTCATACTAGTTGCAACGAGCTGCGAATTCAAAAATTTTAATTAGATGAAACCACATGATATGAGAACACTTTTCAAATCACTGCACCATGATGATACATGAGTCAAAGGATTACCTCTTGAAGTATGATTGCGATCATGTGTCTCTAATTGAAGAGACCTCATGTCTCAAGTCCGATCCGACGAAGGATGTACTTGCGGGCGCATGGATGAGATACATGCTTCCTACAATCTGAGTTGGAGATCCGGGTGTAGACCTTCTTATTTCATCTCATGAAATCTATGGCCTTCCTCATGAGTAAGAATAATCAAAGAAGGCAGAGATCCACGAGTAGTCGATCCGGCAGCACAACGACGATGCGACGACGACGAGGCTCTCTAGGTCAATCAAGTGGATGACCACAATATTGAGAGAGAGAGAGAGCTTTGGCGTGTATGATGAAAGAGAGAGATTTATTTATTGCTTTTGGTTGTAAGAGAAAGAGCTAGGTCTTGCCTTTCTTTTATAACAATTTAGATGTCCACGGATCTCAATACATATGCGCACATAATCAATGGTGTAGATTAATTTGTGTTTTATAATCAATGGTCATGATTTTGTTGTATAAATTTGCAATAATAAATAATTAATTTAAAATAATTTAATATATTGAATATTCATCAATATAATTTAATTTTAATTAAATCAACTAATGTAGAAATAATTGAAAAGAGGACAAGCTTCCTTCCTAACATAGAGTGGACGACCACATTGAATTAGGACTCAATGGTGGTTGTCCACCACATATAAAAGGAAGATGCCTCCCTTTTTCCAATTTCATGAGATCTCGTATTTCATCAAATATTTCACATGTGCAACAACTTTTGTTGCATAAATATTCATCAAAATAATTCCAAATTTATTTTGTGATAATTTCAATCATTCCATTGACAATTATGAATCAAATACAACTATATAATATAAAATGTAAACCGTATTTACAATTAAGTGTTTAATGTGAATAAATTCACATCAACATTTAATTTGTAGATACTATTTATAATTAAATCTCTCCAACATATTATAAATTACATTCATAATATTTATGATTACAGTAATGGATAGTGATATCTACATTAATCATATCATTGATAATTAAATCATATTTAATTATCTTAGATGACTATTCTTATGTGTCCAAATAATATGAATCATATTAATATTATTCATAATAATTAGATCACATTTAATCGTCAGTTTTTCAGTGCTTAGATACATCAACAAAAACAGAATTATTGTTGATCTTTTTCAAGAATAATGTGCTTTCTACGCAGATGCTTGGAAATAAGGACAAAGCAATTGTATATTCCATGTGTAGTGACTTGGATATTGAGATCATATCTCAAATACATATCTCAAGAAATCCTCAAAGATGTTTAATTAAATCAAACTGATGATCTAATCTTTTCATTACGTCCACAGATCAATGTTCAACATTTGTGCTAAGATCAAATTATAAATCTACTAAGAGGAGTCACTAAAATCCAAACTTGTTTCATCACTCCCTCAGAATGGAAGTGTCATGGTAATACATTATATCACCCTCCAGTATTCCTAATACATGTATATATGTATACTGACAGATCTAGAATAAACTGAAGTTTTAGATCATATTGAAATTGTCTTCTTCAGAATTTTATCATTAAGTTTCTCATTCAGTCATTGGGAGTTGGAATCGAGCATATGCTTTCCAAAAGCATATATCATACCTACAAACTCCCGTCACGCTTCCAAAGCAAGATGATCATGCATGGAATTTGATCGGTCCCAATACTTCATGAGTGAGCTCATGCCTTCTAGTTCAGGAGTGAACATGTATGATCCCTTTGAGAGATCGTATTACTCATATGAGCTTGTATGTACACCAGCTCACCGATGTATAGACCATGATTAGGCCATCAACCTCATGTTCTTCCTAATGTACATACTTAGATATATAGTAAAACATATGTCTTCGGTCAGAGGATGCATGCCTATATCATGACAGCATACGACATAGATCTTTATTATCTCGATCTCGTTTAGTACACTCTTTGACCTAACTTATCTGATTCCTCTGAATCTCTATTCCTATATAGAGGACCTGCATTAAGAGGTCGGTCAGATATCCACATTTAGAGAGGGATTTCCATCTCTTCTCAGGATGGAGATCCTTTCTTAACAATCATTTGACGGTGATTGATGAGCCCTCAATCTAACTCTTTAGATATCATCCAACACTAGCCTCTCTGATTCAACCATTGAATCGGCAACTGCATGATTATTAAGATGGCCATTGTGCACCTAATTATATTAAGGGACCTTATAAGCGCATTCATTCATTCAAGCTCATATAAGGAGTGAAACAAATCAATAATCTTTATTGACGTATCAAATATTACAATAAAATTTATTGTAGAAATGGTTTGCCCCAAGCTCACATGGATAACATCTCTCACTATCCCTTAGAACAATTCATGTACAATCTTTAAACCCATGCTCATTACATGTTTGTCGAAAATCTTTTGAGGTAAAGGTTTGGTAAGGGGATCAACAACATTATCGGTAGAGTCCACCTTGGTGTTTATGATGTCACCACACTTTTGAATCCCCCGAACGATGTGGTATTTTCTTTCAACGTGCTTGCTCTTCTGATGCCATCTGGGTTTCTTCGCCTTAGCTATGGATCTCGTGTTATCATAGAGTATCGGCATGAGAGTGTCACAGAAAACTATGCCAAGTTATAGGATGAACTTGTGTAACCATGCCGTCTCCTTTATAGTATCCAATGGACAATATATTTGACTTCTGTTGTTGAATTAGCTGTAGTATCATGCTTCTTGCTTCTCCAGCTCACAACACAATTGTTCAACAAGAACACAAACCTTGAAGTTGACTTGCAGTCATCTATATCTGATTGGAAGTCTGATTCTATGTATCCTTATACTTGGAGATTATTATCTCCATAGAACAAGATGTAATTTTGCGTCCATCTTGGATACTTAAAGATGCTCTCACTGCATTCTGTTATTGCTCACCATAACAGGATTGCTAAAGGCTTACCACCCCCACTGCATGTCAGATATCTGATCTTATGCACATCATGGCATACATTAAACTTCCCATAGCTGATACGTAAGAGCATCTACACGTGGCTTTCTTATCATTAACACTTTAAGGAGCCATTGCTTTAGATAGTTGTATACCATGTCTCAAGATAAGGAATCTGTTCTAGGAATTATCCATGTGGAAATATTCCAAGATCTTCTCAATGTATCCATGTTGTGACAATACCAAAGTCTCTTTTCTCTATTTCTGAACATCTTCAGACCCAAGATATAAAGGGCTTTTCAAAGATCTTTCATATCGAAGGTACTGGATAAGTAAATCTTAACACTAGTCATCATGCATGTATCATTCCCAGTGATAAGGGTGTCATATATGTAAAGCACGATGAATACAATGGTGCTCCCACTAAGCTTCTTGTACACACATGGTTCATCAAGATTTCGAATGAAATTATACCTCTTTCTGGTTTCATTAAATCTGATGTTCCGGCTACGAGGAGCTTGTTTAAGCCCATATATGGATTTCTTCAGCTTGCATATTTTGCCTTCCTCAGTTATGAATCCCTAGGGTTACTCCATAATCCATTAAGGAATGTAGTATTGACGTCCCAATGCCAAATATAGTAGTCAAGATATGCAGCTATAGCTAGCACTGCCCTGATGGATTTAAGCAAATCCATAGGAGAGAATGTCTCATCGTAGTCAATGCCTTCTCTTTGTGTGTAGCCCTTGGCTGCGAGCCGTGCCTTGATAGGATCTTCCCATCATGTCCCCTCTTTCTCTTTAAGATCCATTTACACCCCATGAGTTTTACCCCTCTAGGTAGATCCTCTAGTATCCATACACTATTGTTATACATGGAGTCTATCTCTGACTTCATTTCTAGCATACATATATCCATGTATTGATCCACAAATGCTACATCAAACGAAGTTGGAACATTGCCAGTTTCACCTGACACATGGAATCCGTACCTCTTAGGTGGTACAACTACCCTCGAACTCCTTCAAAGAGGTATCGGTGTTTCTACTTTATTCACATCTTCGGTTTCTGGTTCGGGAAGCTCAATATCCTTAGGGATTCAATGAGTTCCTTTACTTCATTTTTGTCTTGATTCTTAAGGAAGTCATCCTCTGAGAATTTTACATCTCTAGATAAAAAAACCTTTTAAGTCCCAGGGTCGTAAAGTTTGTATCCAATGCCATACTTTACATACCCAATGAAGTAGTACTCTCGAGTGTGAGATTCCAATTACTTGCATCCACGTTCTTCGCATGGACCAAGCAACTCCAAATCCTCAAGTGTGTAACATTGTGCTTGGTTCCAAACCAAATCTCATAAGAGGTTTTGGGTATAGATTTATTAGAAATCTTGTTTAGGATATACATTGCAGTCTCTACTGCATATCCCTAGAAACTACGAGGTAAATGTGCTTTGCTCATCATTGAACAGACCTTGTCCATGATGGTCTTGCTACGTCTTTCGATAACACCATTTAGTTGGTGAGTTCAAGGAGGGTGAGATTGGATATAATTCCTCTCTTTTGAGGTATTCCTTAAATTTATATGAGATTTACTCACTGCCTCAGTCAGATTGAATCCTTTGAATCTTTCTGAGCCATGAATTCTTTGAACTTTTCATGTATCTCTTTTTGAGGTATCTCTTTTTGAGCCATGAATTCTTTGAACTTTTCAAAGATTTCATATTTATGACATAATAGGAAGATAAATCCATATCACGAATGGTCATTAAATATCAAATAATATCGATATCCATTTTAGGTCGCGTACTGAGGGGACCACATACATCGGTATGTATCAGGTCAAGAATACCATCGCATCATGTAATCTTATTACAAAAGTATGCTTTGATTATTTTACCTCGAATGTAATGTTCACAGGTAGGTAAAGTTTGGACCTGTAGAAAATCTAAGGGTTCGTCCTTTATCAGTCTATTAATCCTATCAACAGATAAATGATCAAGCCTTTGATGTCAAATCACATTAGAATGATTTCTGACCTATATGATTCTCTTATGATTTTTATTAGTGGGTGTTACATTCATGACCGATTCATTAATATCCAATTCACATAGTCCACTAGAAGTCAGAATACCATCTGCAATATATTTATCATAACGATTTATAATAAGTTTCTCAGAGAATAAGAATGAGTATCCATTTCTAACTAACTTAGATATATATATATAAGTTTCCTTCCAACATCTGGAATAAAAATACATTCTTTAAGCACAAGGACTCTCCCACTAGATAATGATAGTTTGCATGTCCTGATGGTGACTGCTTTAACAGTTGCATCAGATCACATTTGGATGACTTTCTTCCCTTCATTAAGATTCCTCGTTTCCTGAAACAGATGCGGTCGATTGTTTACATGAAGAAAAGCATCCGAAGTAGTGATCCAACTACCTTCTCGTCCTACAAGAAATTTAGTTTCAATGATGAAAGTAGATTTACACCTATTGGGGCTTTACCTTTCTCAACAATTTTCAAGTGTTTTGGCCAGTTACACTTCCAGTGCCCCTACTTCTTGTAGTGATTACAAACATCAATCTTCTTCGATGCTATCAGTATAGAAGCATGAGAGGATGAGCCAACATCTTGACTCTTTGTTTTCTTATGGTACAGACCCTTCTGAGCTCCATGCTTCCAATCGTGATTCCCTTTGACCTATGCAACCACTGCACTATCAGTGGGATTCTCTTATCCTCAGTGGACTTCAACGAAGAAATCAGCTCAGCGTTAGTTAAGCTCAACTTGTTCATGTTACCATAAATTTGTGGAAGACTTGGGTAAAGATAGTACTACGAAATCAAGCTACATATATGCATCCATCTACGCCCCAGGGGTGTCCAGTTCCAAGAGATAACCAAACATTTGATTACATTCTCTTGAATAGAAGTCCCTTTTTGCATCTTTCAATGAATAAGTTCTTTTAGGATATTGTAACACTGAGTGTGGTTTACATCACTAAACATCTTTTTCAGATTCATCATTATGTTCTAGGTTGTGTTCATGTCTACATGTTGCTTCTAAAGCACATTGGATAAAGACACCAAAATATAACACCTAGCCAATGTTTGATCTTCATCATATTTTTCATTGTACTTATATTCTTCCAATGTTGTAGGGTTTGCATGCTTGTTCTTAGTGTAGCACATAGCCGGTGCGCTTTGCAAAAAGAACAAGTTCCAAATTTCAGAGCCAATTTGGTCTAGTCAACTAGTTGATCTCCAAAAGCCAACTAAGCGAGTTCATTAATTTCATATCTGATATTAGGAATATATTATATTAGAACATGTACAAAATTATATATTCAAATTTAAATTCTTTGATTAAGGATTTTTAATCAAATAAGGCTTGCCTTTTAAACTCTGAAAGTTCATTCCCTTATTAAACTTTCAAAGCAAGAGATATACTTATTACTATATCTAGCAAAATCTGGGATCTTCTTTTTACCTTTGTTACATCCCAATTATATGAGAAATTACAACTTGGGTAAAAAGAAGTGGGAACTCATTCCGCTTTGCAAGTTCAACTTGCATTTTCCAACTCGGTCTTTAACACTTGGAACCACCACCCCTAAGATGATGTTGACCAATTATTAATTGAATGAACCATCAACATGAATAGGACTTGCTATGTACAATCTAATACCGCCTCAATTATATGAGGAACTATATTGGGCTCACTAGGCATACAACCTTACTCTTTCGAGAAGCAAAGAACCCGATCCATGTGCGCTTGTACATCAGAGCTATGACTTAGCATAGGTATCTTCAGTATACAATCTACAACAATGGAACCCTTCTCCTTAACAGGAGACCATAGATGCCATTTATATGATCCTTCATATCTCATTCAATGAATCATATTCACATAATTAATTCTTTCAAGGGAATTACATCTCTACTTATAATAAAGTGTTTATTTTACTTGTATCTAATTAATTTAATCACATTAAATTAATTAATAATCCAATTATAATTATAATTTGCTTGATATTACTATATAGTATACATCCTCTCATTGTATAATCGTATTATTACAATTAGTTATTTAAAGTACGTAGACTTCTCATGCTACCTACCCTTGAAACTGATCAAGACAGGTCAAACAGATAATGCTAATAGGAAGCACTTTCACTACGGTGCAGAGTGCCAACTAAGTAACCCATTAGCATATCCACGACCTATATACTATCACCAAATCAATTCAAGACAACACAATTGGTACAAATTGTACTAAGAGATTTTATCGGTCACATGCTCTTGGTGACCGACATAATACATATATAGTATTCAACAAGAAATCTCAAGAATATCAAAATATTTTTTAGATCCTCAATTTTCAATAATATCAAGCAAACATGTTTTGCATGTAAAATTTGATGTACAGAGTTGTAGCTTAAACCAGGATTTTTGTCATGAAACAATCATTTAATGGTGATTGATGTTTCATAAAATATTTCTGTAAATATTCACCATCAATTTAGTAATGTTAAAATTATAATTTTCTTTACATTGAATGATACATATTAATAAAGTACTCTTGATAATCCAATCACGATCCGACCCATCTCCACTAAATATGGAATATATATGGCAAACATAGTCGGAATCATGCGAAATAATTTCCTGAGGTTTGCTCGTTTAATTCTCTACGTAATAAAAGTATATATTTCATATTTTATGACTCTAAAATAATAACCAAAATTTTAAATTGTTACAGATCTGTGAATACATGCAAAAACAATGTCACTGCAAGAACGTTTCGAATTTTAATTTTTGCACCTTTTGTGCCAATTATTGGATACTGATTTGAGGATATATTTATACATTCTAAATATATTTTATTATACAAAAAATCATCCAAACATTGCATAATATTAGCTTTTCATTTTATTAAAAAACAATTCAAAGCATGCATCTTATGCATAAACTACAAGTCCCTACACATCTGATATACAAAACCTTGTTCCCTACAAGTTTGGATCGGATCAAAGACCTTTGACCAAGGCTATGATACCACTTAAATGCTAGTATTTAGGCCTTAGACCATCATGGAAGCGTGTAGATCACATCATATAGGGCGGGAAACAAAATTTAAAAATTTAACTAGATGAAACTAAATGATACGAGATCACTTCCAAAATCATATTGTCAAGATAAAAAATGAGTTAAAGGATTACCTCTTGAAGCGTTATTATGATCATGTTTCTGTAAATGAAGAGACATCTTGTCTCAAGTCTGATCAAAGGAAGGATGCACTTACGGATGCGTATATGATACACGTGCTTCTCGCAGTCTGAGTTGGAGATCTGAGTGTGGAACTTCCTGATTTCAACTCACAAAATTCGTGGCCTTCATCACAAGCAAGAAGCATCAATAAGGCAGAGTTCCACGAGCAGTCGATCCGACAACACAACGGTGATGTGATGACTACGAGGCTCTCAAGGTCAATATAGTGGATGAGCACAATATTGAGAGAGAGAGAGAGAGAATTTATGTATGTATGAGAAGAGAGAGAGAGAGATTTGTTTCTTGATTCTTGTTGTAAGAGAAAGAGCTAGGTCTAACTTTTCTTTTATAATAAATTGGATTTACATTGATCTGAATTCATTTGCACACATAATCAGTGGTGTAGATGAATTTGGCTTTCTAATCAATGACCATGATTTCGTTGCATAAATTTATAACAACAAATAATTAATTTAAAATAAATTAAAGATATTGAAATTCATCAATATAATTTACTGTGAATAAAATCAATTAATGTGGAAATAATTGGAAAGAGGAAAAGTCTCCTTCCTAAAATAGAGTGGACGACCACATTGAATTAGGACTCAATGGTGGACGTCCACCCTATATAATAGGAATGTAGCTTTCTTTTTTCAATTTTGTGAGATTTCATATCTCACAAAATATTCCACATGTACAATAACTTTTATTTCATAATTATTCATGAAAATAATTTCAAATTATTTTGTGATAATTTCAATCATGACATTGACAACTATGAATCAAATTCAACCATCCAATATAAAATCTAAATTACATTTTAAATTAATTGTTCAATGTGAATCCAATTCACATCAATATTTAATTTGTAAATACTATTTAAAATTAAATCTCTCCAACATATTATAGATCACATTTATAATATTTATGATTATTATAGATATTGGTATCTATATTGATCATATATTTTATAATTAAATCATATTTAATTTTCTTCAAAGACTATTCTCATATATCCAAATAATATGAATCATATTCATGTTATTCATGAAAATTAAATCACATTTAATCGTCAATTTTTCATTGCTCAGATACATCATCAACAGTAGAATTATCCTTGAACTCTTTCAAGAATAATATGCTTTCTCCGATGATGCTTGGAGATAAGGGCATGGCGATTGTACTTGTATAGTGATTTGGATGTTAAGATTATCTCAAATCCATATCTCAGGGAGCTCTCAAAGATGTTTGATTAAATAAAATTGAAAACATAATCTTCTCATTGCATCTGAATCACATCCAGATCAATTTCTAATATTTAGACTAAGATCATATTACTAATGTATTGAGAGGAGTCACTAAAATCTAATCATGTTTCATCACTCCCTCAGAACGGAAAGTATCATGTTTATACAATCATTTATGATCACATCGCCCCCAAGCATTCCTAATATCCGTACATCCTACATACTTGAAGACTTAAAATAAATATGAAGTTTTAGATCATATTTAAACTGTCTTCTTCAGGATTTTATCATTAAGTTTCTCATTCGGTCATTGGGAATTGGTATCAATCATATGCTTTTCAAAAGCATATATCGCAACTATAAATTATTGTCATGCTTCCAAAGCAAGATGATAATGCATGGAATTTGATCGGTCTCAATACTTCTTGAGTGAGATCATGTCTTTCGGTTCAGTAATGAACCTGTATGATCCTTTTGAGAGATCGTATTAATCATATGACCTTATAAGCACACCAACTCAACAATGTATAGACTTTGATTAGGTCATCAACCTAATGTATAGACATATAATAAAACATATTTCTTCGGTTAGAGGATGCATGCCTATATTGTGAAATCATACAACACAGATCTTGGTTATCTCGATCTCATTAAGTCGACTCTTTGACTTAACTTATTTGATACCTTTGAATCTCTACTCCTATATAGAGGACCTGCATCAAGAGGTCAGTCAGATATCGGTCTTTAGAGAGGGATTGTTGTCTTCTTCTCAGATTGGAGATCCTTTCTTAACAATCATTTGACAGTACTTGATGAGTCCTCAATCTAACTCTTTAGTCGATGAAAAGACATGGCAAGAGAACAATAACCATACCATTTCATCTTGATCGCACAAGTATGAGATTTACTTCTTGAAGCATAATCACACTCTCAAAGCTTCTAAAGGAAGACCTCATGTCTCAAGTCCGATCCAACGAGATAGCACTTGTGGGCGAGAGAATGAAACACATGCTTCTCACAATCCAAGGTGACAATTAGAGCAGGGAATCTCCTGATTTTTTCTCACGAAATCTGACGTCTTCTTCAAGAGCACGAGGCTTCGAAGAAGACAAAGATCCACGTGCAATCAGTCTGGTAGCATGATGGCAGTACGATGCTCATCGCAATCACCATGAACCTAGGGCAATGGGACGACCACTAGAGTTTGGGAAAGAGTAGACGTAGAATGAGAGAGAGAGAGAGAGAGTTGTTAGCAACAATTACATTGCTTGCTTGATTGAAGAAAGCTAAGGCTAGCCTCTTTTATAGAATAATGGATGGTGGACATGCACTCCTAATTAATTATCAATGGTTGATATTAAATGATTTTACTTGTGCTCCAAAATAAAATATATTTTAGAATTAATAAATTAATTATTAAGTCATGCACCAAAATTTAATTTCAAAATGAATATTTTCCATGCATAAAGAGGAGAGAGAGCATCCTTCCAAAAATGAGGAAAGGAGATATCCTCTTCCTCATTTGCACCATGGACGTCCATCATGGAATTTGTGAGAGATTTTCTCTCCAATTATCTTGATGTAATATTATTACACTAAATCTTTATTCATAGAATTATTTTATCAATAAATATCACTAAATAATTTAGACATTATTTGTGATAATTGCAAATTGATCATTAATATTTATGAATCATATTCATCCATCTAAAACTAAAAGTAAAACATATTTACATTTAGTTGCTCATTGTGAATTAATACCTAAATTGTGAATCCTATTCACAGTTAATTCTCTCTATGATATTGTTTATGACATCCACATGTATTGTGAATAGTTCTATCCACTAGTCTCACTCATGATTGTTAAATCCAATTTAATTATCATATATGTCTTTCTACACATGTCTAAATAGTGTGAATCAGATTCATATTTTTATGATCAATAAATCTAATTTAATCATCATCATTTCTCTTTATCTTACAATCCTCAAATGTTATCTAATGGAATTATTCTTGAATTCTTTCAACGATAGTGTGCCTTCTCCCCGGATGTTAGAAGATAAGGACATGGCAACTATATGGTCCATTTACAATGACTTGGATAATGAGATCCAATCTCACATCCAGATTCAGGAGACCTCTCAGAGATGTCTAATCAAGTCATACTTAATATCCAATCTTCTCATTGCATCCGAATCATATTCAGATCAATATCCATCATTGGACTATGATTGGATTACTAGTCAATTGAGTGGAGTCACTAAAATCCAAACATGTTTCGTCACTCTATCAGAATGGAAGTGTTATGGTTATACAATCGATTAATATCACATCACCCTCGAGTATTACTAATACATGTACATCATGCATACTGGAAGACCATGAATAAACATGAAATTTTGATCTTATTTGAACCGTCTCATTTTGTGTTTCATCGTTAAGTTTCTCATTCAATCATTGGGAGTTAGTGTCGATCATATGTTTTCCAAAATCATATATCAAACCTTTAAATCCTATTTTGTTTCTGAAACAAGATGACGAATGTTAGAATTTAGTTTATCCCGATATCTTACGAGTGAGCTCATGTCTTCCGGTTTAGTAGTGAACATGTATGATCTCTTTGAGACATAGTATTACTCATATGCCCTCATATACACATTAGCTCGTTGGTGTATAGAATTGATTAGGCCATCAACCTAATGATATGTCTAATATACATACTTAGACATATAATACTACATATGTTTTCAGTTAGAGGATGCATGCCTATACATGACAACATACGACATAGGTCTTAGTTATCTCGATCTCGTAAAGTCAACTCTTTGACTTAGCTCATCCAACACCTCTGAATCTTTATTTTTATGTGGAGGATCTACATCAAGAGGTTGGTAAGATATAAGAATTCAGAGTAAGGACTTACACCAGCCTCTATGATCCAATATTTATATCAACAACTTTATTATATCAAGATGGCCATGGTACATAACATTGTTTGTATTAAGAGATCTATTATGTGAAATAGTTATTTTTTATTTCAGATTAAGAAATGATCTGTACTATCTTTATTGCATAATAGCACGCCGTGGGCTCACATATCCAACAATGATTTTGTATTCTGAAGTCATGACTATGCATGTTCATCTTTAAAAATACAACCCATGGGGATAGATTTCTTCGTAAGGTAGAAGACCATGGATGTCATCATATGACTTGTCCATATCTTGTCTAAATTTATGATCAATCGATTTAAAACATATTCTCATGATTAATCGAATAAGGGATTTAGAAAGGATTCTTGATTATTATCGTAGTTTTAATCCAATTAAAAAATAATCAAGCGATCCAAGCTTTTCAATTTATGCACTTGATGTTATCATATAGTATATACCATCAATTAGTACAATTTGTCATTCCAATTATAGTTGTTAAAAGTATGGAATGACTTCTCATACTACTCTTCCTTGAAATGTATACGGCCCCGTCATGCAGACTATGCTAACAGGGAATGTTTCCACTCTCAAGAATTGCAAGGTGCCAATTAAGTAACCTATCAGCATATCTAGGCCTAGTCACCATCGCCTTTCCAATTGTCGACAACATATGTGGTACATATTGTATCAAGGGATTTTATCGATCTTTCGATCATGTATTATACCATATAATAACCACCAAGAGATTTAGGAATTTAAAATACTTTTAATTTACTCAAATGTCCAATGCAACAACTAGATAATTGACGAAATAGATCCAATCGTTCGTAATTTCTTATTGATTCACAAACAACAAGTGCACGAATTAATAAAAAATGTGAAATATATAGATATTATACTTTATTACATACATCTAAATAAACAAACAATGAATTTATATTTCAAATTTACAAGTCGTGACCATCATGCTTCAAATTAAAAAGTATTATATAAACTTGGACTGAAAATTCATTACGACCCCAAATATTTCCAAAATATTAGGTCCAAATCCTGATGTGAATATATCATATATATTTTCATCTATTTTGAGTCTTAAAATAAGATAAACAAATCATTGCAACAATCGAGTCCTCTTCCAACTCTTCCTATGGAGAAATCTAATTTCTCAAGTCTGCACGATCGGTCACGCGAAACTTTTTTCACGCTGATTGGGCAGCATTTTACTATGTTATATGACTCAAATATTAGTAGCAAAAAATTCAATATTTCTAGCTATGATTTCGACATATGAATCTTTTGTTGAACGTCACCAACTATTGGTGTGTCTTTTGAGCATGAGTCCAGACCTTCTAGACATCATTATATCCCAATTGACATGTTATAACTAGGGAGAATATCAACAACATCATATGTCGTTGAACCATTCAAATCACCAAAACAATTGTAAGATAATATACTGGAAGACCAAGATGATATGGTTGATTGTTTGTCAAACTTAGATGTAATCCAAATCTTCTAAACTTAGGCATTAATACCAATTGAAGGAAGTTTAGTACTTCATATCTAGAGAACTTGGAAAATAGCAAATTATTTGAAATTTTAAAAAGGATTTCAACAAATGATCGTACAATACATTTTAAAACCACATGATTAAGAAAATAGTTTTTCATAATCGTTTCACATATTTCAAAGAATATATGGAAGAGATACATCTTGAATCATGAGTTTCTAAACAAAGGAAACTCCTGAATCATGATTGATCTGTAGACGCTTTTCTCGTGAGAACGATGATGAATCACGTAGCTTCCTATAAACTTCGATGTTGACTTCTTGAAATTATCCACACAAAGATAAGATCAAGTTCTTGAGTTCGTTGTATGAAATCAATCCTTCCTTCACGTACGAGAAGCATAGAGAAGAAAACGATCTTCTCTTCCTCAAGGCCATGCCTATGAAGAGAAAAAAAGAGGCTTAATGTGTTGGACATACAAGCCCATGGGAAGCCATTATTCAATAAATGTTATTGCAATTCACTCCTTGATATGAAATGAAGAATAACTAATTTGCATAATATTTCCTTTAGTACAATTAGGGTTATGTACCATGTCAATCTTAATGATCATGCAGTTGTTGATTCAATTATTGAATCATAGAGGTTGGTGCTTGAATGAATATCTAAAGAGTTAGATTGAGGACTCATCAAGCACCATCAAATGATTGTTAAGATGTGATCTCCAGCCTGAGTAGGAGATGGCAATCCTTATCTCTAAAGGTTGATATCTGACCAACCTCTTGATGCACCTCCTCTGCATAGGAATAGAGATTCTGAGGTATCAGATTAGTTAGGTCAAAGAGTTGACTTAATGAGATCGAGATAACCAAAGACCTACGTCGTATGCAGTCACGGTATAGGCACGCATCCTCTGACCGGAGACAGATGTGCTACTATATGTCTCAGTATGTATATTTGGTAGACTGATAGGTTGATGGCCTAATCAAGGTCTATACACCGACGAGCTGGTGTGCATATAAGGGCATATGAGTAATACGATCTCTCAAAGGAATCGTACAGGTTCATTTACTGAACTGGAAGACATGAGCTCACTCATGAGATATTGGGAAGAATCAATTTTTTTGCACGGTCGTCTCGCTTTGGAAGCTTGACTAAATTTGTAGGCTTCATATATGCTTTTGGAAAGTATATGATCAACACCTAGGTATGATATGTGCTTTTGGAAAGTACATGATCGATACCGACTCCCATTGATCGAATGAGAAACTTAATGATAAAACCATGAAGGAGATAGTCTAAAAGAGATCTAAAACTTCGAGTTTAATCTAGATCTTCCAGTATGCAGGATGTACCGATATTAGGAATACCTGAGGGTGATGTGATCATAAACGATTGTATAACCATGACGCTTCCATTCCTTGAGAGTGATGAAACGGGTATGGATTTTAGTGACTCTTCTCATAAAGAAGTGATCTAATCTTAGTCCAAATGTTGGACATTGATCTAAATGTGATTCAGATGTAATGAGAAGATTAGATCTACAGCTTTGATTTAATCAAATATCTACGAGAGGTCCGCAAGATCTGGATTTGAGATTTAATCTCAATATCCAAGTCACTATACGTGGAACTATACAATCGCCTTGTCCTTATCTCCAAGTATCCACAGAGAAAGCACGTTATCCTTGAAAGAGTTCAAGAATGATTCCATTGTTGATTTATATATATCCAAGCATTGAGATATGGATGATTAAATATGATTTAGTCATAAAATATAATATGAATTTGATTCGTATTATTTATCCTTATAAGAAGAGCTATCTAAGATAATTAAATGTGATTATCAAAGATGAATAATGAGAATGTGATTCATATTATTTGGGCACATGAGAATAGAGATTCAAGATGATTAAATATGATTTAATTGTCATGGATATGAATAATGTGGATAATACTATCCATATTAATCAGGTATATTATAAATGTGATTTATAATATATTAGAGAGAGCATATTTTTATTTATATTTGTTAATTAATTATTGATGTGAATTAGATTCACATTGGATGATTAATTGAAAATATAATTTACATTTTGTTTTGGAACATGAATGCGATTCACATTTTTCCAATGGCATGATTGCAATATTTCACAAGATAATTGTGAATTACTTTTGTGAAATAATTTACAACAAATTTTGTTGTAAATCTTGGAGATATCATGAGATAATGAGATCTTATGAGATAATGAGATCTCATGAGATAGTGAGATCTCATGAGTGGACGTCTCCCTTTTTAAGGGGATGTGGTTTATCTCCACATTATCTCCAATGGTAATTAATTTATTTAATTTGAATTTAAATATATTGATTTATTGATATATATTAATTTAAATTAAATTATTTATTGTTGTGTTTTCACAACAAAATCATGGCCATTGAAAGAAACACAAATCAATCTCCTCCATTGATTTTGTGTTGTCCATGGATTGAGATCCATGGATCCCAAAACACTATTCAAGAAGAGGCACCCCTTGCTCTTCAAGTTACATGATCAATCCATAAGCTCTCTCTCTCTCCATGCCAAAGGTGCTCTCTCTCTCCCACTGTGGTCGTCCACCATAGAGCTCAAGAGAGAGTCGTCATCACTGCAGCATCGTCGTTATGCTACCGGATCATCTACTCATGGATCTCCATCTCCTTTGGTGCGCCTCGTTTGTGATGAAGATATTGGATCTCGTGTGACGAGATCAGGAGATCCGCTGCTTGGATCATCAACATGGATTGCGAGGAGTATGTGTCTCATCAACGTGCTCGCAAGCGTCTCCTTTGTTGATCGAACTTGAGATAGGAAGTCTCTTGGTTTAGAGACTCGATCGTAACCACTCTTCAAGAGGTAACTCTAGTACCTATTTTTGGTTTAGATGAAATGATCCAAGAAGTATTCTTGGGTCATGTGGTTTCATCATTTAAAATTTTTTTAATTCCGTTGCCCAGAGCAACTAGTGTGACTAGTCGCTCCCAATCGCATATGATGTGATCCTCACGCTTCGTGATGCACTTGAGGGTTCTCCATAATCCTTTAAGTGGTATCAGAGCCAGTTGTCGAAGGTTTTGCATGAGATGCATGAACCTACGAAGATTTGGGCTCGTTGGGGTTCGTGAAAATTTTTGTCGCATTTCGATTTTTGCATCCCTGTTTTGTGATATTTTTTCGGCCCTATTTAAAATATTTAAACATGAATTTATCACATGTATAATGGACCTCATTAAACAAGGAAAATGTGGAATTTGAGTTTGAGTAATTTGGATTTTGTTTGCTCAAGATATGATCGTTTTAATGACCGTATGTCCATGGTTTCGGGGATGTCAGTTAGTGAAGTAATTAAGATGTTAATTATTGTTTTAAAATTCCTGAAAATACATGATAATCACATGATTTCTGTTTTAAATCAAATTATCAAACTCTGGAAATTGATTTTCCTTAATTTGGATTTAAAATGAATGAGATATGTTAATTTTAGTGAGTAGGGGTCACTGCTGAAAATTACATATTCAACCATGAACCTTGTGATTGTCATTTAAGAAACTTGTGAAATTAATGGTTAATTTCCTGGAATAATTATGGATAATATTTGGGAAATATTATAATAATAATTATTCCCTTAAATTACATTTCCTCAACCAATGAATGATTAGATTAGATCTAGATCACCAATTGGTTATTTGATATACTTTCATCAAACTTGTTACTTGAATAGATTTTGGGAATTTGTCTAGCAAATTTCCTTATATCAAAATGATTTTGATAATTACTATATGGTATAATTTCGGTTGAAAAATCGATGGTCATCTCAAGTACAAAGTGATTGACTTGGCATTATTTTTTCTCGAGGCGGATATGGTTCCTAGTCGGGGAGCGTTGGGGTAGCAGGTTGCACCGTGTGTGGTATGTCCCACTCCCATCGGTATTGGCCATGACAGCGGGTAGGGAATGAATGATGCTTGAGATATCATGATGTATTTTCTAATTATTAAAATTTGAATAATACGTACTTTGAGAATATCACTATTTTAAGTAACAAAAGTTTGATGATTGAATTGGATTGATAATTGATTTAAGGAGATTAAATTAATTATATCCAATTAATACACTCTATTATGATAGATGTATATTTCCCTTGTAAGAATTAATTATAATGAATACGATTCATGATAATTAATTAAATTTGAATATGAGGTGGAGGATCACATAAGTGACATCCATGGTCTTCCGTCAAGGCGAAGGGTTCCGTCGTCAGGGATTGTATGTAGGAGACGCATGTCCGAAGTGACGGCTCTTGTATGCAAGCACATCTGCATCGGGATCTTTGCTTCTCAAAAGAGTAAGGTCGTATGCGTAGTGACCCTAGTATCGGCTCCTCAAATTATTGGGCCGATATTGGATGCGCATAGCGAGTTCCATTCCTGTTGACGGTTGGTTCAATTAACAACAGGTCAACATCATCTTAGGGGTGGTGGACTCGGTTGTTAAAGACCGAATCGGGAAATGCAAGTTGGACTTGCAAAGCGGAATGAGTTCCCGCTTCTTTTTATCTGAGTTGTAGTTTCTCATATTATTGGGATGCAACAAAGATAGGAAAGGAGATCCCATATCTTGTTAGAGATATAATGATAAGAATATTTCTTACATTGAAAGTGATTAAGGGAATGAACTTTCAATGTTGACAAGGCAAGACAACTTTGATATAAAATTCCTAAATCAAAGTAAAATATGTATATATGTATATGTATATATATTTATGCAAATTTCTTATTTCAGATAATCCCCATTAAACCCACTCAAAGTTATACTCAATAATAACCAGTGTAATATCATGAATTGAATTCATGATCAAGATATTATCCTTGCAATTAGACACATAATGTATGCGGTTGCAATATGCAAGTTTCCTCATCAAAATGAGGAGTGACAATTAAATAAGACAATAAGACGTTACCTCAAGATTTGTATGTCTCTATAGTCTTAACCCCTCATCGAGTGTACTTTGAAAGTGGCATGTCGATGATAATTGTCAAATTAATCCTTATAAAATCAAAGAAGATATTTTGGCATACATATGTGCTCACATTTAATCAGAGCATTATGCAGAATGGTGGCTCTATAAGAGATGATGTATTCAAAATATTTGAATACCTACCTGAATCTAAGTCTTTAAGAGTTACGATGTATGTAGATATGATGAGTGTCATCATCCTACTATCTATACTCTAGTCATTCATGAAGCTTCATAATATTCATATTGTATGAATTAAATGAAGCATGTATAAATGTCAAAATACTCTTATATTGAAATTTTTGAATTCAACATAAGAGATCATTTGTCTTAAGCAATGGTTGTTTAGAGATGAAAGGAGCGCAGAGTGGAAGCATAGGTCGGACCTAGGTTAGTAGGAAAGTCAAAGAGTTGGTTGTACTTCTATGGTTTCCACACACATATGACATCCAAATAGTTGGATGAATGCCAATACTGCAATGAGCCGATGTATTGATAGTATGACTATCAAATCTATCTAGAATCCTTAGAGAAGGACTCGAATAGTGCATCGAAATAATCTACATTTAATCATTGAAATTGACTTTCTTATAAGATAAGATTAAAGTCTAATAATTGTATCTCATTCTTCTAATGACATTTGCAATTGTTGCATATGTTATACAAGATTAGTAAATTTGATCTTAAGGATTAACAGTCATCTACATGAGAATTGATGCAATTGTTGCAACAATCTCCATAGGATAGATAGACTTCATATTTTCAGTGGGAGAGCCTTTGGTCTTAGAGAATGTCTCTATGACCTAGATATTAGAATACATTCATTGTTGGAGATGAACATGTATTCTGGGATAGACCTATCATAAAGAGTTATGATCGTAGACTCTACTAAATTAGAATATTAATGAAAGGTTCATTAACATTTCTATACTGAAAATTTAACCTTAACAGATCAATAGGAGGATGAAGATCATTTGACAATGATCTGATATTGATTCTTGGACATATGTCTATTGATATGATCGATAGACTAGTGAGATATTGAACTTTAATATGTCTAAAGGTTCAAATCTTGCATACTTGTGAATATTGTATTCAAAGTAAACCAATACACTCTTCTATGAGAATTGTGTAAGATGCCAAGGTATTCAATATCTTATGCATATTGATGAATGTGGATCATATGTAACATAATAAACATTGATGATATGTGATATCATTCGATGATTATTTATGATATGAGATTTCTTCCTTTCACCTTAGAAACCTTTGAAATGTTCAAAGATTTCACAATTTTGGTTTAGAACCAAAGTTTGAAGGAAGATTACCTATTAGATGAATTCAAAGAATACCTTATGGAAATAGGAATATCATTCCTATCTCACTTCTCCTAATACACCTAAACTCAATGGAGTTGTAGGGAGATACAATTAGATCATGTGTGACATGATTTGATAAATGATTAATCTTAGCATAGTTACCTCTTAGTTTCCAAGGTATATATGTAGTAGAGACTACAATATATATCCTTAATAAGGTTCCATGCAAGTAAGCTGGAATCTAGCATCAGAGAGTGCTACTTCATTAGGAAAATAAAAAATGGTATTGGATGCCTACTTTATGACCTTGAGATTCTTAAAGAATTTCATCTCTAAGAATATGATTCTAAGATGATGACTTTCTTGGGAATCAACATGAAAATGAAGTGAACGAACTCATTGAATCTTGAGAAGATAATGAGGCTTCTTAAGTTGGAAACTAAAAGGACAACTAAAGATGAAATACTAATACCTCTTAAAATGAGTTTGAAGATGAATTCCATGTGCTAGATAAATCTAACAATGATCTGACTTCATATGATGAAGCTTCTGAAGATCATGACATGGAGAGATGGATGTTAGCAATAAAGTATAAAGTAGACTTCATATACAAGTGTTGTATATGGACCCTCGAGGATCCACCTATAAAGGTAAGACACGTTAAGATGTAAATGGATCTTCAAGAAAAAGAGGGAACCTGATGAGAAGGAAAAGACCTTCAAAGCACGGCTCGTATCCACAAGATACACACGAAGAGAAGACATCACTTGCGATGAGACTTATTCTTCAGTGACCATGCTTAAACCCATCAGAATATTGCTAACTATAGCTGCACAACTTGACTTTGACATCTTCGAGATGGAAGTCAAGATTGCATTCCTCTATGAATACCTCTCTGAGGATATTCATAAGTAGTATCCCTAGGGCTTCATGGTTGAGGAAAGCAAGGTGTGCAAGTTGAATAACTCCATCTATGGACTCAATAGCTTCTTGTCACAATTGGTTGAGGAAAGCGGGTCTCTTTACCTTTGTCACATTCGAATAATATGAGAACTTGTAACTTGGATAAAAAGAAGCGGGAACACATTCCGCCTTGCAAGTCTAACTTGCATTCCCCAATTCGGTTTTTAACGCCCAGGCCCAACATCCCTAAATTGATGTTGACCCGTCGTTAATTGAACCAACCGTCAACAAACTTAAAACTCGCTATGCGTAATCCAGTATCGTCCCAATAATATAAGGTCCCGATATTGGGGTCACTACGTATACGGCCTTACTCTTTCGAGAAGCAAAGAACCCGATCCAGATGCACTTATATGCAGGAGCTATCACTTCGGACAAGCGTCTTCTACATACAATCCCTGGCGACAGAATCCTTTGCCTTGACGGGAGACCATGGATGTCACTTATGTGATCCTCCACCTCATATTCAAATTCTAATTGATTATCTTGAATCACATTCACATACTTAATTCTTACAAGGGAAATACACATCTATAATAGAGTGCTTTAATTGGATATAATTAATTTACTCACATTAAATCAATTATCAATCCACTTCAATCAACAAACTTGATTGTTACTTGCAAGGATGGTATAGTCTCAAAGTACATATTATTTGAATTTTAATAATTAGAAAAGACATCATGACCTCTCCAGCATTATCCCTTCCCTACCCGCTATCGTGGCCACTACCGATGGGAGTGGGACAGACCGCACACGGTGCAACCTGCTACCCCAACGTTCCCCGACTAGACACCATATCCACCTCAGGAAAGGATAATGCCAAATTGATTATTATGTACTTGAGATGATAATAGAATTTTCAACCAAAGTTATATCATATAGTAATAATAAAAATCATTTCGATTATAAGAAAATTTGCTAAACAAATTCCCAATCCTATTCAAGCAAGTTTGTATGTTGGAAGATGATTATGTAACCAATTTGTGATCTAGATCATATCTAATCAATTATTGATAAAATAATATCATTTAAGGAAATAATTATCATCAAATATTTCTAAAATATTTATCCATAATTATTCCAAGAAATTAACCATTAATTTCACTAATTCTTAAATGCAATCACAAGGTTCTTGATTAGGAATGTAATTTCCAACAATAACCCTCACTCACTAAAATTATCATATCTCAATCAATATAAATCCAAATTATGCAAAGTAAGTTTCTAAAGTTTGATAATTTGATTTATAACAGGAACCAAGTGATTAAGATGCATTTCCGGGCATTTCTAAATAGTAACTAACCCTTTAATTATGGCAAGTTTTGCCATCCCGAAACAATGGATATATGTTCATTAAAACGATCATAACTTGAGTTATCGAAATCCAAATAACACAAACCCAAATCTCATAGTTTTCGTAATTAATGAGGAACATTATACAAATGATATTTTTATGTTTAAATATTTTAAACAGGGCCGAAAATAATCATAAAACTGGAATGTGAAAAAGAGTTGCGATAAAATTTTTGCAAGCCCTAACGAACCCAAGTATTCTTAGGTTTATAGATCGTATCCAAAACCTCTGACCTAAGGCTCTTATACCACTTGTAGGATTATGGTAGAATCTTAAAGCGCATCACAGAAGCATGTGGATCATATCGTATACGATCGAGAGCGACTAGTCGAACTAGTTGCTCGATGCAGTGGAACTTAAAAAAATTTAATTGATGAAACCACATGATCAAAGAACACTTCTTGGATAGTTTCATCTAACCACACAATAGATAAAGGAATGCCTTTTTAGTGTGGTTGCAAGAGAAGAGACCTCTTGTCTCAAGTACGATCCGTCGAAGGAGACGCTTGCGAGCGCGGGGATGTATCGCGTGCTTCTCGCAATCCAAGTTGATGATCCAAGAAATGGATCTCCTGATCTCATCTCATGAGATCGAACACCTTCTTCATGAATGATATGCACCAAAGAATACGGAGATCCGAGACTCGTCGAAGCAGCAGCACAACGGTGATGTGACGACGAAGAGAACCTTCTTTCTATGAGAAGAGTGGACGGTCACTCTTGTAGAGGGAGAAGGGTTGGCGTGATAAATGAGAGAGAGATAGACCTTGTCAAAATTGTGTAATCGAAAATCAAAAGGTGCCTCTTCTTTTATAGGGTTTTGAGAGTCCATGGATCCCAATCCATGGTCAACACCAAATCAATAGGTGAGGTTGATTTGTGTTTAATCCAACGACCATGATTTATGTTGTTAAAAAAATACAACAATATTTTTTTAATTTAAATTAATATATTAATAAATATAATAAATTTAAAAATTAAATCATTTAATCTTGGAGATAATGATGGAAGAGATTGGTTTATCCCTTAAAGCGGGGGCGAGGCGACCACCAAGTCTACATGTGACAATGTGGTAGTCCACCCTCTTAACTTGGGATGAGTTTATCTCATACCAAATCATGATATTATATTATCTCATGTAATTTCCAAGATTATCTCACAAGGATAATTCACAATTATATTTTGAATATTGCTATCATACCATTGGAATTATGTGAATCACATTCACAACCCAAAATAAAATATAATCATATTTTTTTTAATTAATCATCCAATGTAAATCCAATTCACATCAATAGTTAATCAACAAATATAAATCACAATTAATCTCTCTTCTATATATCATAAATCACATTTATAATATATATGAATAATTGGACAATACCATCCACATTATTCATATCCATAATATAACTAAATCACATCTAATTATATTGGATTATCATTCTCATACATCCAAATAATATGAATCGAATTCACATTATTCATGATAGTTAAATCACATTTAATTATCCATTTCTCAATGCTTGGATGTAATTTCAACAATGGAATTATTCTTGAACTCTTTCAAGAACAACACGCTTTCTCCACAGATTCTTGGAGATAAGGACAGGACGATTGTGCGTTCCACGTACAGTAACTTAGTGTTGAAATGGATTTTGTGGAGGTCGTGTCAATTCACAAGGCGAATCAACAGTGTTGAGTTGACCTTACACGGAACCCGAATTCAAATAACAATTAACCCACAACAAAGATCAAGCAATGAAAAGCAGTACGGAGTTAAAAATTATTATAACTATACAAAAGATGTGTATAGTGCAAGTAGTGTAGAGTGTCGAACACAGGAAGCAAGCAGGTAGATCAAGGCAGATGATGCTCAGAAATGAATGTGATCAAATGTCTATATCTGTTGTTTTTTATGGTTCTTGATTTTATATTTTATATTTTATATTTTTATAATTTTATATTTTTATTTTTAAATCCTGATTTTGTATTTTCTTTTTATATTTTATATTTTATATTTTCTTTTTCTTTTAATAAGGATTTAAAACTATATAGAATATATATATAAGAGAGATGAGAGAGATAAAAGTACATAAAAATAGTCAAAATACATGAAATAAAATATTTTTGTGCTTTTTATATTTTTATGATGTTTTTATAATTTTTTTGTAATTTTTCTAATTTTTTTGATATTTTTAAAGTCAAGAATACTCAAAACAGGGAATAAAATAAATGCCTGAGATTAAAATGGAGATTAAAAATATCAAATAGTAAAAAAAATCTCCAAATTAATTTTAAAATAAAGATAATAAAATATAAAAAATTCAAAAACAGATATTATATTTTTGTGATTTTTATGGAGTTTCATATTTTTATAAAGGTTTTAGGGGTTTTTCGATTTTTAGGAGTTTTCTATATTTTTTATTGATTTTTAGTATGAAGGTAAAATATGCAAAAACACACCAAATATAATTTTTTGGAATTTTTCAAAAATGTTTTACAATTTTTATGTATATCTGATGCAAATAGGGCTGAAAATGCAAGTTTTTTATTTTTTATAAATGTTAAAATGATTCAAAAAATGAAAATAAAAATGTGGCGTGAATGTGCAATGCAACAAGAACTTAAATATATTTTGGGGGATTTTTTAGAGGTTTATAGATGCATAAAATAATTAGAGACAACAAAGAGAAACTACTTTACTAACAAGGGTGTTTTTGTAAATATGCAAAAGTCCAGGGGCCTGAGTGTAAATTTCCACAAAATATATAAATAACTTATAAAATTCCATGACCAATCAAAAATAAGCAAAATTCAAAGGTTATTCTTGCAAATTTGCCAAATACCACGTGCTAGAACACGTGAGCTGATCGGGACCTCTTCGTAAGTATCAAAAACCCTGGGGCTTAATTGTAATTTAACCAAAAGTTAATAACTTAAATAAAAAGTTTCGGGATCAAGTATAAATAACCAAAACGATCGGGGGTCCCCCCGAAAATGGCCATGCCTTATGTGCACAAGTCACGTGAGGTGATGTGGCCAGGGACCACGATGTAAATACTGTAAAGTTCTGAGCTGAATCGTAAATATTATAAAGCTTTTAAACTTTAGATGAAAGATTATGCGCTAATTAATAAATACACAAAATCGCTTGGGTGGAAGTGCAAAATACCCAAGCAAGGGCGCTGGTGGACGCCTGATCTGCTTCACTTACAACACGTGGCGTGACCTCAGCGCACGATATCGCATCACTTCCTACGTCTCGGACTAGACCTCCCCCAATGATCGAATGGCGGACACGCGCGGGGATCAGACGGCTCCTGTACAAATCGGGGCGACGTAGAAATCCAACGGCACTCGGCAGTGGAGGATGAAGAATGGAAGAACTCACCGATGGTGAGCTTCAAATCGACGCAGCTCTGGTCTCCCACCGCCACGAGCGTCGATGATGGCTTCCTTACACTCCTGCGCTCCCTTCACACCTCCCAGGTGCTCTAATAGGACCCGAGGTCCAAGGAATGGCCTCAGGCGCTCATGAAGGTTCCAATGGACCAAGGGAGGAGTTGCTTCGGTAAAATCGACCCGCAGAAGGGCCCTTCCAGACCTGCGAAAACTCACACAAAGTGGAAGGACAATGGGACAGGTTCTGGATCATTATTGGTGAACGGAGATGACATGTGAAGTGTGGCAAAGGTTCACCGGAGCTCAGCTCCGGCGAACTTTTTATTGGAGATGAGCTAGGCGATTCATACGATTAAATGCTGATATAAAACTAGGGATAAAATGCAAAAATTAAAACGCAATGAAAATAGTAAAAACGACCTCTACTCGGCCTAGGCTGACCTCACAGTGGCGTAGACCGCTGGAGATGGTTGGAAGCCTGCCACGACATGTCGAACGCCTCCTTACTCGGCTGGAGGTGGTGCAGTCACCACCACCGGTACGGAGCACAAGAGAGGAGGGGCCAAACAGGTCCAGAGGAGGTTCAAATTTCAAAAGGGGAGGAAGTTGGGTTATGTACAGGTTGGTTGAGCGGGCATGAAGAACGAAGCATAATGGGCGAGTCGATGGTCCACAGCCCGAGGAAAGCCCCCGACGTGAATCCTCGATCCATGGAGAAAAAAAGTCTGGAAGGAGACATCATCAAATGGTGAAGGTTCAGCCCTCGAAAAAATAGAGAAGAAGGGGGAGAAACGAGTGAATAAAAAATGTTTATTATTTTCTGAAGTATTTTATAGTGATTTTTATTTATTTTTTCGAGGTTTAGAATTACAAGTTACCCTTTATGGGTCATATACATGTATATTCATCTATGTATTTTAATATTTTATTTTTATTTTGTATTTTTTTTATTAATTTTGTTTATTATTTCATACATTTATAACTTAATTTTATGAATTTAAACATATTTTTATTTTATTTTTCTAAGGTGTTTTGCATAATTAAATAAATAGATGTGTTACTTGTATAGGTATAAGTATAGGTATTATACCTATGTATTTTAGACAAGTATTTTATTTTTACATTTTCTTTATGTTTTTTTTCTTATTTTAATATTCAAATAAATTATAAATAATATTTACAAAATTATAAAATTATAAATTATAAAAATAATGAATACTAAATAAAATGAATATTTTAATCGGTACAAGTATACATTAGGGGTCCAAAACTCAACTTTCAAACCGTAACTCTGAAAAATATGAAACTACCTCATTAAATAGCTTATTGAAGATATATACAATTAAAGATAATTTTGATACATTTCGAGTTTTTATTTGAGAGATACAGGTCTGGGAAGTTGGGATTTTGGAAATTTATTCAGATCATAACTTTTTATCTGTACATTATTTTTGTATAAAAGCAATTTTGTATTTTTCTATATTTAATTATCTACAACTTTCATGTTCAAAGTTTCTTTATTTGAAGTTTAAAAAATGGAACAAAAAATAGATCCCAAAAATGAATAAAGAATGAATTAAATAAAAGGTATTTTTATTGTATTTTGGCCCTTATCTCCCCCTACTTTATTCCTTGTCGACCTAGTCATCGAGATGCCTAGGTCTCGGGATTTCGGGTCATAAAATATTTGCAATATTTTATTCTTTTTCTTTTCTTTTCTTTATTCTATAATTTTGGCTTTAAAAAACGTATTTTATACATTATTTACACAATGATGCATGAATGCTAAAATGCCTAAATTAAACCTATTTACACGCATTTACTTGGGTTTTTAAGGCCAAAATGATAGAATAAAGATGATGAAATGGAGATTCATCATTTGGATATTGAGATCACATCTCAACTCCAGATCCCGTGGACCTCTTATAGATGCTTGATTAAATCAAGGCCGCAAATCTGTTCTTATTGCATCTCAATCTCATTCATATCAATGTCCAACACTTGGACCAACATCAAATTGCTTCTCTACTAAGAGGAGTCACTAAAATCCAGATCTGTTTCATCACTCTCTCATAATAGAAGCATCATGGTTATACAATCGTTTATGTTCAAATTACCCTCAGGTATTCCTAATATCTGTAGATATTGTATACTGGAAAACCTATGATAAACCCAAAGATATAGATCAATTTTACATTGTCATCTTTAAGGTTTCATCATCAAGCTTCTCATTCTTGGTCATTGGGAGTTGGTATCGATCATATGCTTTCCCAAAGCATATATCATACCTATAAATTCTTGTCATGCTTCCAAAGCATGACGACCATGCATGGAATTTGATCGGTCCCAATACCTCATTAGTGAGATCATGTCTTCCGATTCACAAGTGAACCCATATGATCCCTTTGAGAGATCGTATTACTCATATGCCCTCATATGCACACCAGCTCGTCGGTGTATAGACCTTGGTTAGGTCATCAACATATTGGTCTGTCAAATGTACACACTCAGACGTATAGTAACACATCTATCTCTGGTCAGAGTATGCATGCCTATATCGTGACAGTATACGCTATAGGACTTTAGTTATCTCGGTCTCGTTAAGTCAACCCTTTGACCTAATTAATCTGACACCTCCGAATCTCTATTCTCATGCAAAGGACTTGCATCAAGAGTTCGGTCAGATATTATCCTAATGAGAAGGATTGCCATCTCCTACTTATGATGGAGATCATCTCTTAATAATCATTTGACGGTGCCTGATGAGTCCTCAATCTAACTCCTTAGATATTCATCCAAGCACCAGCCTCTATGGTTAAATTATTGAACCAAAAGTTGTATGATTACTAGGATGTCCATGGTACATAATCCTAATTGTAGAGAGGGATCTTATACTGTGTTCATTCATTTAATTTCAGATAGGTTGTGAATAAATCAATAACATTTACTGATAAATTAAATATTACAATAACATTTATTGTAGGAATGGTTCGCATCGGGATCACATGGCTAACACATTCATATCCATGATAATTAAATCACATTTAATCATCTTGGATCTCTATTCTCATGTGCCCAAATAATATGAATTATATTCACATTATTCACTTCTTTGATAATTACATCACATTTAATCATCTAAGATAACTCTCCTTATAATATGAATCAAATTCATATTACTCATTATAACTAAAACATATTTAATTATCAATTTTCTCAATGCTCAGATACATATATCGACAATGAAATTATCCATGAACTCTTTCAAGGTAACGTGCTTTCTCTGCAAATACTTGGATATAAGGATAGGGTGATTGTATTGTTCCACGTATAGTGACTTGGATATTGAAATCACATCTCAAATCCAGATGTTGTTGAACTCTTATAGATGCTTAATTAAATCAAGACTGCAAATCTAATCTTCTTATTGCATCTGAATCACATTCAAATCAATGTCCAACATTTAGACAAAGATCAGATCACTTCTCTACTGAGAGGAGTCACTAAAATCCAGACATGTTTCATCATTCCCTAGGAATAGAAGCGTCATGGTTATACAATCGTGTATGACCACATCACCCTCAGGTATTCCTAATATATGTACATCATGTATATTAGAAGATCCAAAATAAAACCCAAAGTATTAGATCAATTTTACACTATCTATTTCAGGGTTTTATCATTAAGTTTCTCATTTGATCATTGGGAATTGGTATCGATCAAATACTTTCCAAAAGCATATATCATACCCAGATGTTGATCATATACTTTCCAAAAGTATATATCAAACCTACGAATTCAGTCAAGCTTCCAAACCGAGACGACCGTACATAGAATTTGATTTTCCCAATATCCCATGAGTGAGCTCATGTCTTTCGATTCAACAATGAACCTGTATGATCCCTTTAAGAGATCGTATTACTCATATGCCCTTGTATGCACATCGGTGTGCTGGTGTATAGACCTTGGTTAGGTCATCAACCTATTGGCTTGCCAAATGTACATACTCAGACATATAGTAACACATCTGTCTTCAGTCAGAGGATGTGTGCCTATATCGTGACAGTATACGACATAGGTCTTTGGTTATCTCGATCTCGTTAAGTTAACTCTTTGATCTAACTAATATGACATCTCTGAATCTCTATTCCTATGCAGAGGACAGTCAGATATCAGCCTTTAGAGAAAGGATTGACATCTCCTTCGTAGGCTAGAGATC
The DNA here is from genome assembly GCA_037367405.1 of Ottelia alismoides. NCBI lineage: Eukaryota > Viridiplantae > Streptophyta > Magnoliopsida > Alismatales > Hydrocharitaceae > Ottelia > Ottelia alismoides. Next base: position 492,183 of record JAZKJV010001587.1, read on the forward strand.
ATCTCTTGATAAACATTTGACGGTTTTTGATGAGTCCTCAATCTAACTCTTTAGATATTCATCCAAGGACCATCCTCAAATATTCAATAATTGAATCAACAGTTGTATGATCATCAAGATGGCCATGGTTTAACCATAATTGTACTAAGAAACCTATTATGCAAATTAGTTATTCTTCATTTCAGATCAGGGAATGATATTAGATCTTCAGACTGAGAAGGAGGTGATAATCCCACTCTAAAGGTCGATATTTGACTGACGTCTTAATACAGGTCTTCTACATAGTAATAGAAATTCAGAGGTGTCAAATAAGTTAGTTTAAAGAGTTGAGTTGACTTAAGGTGATCGAGATAACCAATACTTATGTTGTATGTTGTCACGATATAGCCATGCATCCCCTGACCGGAGACATATATATATTACTATATATCTGAGTATATACATTAGGAAGACCATTAGATTGATGACTTAATCAAGGTCTATATAACAGTGAGCTGGTGTGAATACAATGGCATATGAGGAATGCAATATCTCAATGGGATTGTACCACTATTGAATCGTAAAACATGAGCTCACTCATGAGGCATTGGAACCGATCAAATTCCTTGCGCGGTCGTCTTGCTTTAGAAACATGAAAAGAATTTGTAGGTATGTTATATGTTTTTGGATAGCATATGATCTATACTGACTCCCAATGACTGAATGAGAAACTTAATGATAAAACTATGAAGAAGACGGTCTAAATATGATCTAAAACTTTAGGTTATTCTAGATTTTCCAGTATGTGGAATGTATGGGTATTAGGAATACTCGAGAATGATGTGATCCTAAACGATTGTATAACCATGACACTCCTATTTCGAGGGAGTGACGAAATAGGTTTGGAATTTAGTGACTCCTCTCAGTAGATTAGTAATCTGATCTTAGTCCAAATATTGAATATTAATCTGAATGTGATTCGGATGTGAGAAGATTTGATTTATAGTTTGATTTAATCAAACATCTTTGAAAGGTCCTCGATATCCGGATTTGAGATATGATCTTAATATCGAAGTCATTATACATGGAATGTACAATCGCCATGACCTTATCTCCAAGTATCTTTGGAGAAAGCACATTATTCTTGAAAGAGTTCAAGAATAATTCTATTGTCGATAATGTATCTGAGCATTGGAAAATTGATGCTTAAATGTGGTCTATTTTTCATGAATAATATGAATGCAGTTCATATTATTTGGATACATGAGAGAAGTTATATAAGATATTTAAATATGATTTTATTATTAAAGATATGATTTTTGTGGATATAAACCTATCCATAATAATCATAAATATTATAAATGTGATTTATAATATGTTGAAGAGATTTAATTGTAAATATGATCTAAGAATTAAATGTTGATGTGAATTAGATTCACATTGTACAATTAATTATAAATGCATATTATATTTTATGTTGGATGGTTGAATTTAATTCATAATTGTCAATGGCATGATTGAAATTATTACAAAATAATTTGGAATTATTTCGGTGAATAATTATGCCATAAAAGTTGTTACGTGTATGGAATATTTGATGAGATATGAGAACTCACAAAATTGGAATAAGAAATCCATCTTCCTATTATAGAGGTTGAACGACCACCATTGAGTCCTAATTCAATGTGGTCGTCCACTCTATGTTAGGAAGAAGGCTTGCACTCTTTCCATTCATTCCGTATGTTGATTGATTTAGTTCAAAATAAAATATATTGAAGATTCTTTAATATATTTAATTTGTTTAAATTAATTATTTGTTGTTGCAGATTTGTGCAATACTAGCTCTTTCTCTTACAACAATAAGAAAGCAACAAATCTCTCTCTCTATTCTCATACACGCACAATATTTCTCTCTCTCTCTCTCAATATTGTGGTTGTCAACTTTATTGCTTGTAAGAGACATCGTCATTGCAACATCGCGAATGTGTTACCGGATTGATTGCTTATGGATCTTTGCCTTCTTCGGTGCTTCTTACTCGTGAGGAAGACTTTACATTTCATGAGGTGAAATCAGGATACATCATGCTCGGATCATCATCTATGCATCTCATCCACATGTATGCAAGTGCATCCTTTGTTGGATCGGACTTGAGACGGAAGGTCTCTTCGTTTAGAGACACGTGGTCGTAAACACGCTTCAAGAGGTAATCGTTTGATTCATTTGTGGTATCGATGAACAATATGAAAATGATTATCATAGCATGTGATTTTGTCTTGTTTAAAAAAATTTATTTTATATTACCCTAAGAAACTAGTGCGACTTGGCATTCTTGATCGTGTGTGAGGTGATGTTCACGCTTTCGTAATGTGCTAAGGCCTAAACCCTAGCCTTTAACAATTTCCCTCCATGGACGTGCATGAAATCAAACTTTATGATGATGACACTACCGCTTACATGATCGAGAGATCCAGGAAATGCGATAGATGTTTACAACAAGTGCTTATTGATGAGCTCAAATTCTTGTGGCACAATGGTATGGAGACATTGATGCAAATACAAAGCAATCGCTTATGATTTGTGGAGTTTTGTTGTGGACTATAAATGACTTTCTTTTGTACGACAATCTCTCTGTGTAGAGCACAAAGGGGAAATATGCATGTCATGTATGCATGGAGCATACTCACCGTATTCGCATGAATAAGCGTAAGAAGCTATGCTATATAGGTGATTTCTTCCATTATATCATCAACGAAGGAACAATGTACAAATGGATGAGTTCGATGGAAAATCATGTTGTGCCTAGTAAATTTCTAAGTAGAGTTTTGAGAACATATAGTGTACGTCAACCCAACATGTAATAATGGATTAGTTGTTATAGTTGAAAGATATCTGACTTGGTATGCCATTTAAGAAAGATTTAAAATATTTGAATAGTGTGGGCTTTAAAAACAAGTGTCTATTCTTCATCGAGTTAACTTATTTGAGAGAGTTGAGCATATGTCACAATATCAATGTAATGAACGTAGACAAAATGTGATGGACAACATTTTGGAAATGTTCAATCTCACCTACTCTTTCAAGGAAAAAATAAAGGCACGTAAAAATCTATACCATCTCGGAATTCATCCACATTGATGTGATAACTAAGTAGAACAGTGGATACGACTTCCATGAAACAAATTTTTCAATTCAATACAAATAAGAAGGAATACCTCCTTTCATTTTTTAAGGACATTGTTGCCACGGATGGCTTCTGCTCGAACATATCAAGATCTGTGAATGAGAGTCAGAACAAGACAAGTGGTCTAAAAAATCATGGCAAGAACTATTCGGATCTTCTTCCCCCTAGCCATTCATAATCCTTTTTCCACAAGATGTTATCGAGCCCATTACAGATTTAGGAATGTTATTTAAAGCGCTTTGTTCCAAGTCACTTGATATGAAACTTCTGGAGATATGTAATGAGAAAATTATGGAAACCCTATGAAAGTTGGAACGACTACTTCCCCCAACATTTTTCGATGTGATAATGCATTTGGTCATATATTTGGCGAAGGAAGTAATGCAAGCGTGGTCCATTTAATTTTGTTAGATGTGCCCTTTTCAGAGTTTCCTTAAAAAAACTTAAAGACTATTTACTAAGCTACTCAAAACCAGAAGGATCAATTGTTGATGGGTATTTAATGGAAGAATGCATTACTTTTTGATAATGTATTTTGACAGTGAGGCCTAGTGCTTCCATAGTCTCAAAAGAAATGATACTTCTTACAATGAATTTGATGATTATCTCCTTTTGATCTTTGAGATCCAAAATTGATACTTTTACAAGATTGTTTTACTACCAAAAGTAGATAGAAAGTTGTCTCAATTGTATGTCTTGAAATAAATGCTCAAAATCGATCCATTTATAGTGAATGGAGGCACCTACACTACAAGTTAAGGATAAATGAGTTCGGTTCATAAAATGTTTTGCAAGAAGAGTAGAACAAATGAAGATTGAGCACGATTTATGCTAGATCGCATATTTTGATGTCTTGGTGAGGAGATCAATCAGCTATGTGCATAGGCATAGTGGATATATAATTAATGGGTACAAATTTAAGAGCTACTTTGACTCTATCAATAAGAAGGAATATACTATATTTGGTGTTTTGTAAAGAGTAACATATAGTCAGAATGTGATGGTTACTTTGGACGGATCAATAAAATCATTGAGGTGAGCTTTCGACATGATCGACGTGTGGTATTATTCAAGTGTGATCGGTATGATGTCTTTAAGGACACTGAATTTAGATTAGATCCAAACCACGGGTACATAAGCCTAAATAAAGGAAGAACCAATCTTGGAAAGATAGAACCATTTATGCATCTTTAGGTGTCAAGCAGATGAGGTCTTCTACATCACGAATAATGCAAATTATGGGTGTATAATCCCAATAAATGTCATTCCTCAAGGATATAGAGAATAAGTTGAAAATGAAAAATATGAGGCTGTTGAAGTTCATGCCTATCAAGTACATGTAAATATCTGAAAATATGGTAATTAACATTGCTACATTATGTTGTTATATAAAAATCATGTTCAATGTTCACATTTCTATTTTGTTATATAGATATCCCATTCAATGTTCACATTTCCTTTTTGTTGTTATATAAATATGTTGGTATCTAAAAATAACATGTGCAATGTACTAAATGCATATGATTTGTAAACAGTTTTCCCGATGGAATGGGCAAGGAGAATGATGATCTAAGACCTATAAATGAGTAAATGACAACACTTTTCGTGTTCGGATCTTGAGGTCGAGGAGGCTCGCGTAGAGGGAGCCAAGGACATACCCCCATACTCTTTCTGATATCGAGACCACCACTTCAGGTATAAAATTACGATGTTATTATTCTCCAGCACCTGAATTGAATGTATTTTGTGATGATTAACAGATATCTTGTGTAAAGGAAGGGGCTATGCTAATAAATGCACCCAATTGTGCAAGTTGAGGCCAAATGAATACTTAGGGTGGAAGTGATTAGAGCGGGTCAGGCTTTGGGAGAGCATGTAGGCCCCTCTATAGTCAACTTGGAATGGTTGTAAGGATTAATGTCCCCGTTCATATGAAGGACTTCAGAAAAGACGCACCTCCATTGAAGGTGGCCATCGTAGCTAATATGAATGTACAACAACAACAACAACAAAATCTTTTCCCACAATTAAGTAGGGTCAGCTACATGGATTCTTCTCCTCCATTCAGATCTATTGTGGATCAATCCCGAGCTTATATCCACAAAACTAAGATTCCTTCGTGTGGTCTCTTTCCTACACTTCTTAGGTCATCCTCTCCCTCTCTTAGCCGGCTCAACATCCCAACACTCGCATCTCCTAACTGGTGCATCAGTTGATCTTCTTTGCAAATAATTGAACCATCTTAAGTGATTTTATTGCATCTTATCCTCGATCGGAGCTACACCAACTTTCTTTCTGATTGCATCATTCTGAATAAGATCTTTACATGTGTGTGTCCACATATATGAATGTAAGGGGAAAATACTTAAATTACATAAATTAAATTGTTGACTTATTTTTCCTACACATATATTGTTTTTTTACTAGGGTGAGGATCTTGAGATTGAGGAAGGGATCTTTTATCGTGTCGCAAAAATTCATGAAGATATCAGTGTGGGAGGGAAGAAGATTACTAGTTGTCTCATAGATATCATATATGTTTGGGTTTATAGGATGCCATTCTTGTTGAGTAATTCTTGTCGATTGTAGCATTTAGAGTTTTGAGAACATATAGTGTACGTCAATCCCAACGTGTAATAATGGATTAGTTGTTACAGTTGAAAGACATCCGACTTGGTATGCCATTTAAGAAAGATTTAAAAGATTTGAATAGTGTGGGCTTTAAAAACAAGTGTGTATTCTTCATCGAGTTAGCTTATTTGAGAGAGTTGAGCATATGTCACAATATCAATGTAATGAACGTAGACAAAATGTGATGGACAACATTTTGGAAATGTTCAATCTCACTTACTCTCCCAAGAACACAATAAAGACACGTAAAAATCTATACCATCTCGGAATTCATCCACATTGACGTGATAACTAAGTAGAACAGTAGATATGACTTCCATGAAACAAATTTTTCATTTCAATACAAATAAGCAGGAATACCTCCTTTCATTTTTGAAGGACATTGTCGCCACAGATGGCTTCTGTTTGAACATATCAAGATGTGTGAATGAGAGTCAGAACAAGACAAGTGGTCTAAAAAATCATGGCAAGAACTATTCAGATCTTCTTTCCTCTAGCCATTCATGGTCCTTTTTCCACAAGATGTTATCGAGCCCATTACGGATTTAGGAATGTTATTTAAAGCGCTTTGTTCCAAGTCACTTGATATGAAACTTCTGGAGATATGGAATGAGAAAATTATGGAAACCCTATGCAAGTTGAAACGACTACTTCCCCCAACATTTTTTGATGTGATAACGCATTTGGTCATACATTTGGCAAAGGAAGTAATGCAAGCGTGACCCATTTAATTTTGTTAGATGTGTCCTTTTCAGAGTTTCCTTAAAAAACTTAAAGGCTATTTACTAAGCTGCTCAAAACCAGAAGGATCAATTGTTGATGGGTATTTAATGGAAGAATGCATAACTTTTTGACAATGTATTTCGACAGTGAGGCCTAGTGCTTCCATGGTCTCAAAAGAAATGACACTTCTTACAATGAATTTGATGATTATCACCTTGTGATCTTTGAGATCCAAAATCGATCCTTTTACAAGACTATTTTACTACCAATGGAAAAAGTAGATAGAAAGTTGGCTCAAGTGTATGTCTTGAAACAAATGCCCAAAATTGATCCATTTATAGTGAATAGAGGCGCGTACACTACAAGTTAAGGACAAATGAGTTCGGTTCATAAAATGTTTTGCAAGAAGAGTAGAACAATTGAAGATTGAGCACGATTTACGCTAGATCGCATATTTTGATGTGTTGGTGAGGAGATCAATCAGCTACGTGCATAGGCACAGTGGGTATATAATTAATGGGTACATATTTAAGAGCTACTTTGACTCTAACAATAAGAAGGAAAATACTATATTTGGTGTTTTTGTAAAGAGTAACCTATAGTCAGAATGTGATGGTTACTGTGGACAGATCAATAAAATCATTGAGGTGAGCTTTCAACATGATCAACGTGTGGTATTATTTAAGTGTGATTGATATGATGTCTTCAAGGACACTGAATTTAGATTAGATCCAAACCACGGGTACATAAGCCTCAATAAAGGTAGAACCAATCTTGGAAAGATAGAACCATTTATGCATCTTTGGGTGTCAAGCAAGTGAAGACTTCTACATCACGAATAATGCAAATTTGGGGTGTATAATCCCAATAAATGTCACTCCTCGAGGATATCGAGAATAAGTTGAAAATGAAAAATATGAGGATGATGAAATTCATGCCTATCAAGAACATGTAAATATCTAAAAATATGATAATTAACATTGCTACATTATGGTGTTATATAAATATCATGTTCAATGTTCACATTTCTATTTTGTTATATAGATATCCCATTCAATGTTCACATTTCCTTTTCGTTGTTATATAAATATGTTGGTATCTAAAAATATCATGTTTAATGTACTAAATGCATATGATTTGTAAACAGTTTTCCCGATGGAATGAGCAAGGAGAATGATGATCTTGAGGCTTATAAATGAGGAAATGGCAATACTTTTGGTATTCGGATCTTGAGGTCGAGGAGGCACGCGTAGAGGGAGCCAAGGACATACACCATACTCTTTCTGATATCTAGACCACCATTTCATGTATAATATTGCGATGTTATTATTTCTCCAGCACCTGAATTGAATGTATTTTGTGATTATTAACAGATATCTGGTGCAAAGGAAGGGGTTCTGCTAATAAATGCACTCAACTGTGCAAGTTGAGGCCAAGTGAATATGTAGGGTGGAAGTGACTAGAGCAAGTCAGTCTTTGGGAGAGCATGTGGGCCCCTCTCTAGTCAACTTTGGTTGGTTGTGAGGATTAATGTCCTTGTTCATATGAAGGACTTCAGAAAAGTTGCACCTCCATTGAAGGTGGCCATCGTAGCTAATATGAATGTACAACAACAACAACAACAAAATCTTTTCCCACAATTAAGTATGGTCGGCTACATGGATTCTTCGCCTCCATTCAGATCTATTGTGGATCAATCCCGAGCTTATATCCACAAAACTAAGATCCCTTCGTATAGTCTCTTTCCAACACTTCTTGGGTCGTCCTCGCCCTCTCTTAGCCGGCTCAACATCCCAACAGTCGCATCTCCTAACTGGTGCATCGGCTGATCTTCTTTGCAAATGATCGAACCATCTTAAGTGGTTTTCTTGCATCTTATCCTCGATCGGAGCTACACCAACTTTCTTTCTGATTTCATCATTCCGAATCTGATCTTTACATGCGTGTGTCCACATATATGAATGTAAGGAAAAAATACTTAAATTACAAAAATTCAATTGTTGACTTATTTTGTCTACAGATATATTGTTTTTTACTAGGGTGAGGATCTTGAGATTGAGGAAGGGATCTTCCATCGTGTGGCAAAAATTCATCAAGATATCAGTGTGGGAGGGAAGAAGATTACTAGTTGTCCCATAGTTCTCATATATGTTTGGGTTTATAGAATGCCATTCTTGTTGATTAATTCTTGTCGATTGTAGCATTTAGAGTTTTGAGAAGATATAGCGTACGTCAATCCCAACGTGTAATAATGGATTAGTTGTTACAGTTGAAAGACATCCGACTTGGTATGCCATTTAAGAAAGATTTAAAAGATTTGAATAGTGTGGGCTTTAAAAACAAGTGTCTATTCTTCATCGAGTTAGCTTATTTGAGAGAGTTGAGCATATGTCACAATATCAATGTAATGAACGTAGACAAAATGTGATGGACAACATTTTGGAAATGTTCAATCTCACTTACTCTCCCAAGAACACAATAAAGACACGTAAAAATCTATACCATCTCGGAATTCATCCACATTGATGTGATAACTAAGTAGAACAGTGGATATGACTTCCATGAAACAAATTTTTCATTTCAATACAAATAAGCAGGAATACCTCCTTTCATTTTTGAAGGACATTGTCGCCACGGATGGCATCTGTTCGAACATATCAAGATGTGTGAATGAAAGTCAGAACAAGACAAGTGGTCTAAAAAATCATGGCAAGAACTATTCAGATCTTCTTTCCTCTAGCCATTCATGGTCCTTTTTCCACAAGATGTTATCGAGTCCATTATGTATTTAGGAATGTTGTTTAAAGCGTTTTGTTCCAAGTCACTTGATATGAAACTTCTAGAGATATGGAATGAGAAAATTATGGAAACCCTATGCAAGTTGGAATGACTACTTCCCCCCAACATTTTTCGATGTGATAATGCATTTGGTCATACATTTGGCGAAGGAAGTAATGCAAGCGTGACCCATTTAATTTTGTCAGATGTTCCCTTTTCAGAGTTTCCTTAAAAAAACTTAAAGGCTATTTACTAAGCTGCTTAAAACCAAAAGGATCAGTTGTTGATGGGTATTTAATGGAAGAATGCATTACTTTTTGACAATGTATTTCGACAGTGAGGCGTAGTGCTTCCATAGTCTCAAAAGAAATAATACTTCTTACAATGAATTTGATGATTATCTCCTTTTGATCTTTGAGATCCAAAATCGATCCTTTTACAAGATTGTTTTATTACCTATGGAAAAAGTAGATAGAAAGTTGGCTCAATTGTATGTCTTGAAACAAATGCCCAAATCGATACATTTATAGTGAATGGAGGCACGTACACTACAAGTTAAGGACAAATGAGTTCGGTTCATAAAATGTTCTGCAAGAAGAGTAGAACAAATGAAGATTGAGCATGATTTACGATAGATCGCATATTTTGATGTGTTGGTGAGGAGATCAATCATCTATGTGCATAGGCACAGTTGATATATAATTAATGGGTACAGATTTAAGAGCTACTTTGACTCTAACAATAAGAAGGAAAATACTATATTTGGTGTTTTGTAAAGAGTAACCTATAGTCGGAATGTGATGGTTACTGTGGACGGATCAATAAAATCATTGAGGTGAGCTTTCAACATGATCGATGTGTGGTATTATTCAAGTGTGATTGGTATGATGTCTTCGAGGACACTGAATTTAGATTAGATCCAAACTACGGGTACATAAGCCTCAATAAAGGTAGAACCAATCTTGGAAAGATAGAACCATTTATGCATCTTTGGGTGTGGAGCAGATGAGGTCTTCTATGTCACGAATAATGCAAATTTGGGGTGTATAATCTCAATAAATGTCACTCCTCGAGGATATCGAGAATAAGTTGAAAATGAAAAATATGAGGATGTTGAAGTTCATTCCTTTCAAGAACATGTAAATATCTGAAAATATGGTAATTAACATTGCTACATTATGTTGTTATATAAATATCATGTTCAATGTTCACATTTCTATTTTGTTATATAGATATCCCATTCAGTGTTCACATTTATTTTTTTTTTGTTATATAAATATGTTGGTATCGAAAAATATCATGTTGAATGTACTAAATGCCTATGATTTGTAAACAGTTTTCCCGATGGAATGAGCAAGGAGAATGATGATCTTGAGGCCTATAAACGAGGAAATGACAACACTATTGGTATTCGGATCTTGAGGTCGAGGAGGCTCGCGTAGAGGGAGCCAAGGACATACCACATACTCTTTCTGATATCGAGACCACCACTTCAGGTATAAAATTGCGATGTCATTATTCTCCAGCACCTGAATTGAATGTATTTTGTGATGATTAACAGATATCCGGTGCAAAGGAAGGTGTTCTTCTAATAAATGCATCCAACTGTGCAAGTTGAGGCCAAATGAATACCTAGGGTGGAATTGACTAGAGCGGGTCAGGCTTTGGGAGAGCATACGGGCCCTCTCTAGTCAACTTGGGATGGTTGCGAGGATTAATGTCCCCGTTCAAATGAAGGACTTCAGAAAAGTCGCACCTCCATTGAAGGTGGGCATCGTAGCTAATATGAATGTACAACAACAACAACAACAAAACCTTTTCCCACAATTAAGTAGGGTCGGCTACATGGTTCTTTGCCTCCATTTAGATCTATTCTGGATCAATCCCGAGCTTATATCCACAAACTAAGATCCCTTTGTATAGTCTCTTTCCAACACTTCTAGGGTCGTCCTCGCCCTCTCTTAACCGGCTCAACATCCCAACAGTCGCATCTCCTAAATGGTGTATCAGCTGATCTTCTTTGCAAATGATCGAACCATCTTAAGTGGTTTTCTCGCATCTTATCCTTGATCGGAGCTACACCAACTTTCTTTCTGATTGCATCATTCCTAATCTGATATTTACATGTGTGTGTCCAAATATATGAATGTAAGGAAAAAAATACTTAAATTACATTAATTAAATTGTTGACTTATTTTACTTGCACATATATTGTTTTTTTACTAGGGTGAGGATCTTGAGATTGAGGAAGGGATCTTCCATCGTGTGGCAAAAATTCATCAAGATATCAGTGTGGGAGGGAAGAAGATTACTAGTTGTCTCGTAGATCTCATATATGCTTGGGTTTATAGAATGTCATTCTTGTTGATTAATTCTTGTCGATTGTAGCATTTCGATGGCTTCTCGACTATGGCAGATTCGAGGCAGAATTCACCCTCAGATTTGCATCTTGTGTGGGAGGATGCCATATCGTATTGGGGAAATGAAGATTTTCATGTGAGTACTACTATTTAGTGCCATTAAGAGAAAGCTTATATAGATTACATACTTATTTCTTACCTCTGCGAAGAATAAGGCCAACAAGGATAAGACCCCTGGCCGTACCCATACTTTGGGGAAGGCATGTATAGATCAGCTAAAACACAAACATGTAAGATTAATGAGAATTGTACTAGTTTCACCTACATGTAATTCAATTTTACTGATTTCGTCTATTCTTGTAGGACAAACATTGGACCGAGTCTGTTTGTTTGAGATGACATGGTAGACGAAAGATAAAGACGGCAATATGATCTTCATTCGCAAGAGTTATGTCGGGGCATACGTAAGTAAGATATATCATTAACTTTAACAATGAAAAACAACATGATAAGTAAACTTTGCATATGCAGGATCATTTGGTTGAGTTAATGCAGACCCAACCACCATCGGACGAAGGCCCCTCCAAACCTTGCATCTTTGGGAGATGGAGTATTTCGTCACTTCTTCCCTCCTTGGTCCCAGCATTATGGTCGAGTGCTAATTGGTGGTTCATCTGACACCAACTCCAGTCTCCATGCGATTCTGATGAGCCGGTGCTGGCTGCAGCAAGAGGTCGACCGTCTCAGGCAGGATGTGAGGGGATGCAATGAGATCTTCAAAGATCGCTTGAGAGGGAAGACCAATTGCTGGACTCCCTCAAGCAGAGCACAAAAATGACCAATCTCCCCCATAGAATTTTCTCAAAGATTCTTGCCAATCGATGGGCCTCTAAGCTCGATGAGCTAATCCCCCCTTCCCAATGCTTCCTCGAAACAGAGGGGCTTTCGATGCTTTCTTGGTGACCTCTGAAATCTTATCTCATTGTAGCCAAAAAAAAGATAAAAGCCTTTATCCTTAAGATCAATTTCAAAAAAGCCTTTGATTCATTGAGATGGAGCGCTATGTTCAAAGCTCTCTCCTTAAGTGGATGCCCCTCACAATTTGTGAAGTGACTTGAGGCTTTCCTCAAAAGCACAGTGATATCAGTTAACGTTAACAACTTTGCTTATGGGTTCTTTAGACAATCTTGTGGTGTCTGCCATGGAGACCCTCTTTTGTCGGTCATGTTTATCAATACTGTTAATGTGCTTGAAGGTATATTACAAAACCTTGCGAAGACGAATCTTATTGAGAATCGCATTCAATGCGAAAATTTATTACTGATTTGCTCTTTGCGAATGATATTTTCATCTTCCTAAAATTTGATGAGCATGCCTTTATATGTCTGAAATTCACCTTGAAGATATTTGCTTTGTGTTAATAACGAAAAATTCACTATACATTACCTTAACCTCTCATACTCCGAAAGGGTAGCTGCCTCAACCTTCACTTTAAATATTGAAGACTTCCCGATTTTCTATCTTGGTATACCATTATCTCCTAAACCTTTGAAGAGGAATGAATGTCTTCCTATCATCAAAACGTGTGAGAAGAAGCTCCTTGGATGGAAATCCATAATGCTCTCTTTACCCTCTAGAGTATCCTTATTGAACGCATGTTTGACTCCACAAATTAGCCATAAGCTCTCAACACTGAAGGTGCGAAAAGCATCCTCCATGAGATAGATAAAACTAGGAGATGCTTTATATATAGAGGCACCAATAAGAAGAAAAATCTCCATCAAGCTTGTTGGGAAATCATTTGTCGCCCTAGATCCAATGATGGCAGGGGCATCATAAATCTGAAAACTTTAATTGTTCGATGTTCAAATCTTACACCGAATCCCAAGAAAGCCTTAATGGTGACCCTCCCCTTTGCGATATCTTTCCTGACCTTTGGGAGCTTGCTTGGAATAAGAACATCTCCCTCTCAAAAGCCATTTGATCCTTGGGGCTTAGACAAAATTGGCTAAAAACCAACCGCGAACTCACACCAAGACATACCAAAACTTAGAGCATTTCTATCCAAGCACCTTCCCCACCCAAACACTATCTGACTCTCTAACAGCCCCAGGTAGAGTAGAACATCCAACATAAGATTATCTAATCAATTTTACAATCTTATGGCCCATGGCAGCTTAAATGCCAAACTCAACATTCATTTCTGGTCAGAACCTTTCCACCCTCGTGTTTTACTCTTCCTTTGGCCACTTGCCACAATAAACTAAATAAACAAAAGAGCTCAAGACAGACATATGATTCTAAATCCCCCCCTCAAATGGTTGCCCCTTGTGTCTGGTAGATGCAAAAACCAACCATCTATTCTTACACTGCCCCTTTATTTTTTACGTATTTACCATGTTTAATGTTTCAAAGTTTTTTAATCTAGATGACTTTTCTGAACATTAAAATTCTTGCACATTCATCATCGCATTGTCTAAAAACATTACCTTTTCTCCTGCTCCATGTGCGGCAATGTCATTGGTTGTACTAAATGCCAAAGCTGCCAGGGACCTGTGTTTTTATTCCTTTTTTATGGTTCCTACCAGCCCGATAGGTCTATTATGCACTCTGACCTCTTTTTTTATGAATGGAATTTGATCGATTGTCAAAAAAAACTCAAAGACCGACACAATCGACCCATCACACAAGATAGCCTCCATATCGAAAATCAGGACATAAAAAAGCAGGTGTAAGTAATTGACTACACTCTAAGGTGCAAACTCCCTTCCCTCCTTGTATTTTTGTTTATTTTGTTAATTTTAAAAATACCATTGATTTCAACAATAGGACACAGACACAGAAGGATGTTCAACATATAAGTAATTCGCACTAATGTTCGAAAAAAAGTGAGATGTTTTCCATACATTCACGATTATGGTTACTAAACAGGGATTTATAATTGATACAAATATGCATGAGTTAAACTTATCGGTCAAATTAGCGTATAAATTTAACAAGATATCGATTTAACACGGGAGCAGGCTAAAACTCAGCTCAACAAAGGTATCAAGTTTGAAGAACTGTAGCTAGCCAAAAAAGATCGTTATCAGGATTCGACACTACTTAAAGAGCAGAGCCAATCAATCGTAGATAAAGCCGCTATCCATGGCCATGAGATACATTCACAGCAGATATGGATAGTTACACTATGTATGCATGCCACTACAATTACAGTTCAATGTTATCTTCATTACTGCATCCAACTTAAATTTCTTGATCCTTACACCTAAAATATTTACAATAATATATAGGCAATACTAAACAAAAACCAAAAAGAAAATAGGTGTGCCCTGTACTTGACCTCAGACAATCCATCTGTTCAAATTATGAGAATATAAGTTAACCACAAGAAATGAAGCATGAAAAGAATTACCCGCAGTTCAGCAGGGATGCATAAAAAGAATTACCACAGCCAGCATAAAATTAAAAAGATTGCAATAATGAAAATGAATTTAAATTGATAGTAGTGTAAAAAAATCCATAAAACATACCATCCCCCTAAACAAAGTCAGCATTTACCGTATTAAAAACTTACTTGGATGAATGACAAGGCAGGACTTTATATTGACATAAGCAGCAATGACCAATTCCAGAAATTCAGAACTCAAACACAATTAATCCAAAACTGCAACACATTATATAGAGTTCAAAAACACATTTAATCCAAAACTGCAGCAATATATAAGTTCAAGGTTTTAAAAAATTCATGTTGGGTCTCCTGCGGTCCAAGAACTCAGAAAAAAAGGCTACAAAATATAATGAGCAAGTCCGAAATGTTCCGACAATGTTCCACAGATGTTCCGACTTGATTAGAATTTAGAACACTCTGTATGGCTTCCCCATCGTGCTCTTCAGGTACAAGCACCTAACCTGTAAAGCAAAACAAAGGAATAGAGGCAAAACTAAGAAGATGCAAAGATTGCCGACCAAATTCTTCAGCTTTTTAATACCAACATAATTACAAGAGTTGGGTGTTTAGTAAACTAACAAAAGAAAATCTAAAGAACACAAAAAATAACTAGCAAATACCCACTCTGCTGCAGGATAGGAATGGATAGTGCCATACGAAACTTAAGTATAAATTTTGACAGGAAAAATACTAACATTGCATTCAGTTAGCTTTATAATATAAAGTATGGATACATCTTTTTTTCTGGTGTCTATTAACTATAAAGGATATATTGTGCATTTCATACATTTATTTTAAGCAAAATTTTAACTATTTATTATTTATATAATTAGTATTAATGTGCAAAACTAAATTTCAAAAATATAGATATACTTGTAATGTGTAGCATTTTTCATTATGCATATGAATTTCTTTATTTAATCGTCCATCAAATATAAAAAAATAGGCTAGAATTTGTAAATCAATTGTATATTGTAAATTAAGTTGTGTAAATTATAATACCTTTGCTATATAATATTTAGGGAAAAAATGGGGCTGCCCCTGGGGGGAGCCAACATGGCCACCCCACCCCATTTTCCGCAAATTTTTTTATTTTTTTGAAAAATATCGCCATGTATATTCATCCCTATATCCCTCCTACATGTCATTCGAATTTCGTCAGAACAGAGACTCATATGCATGTCATCTAGAACGGGTAATTTTAACGGTCTTAGAAATGTTGTAATCGTACACGTTCTAAATGGAGGGCATATGAATCTCTGTCTGGTGAAATTCGAATGACATGTAGGAGGGGTATAGGGATGAATATACGTGGCGATATTTTCAAAAAATAAAAAAATGACAAAAAAATGTGGCGAGGGCAGCCCCATACAGCCCTAATATTTATAACAAAGTTACATTTCATCCATCAATATATTTTATAAAGATTAACTGGGTAATCGTAGTATTTAAAATATTATTACTGAAATTTTAAAAGAAAACTTGGCATTTGAGATGGAGAAATATCCGATTGATAAATGTCTTCAAAATAAAAAATGGTGGTAAAGAGAAGGGTGAGAATCATGGCTATAGATTGAATATCTATTCTCAGATTAATTTTCTGTTTAATCTACTTCTGTATAATTGGATTAAAAAATCTAACTATGCTGAACCATTTTTTCGTAGTGCATTTTTCTAAAATGTTGTTATATCATAAGAATTCAATTTGTATGTCCAAAGTATTTCAGATATTTTAGAACAGATCAAAAAATTCAAATGAACATGGAAAACTACATCTTAAATACTTTAAATGTTTTAAACTTTTGTCCCTATAAAACTATGCATGTTGCTTAAATTACTGCCACATCACAAACCAAACCAATCACTATATTTCATACGTTAAAGTTATGTATATATCAATTACTTGAAGGAAAAATCCTATCCTGTTTATTATGCCAACGAATTTTAAAAGTTTGTATTTTACTAAAGATAGAAATAAGGAGAATGTCAGGGAAAATATTACCGGGAGTAAACATTATATCAAATAAGAAGAGGCAAACAAGAGAGATCGATTATAATAAGACAGAAGATGTTAGCACAAAGTAGAGAAAGGGATGCATAGAAAGGGAGGAAAGAAGATAGAGAAGAAGCGTCCACTTAACAAGGAAAAAAGAAAGAGGGTGGCGAATAAATGGATGGATTGCGGGTGTATAATCAGCAAACAAAATAAAGAATAAAAAATAACTTACATTTTGCCAATTCTTCTTCAACAGTGATACGAGAAAATTAACGGAAAGTTGCACATTTTGAAAAATTTGCTTCTCCTCCATGGCACAGTTTCCTACAGCAACACCCATGCAAAGCACCTTTTTCAGCTGGAATTTCACTGTTGCTTTTGTTTCATTGACTTTAGATTCCAAAGACTCTTGGTGTGTAACAAGTGTTGGAAATTTTCCTGCAAATATAATCCAAGTACTAATCCATTTTTATGAGAATCCTGAAGGAAAAAGTTACTGGGAGGAAAATTGAAAAAAAATAATGCAGATACATAAGAGATGTGAAAAAGATCAGCTTATAAATGTATCCATCTCAATGAATAATGAGCACTTGCCTGCTTTGTTAAGCCCAGGCCCTAGTAAACGAGGGATCTGTTTAATAATGGCCTCGGATGCAAGGAAAGCATGGTATTTCTTTGCAAGCTTTTTAACCAACTTTTTGTTTTTGTTCATCTTTTTCAAACCTTCCACATCCATATAATCCAAACCAATTTTTACAGCCTGCAAAAAAATGCACATTCATCAAGATAAAACATTTGGGAATAAAAAAGCAAATACCAATTACCAGATTATAACAAATGTACCAAGCCTTCTCCCACTATAAGTAAGGTCAGTTACATGGATTCTTGCTCAATCCATTTTGAAAGATTCAACTATCTTTTACACTGGTCGCCGACTACTTAACGCAACCCTGCAAGAGTAGGATTTGAACCCTGGTCTATTGTGTGGTAGACTACTACCACTACTACCTACCACTAGACCATTAAGTGGGCAGACACACTGTACTACCATGGTCTATTGTGTGGTAGACACTAGGGGTGTGCACGGTTTTCGGTTGAACGGGTACCCGCCCCGATCCATAAAAATTGACCCTAAAACCGTTGGTATCCAACATAACCTCATGGGTCGGGTAACCACTGTGAACTAACCCATTAAATCCGAGGCACCGATCCGATTGAGTTCGGATACCCACGGGGCAACCCATGCCAACCCGTGAATATGCTACCCTTCCCACGCTCCAGTCAAAATGAGACGCGGTTGTCTCCTCGCCGTCGCTGCCCGAATAGCGGTGATGCCCCTATTCGGCTACCCCCGAGTCCCCGACCGTCGAAAGCCTAGCTGATGACTCCCTGCCGTCGCCGCCACCAGTAAGTCCAGCACCATCGAACCCTCTCCGCTGCCTCCAGCACCACCAAACCCTCGTTGCCACCTTCCCTGCTCCTCCATCCCCTCGCTGCCTCCACCACCACCACCGAACCCTCGCCGCTGCTCCTACATTTCCTCGACGCATCCTCCACCGTCTCCTTGATTGTGTCCGAGTCATTTGTATCATCGATCACACCCGATGTTATCAGGTAGAGGAATCAATTGTCTCCACCGCCATCGTTAATGTAAAGTGAAGTCAAAGATAGTTATGGGTGTGGTTCTATTTATTTATCTTTATTTATCTTGAAGATGAGCAATATAGTCTCTATAATATTTTGGTTAGGATTTATTTGCTAATGATAGACATGCTGCAACGAGTCATTAAATTGAGATTTTTTAAATCAGTAAATTGCGAAATAAATTCCAAGTGACTCGTGTGTTTATTGTTGTACAATCAATTTGCATAGATAATCCTCCCAATTTGCATAGATAATCTTCTCAATTTCCACGACAGTAACCATGAACTAATCTTCTGATTATTGTTTTCTGGATTTTTAGATGTGTGTTTGTTTGACCAACACGGTTGTATCGATTTAGGCTGTAACAAATTTCAAGAAGATTAACTAGAGTTTGAATAGTGGATTAAGATTGTTTTTCTCCTTATATTTTTTGATATAATTTGATAATAATAATTACTTTTTATATTTTTTCCTTGATTAAGCACCTTGTTTTTTTATATACATATCCTTTTACTGAATAGGTAATGATAAAGTTTCCAACTCAAACGTAATTGAAAGAACAACACATTGGTAGCATTTTCTCGAAAGTTTGTGAGATGATCCAGTAAAATGGGAAAATCTCCTGTTGATGAATTGTGTATCTTTTCAGAGTTTTTAGGAGTCATACAAAGCTGTGAAGTTGGGACACTCAGAAAATATGATTTTTTTAAATTAATAACAATGGGGCTTTTGAAATAACTAGACAAACTATGTACCTCTTCATGAGTGTGAGCTGCTACAGAAATTTCGCTCATTTATTCTGGGCACAAGGACATGTTTATGACATATTCAGCTATATCACATCTGTGGCGATTCTTCGGAAGTTTTTTTTTGTATATTGGAACATGATGATTATATTCATAGTGCATGTACTGATATAAGCACATAAAAGAGAGATTCGCTTCTGTTTGCTTGTAATGCAGTTGATCGTCTTTTGCATAGTCATTAATTTCACAGGCAATGCATTAGGAAACAATAGATGATCATCTTGCCGTTGTCGAATTTATCGGGAGTTCGTCAAAGCTGCATTATATGTGTGTTTGTACAGTTCTACCGATCTGTCAGAAAGGTATTTATGTTCCATGTTCTAACGATGCTTAGGAGTTGGCTTGCAGAATCCTTCACGATGATATAATGGGCAGATGTTAGATTTATATACATTCTAAGAACAATCTTAATTCCCAATTAATTTGTTACTTTGGATATCTAATTAATTTAAATTTCAAGAATATATACAGCTTGTAGGTAATGTATTTTATTTTGATGTTGATTTTAAGAGTGCAATTTTTTGTGATAGTAATGATCCGCGAGTATCCGCGGGTATCCATTATCCATTCAAATAATTTGGATACCCATTAGAACGGGTATCCATTGGAGTGGGTCAAACCGACCCGTTGATCCGGTAATGACGGATCGGAGCGGATCATGGTTGAATGGGTCGGGTAACCGCCCCGTGCACACCCCTAGTAGACACACTGCACTACCACTGTAAACCAATTACCATATTATATAACATAAAAACACATATTCAACAAGATAAACCATTTGGATTAAACAAATGCCAATTACCATATTATATAACCACAACTTAAAGATACTATAATTGAAATTTTAAAACTATAGACACAGGTGAACATGTAACACAAAGCTCCTCCGTCCGACCAATCACAGATTCCAGTACAAAGAATCCAGAGCCATGTCATCTCCAACAACCAACAGCAGCAAAGGGGGCATATCCAGAATAGTCACAACCAACTTCTTCCAGAAGCAAGTTTCACCCCCATAAGAGAAACTCAACAAGGCCAATTCCCACATTGTAAAGGAGTCCCCGAAGATGTAACAGCAGAACCTCACTCCCCTCCAAATATGCACCACACTTCATGAGAAGATTGTTATTCACCCCGCACAGGCACAAAACCCCCAGGTCACCATATTGGAGCAGGCTAGAAACCAAGTTCTAGGCGACCAAAGCCATCCACGTGCCTTTGTCCACAGGAAGACCAATACTATGATTAAAACCTCTGAATGAGGCTCTCAGACCTATGATTAATATCTACAAAAATCCTGCACATAGAGGAAGAGAATAGAAATCTCCAAGCACAAGTCCCCTCTAAGTCTGAAAAAACCACCCCCCATCATCAGTTGATCAAGAGCATAAACAGTGGAAACACATCTTCCATGCAATCCGCAGATTGGAAAACCCAGATGCACACAATCAACCTCCTGAGAGAAATTAACCTTCGAAACTAATCACCGGATCCCTTCACCATCACCACCAGTCACAATCTCAGATGCTGTTAACACCGCATCTGACATTATCACATGCTCACATGAATGTCATCAACAATAGACTGACAAGGGAATCCATAACCATCTTAGTCTATTTGTCATCAGCTTGGCTGTGATTAAGTAATCACATTGGAAACTGTGATTGGACTGAAATCCTCCACACACAATGACACCTGCTTCCTATGGACCACATGCAGCAAGGCCTGATTGAATCTATCAAACCCAGTCTTCCCACTCAAAATTCATCAATAACTTCAGCATCATGTCCATGGCAAGCCAAGCAAAAAAACATGTAGCCATAAAAAAGAGAACATAACATCAACCCATTAATAACACAAACAGATCTCAAGCTGACAAGTGTGATCACCATAGATATTGCGTGGACATCATACGTAAATATACCACAATGTATAACATAAAAGTGCATAAAACTAGTGACATGGGATTATTAGAGAAAAACCAGAAATTTACTAGAGCTATTATTACCTCCTCCACATGCTGGGCATCGCCAAGCATGCAGACTCTCATTTTAGGGCGAGGAATGTGTGGAAGTTTGACAGATCCACTGAAACGCTTATCCTTCTGAGGGTCATAGTTCTTTAGCCCAATCTGAAGTTCAATGGTCTCCGTAAATTTGCGCTTTTTCTCACGAGCATCTCCAGCAACCTGGGATATGGCCTCCCTCAGAACATCACTCTGAAGCTTGCTGTTAAACCATTGGCAATGAGGAATCAATAAGCACAAGGCAAACAATACAGTCACATCTTCTAGAAAGCTCCTTGGTTATTGAATATTATAGATCACACGGTCAATAAACATATTTTATTGATGCAGAACTTGTGGGCTATAGACAATGTTGGTATCCACCAACCCATATTCCAAGTAATCATACAAGCTAAAGAAAAGAGTGCCTGAGAAGTTACAGTAAAACCACTAAAACTAAACCTTTAACAAACGACTAACAGCATGTAGAACTTCAGCCCAAGAAAACAGATGAAAGCATGTTAGACAATGCTGGATCAAACAACCCCACTTTCAATACACCCTTCATCGAAAGAAAAAAGCATCTGAGCAGTTACTGTTAAACCTCTTTAAAAGCAAACCCTATAACAAGCAACTAACAGTGTATAAAACTTCAACACAAGAAAACGGACAAAATGTAATAATGGTCAGTTATAGGTTAAAATACGAACCCGATTGACATATATGTTATGAATCAATAAATGAATGTATAAACAAATAATGCTATGTTTTAAAATGGGTAAGGCAGATCATGGCTGACTATTTATGACATGAAATGTAGGCCCCAAGACAGAAAGGGGATAGCCTAAGTTTTATGCAGGACAGACAAAATTAACAGCTTATACCTGTGTTGAGATATATAAATAGTCTATTTCTCTTTGATGTCCTTGAGATTCTTAATTTAAATAACATTAAGCTAGGAGTTCCTACATTACGTCGATAAAATAAAAATGAATTGAATGTTAGGTTCTCTTAGAAATAGTGTCACTTGATTTGCCCACAGGAGGTTTTTCTAACCCGCAAATACCTCTTTCGTCTTTAGATTCCAACTCCAATGGTTCTTGATAGATATCAAGATAAGAACTTTCATAATTAGTATATCCTTTTTGTTCCTCTATAGCCGCTCTGGTTTTCTTTTCAGAAGTTATTTCTACATCACCCTCTTCTTTGCTTTCTACCCTTTCTTCTAATCATGAGCTTTCTTTAGCTTTTTGGTCACAATGGGTAACGGCATTCTACCTGCGTAGTCAATACAAGTGATAAATATAGGAGTGATTTTCTATTAAAAAACGTGTCGACTATAGGTATTTATAATTGGTCGTATATTTATTACTTCAAAGAAGGACATTCAAAGAAGGACAATAGTAATACTTTGTCATAGATATGGATTATTGAAAAGAATAAGACATTATTTGGATATTTCTTTTCAACCTTGAAGTATTTTTTATTGGATACTTTGATACAAGTAGTTGAAGTGGGTTCTCCAAAGAGAAAAAGGATTATGAGAGAACTACACGCTGATCTGTACCACGATGTTATTTACAAAATCATCTTCAAGAGACGGCTTGCTGACCACTAATTGCCCCAAGACTTGTGCAAGGGGCACTTGTTAGAGGGAGGACCATCTCTTAGCACAAGAGTAGGAAAAGGACTTCAACTCAACAGGTGCGACTGACTATGCATGAAGGTTGACCTCCATTTTCACTAGTGGATCGGAGAATTGCCTTGCAGATATAGTATTGTATAGCATCAAGGTTTTAAATCTCGATTTCGATTTCGTTTCGAGATGCTGAAAAAACGAGACAATTTCGAAATTTCGTCGAAATTTCGACGAAGTTTCGCCAATTTCGGTCAAAATCGACCTAGATTTGTGAAGGAAGGGTATATATCGAGATTTCGATTTCGATTTCGGTAGGGTGTCGAAACCGAAATTTCGCCGAAATTTCATCGAAATTTCGGGAAATTTGAAACAATGTATAGCATGGACTTTTGTGGCCAGTCCACTACCCCTTCATCTCGGAAATTAGACTCCCACGGTCCCAACAAGGGCTCCTCTAGGGTTTGAGAAGCTTTTCTCTATTGTACTATACATATCGAATCAAAAAGGGTCCCAAAGATGCAAGGGCCTCCTCTCCTTGTGTTTGCAAGGGTGGATCCTAGCCCAGGCTATCACCGTATCACGAGGGGTGGGTCTTTGATGCTACAATATAGAAGGAGTGGGATGAAAAAAATATAATAAATAAAATAAAATCCTAGCAAAAATTGAACTGCTAAAATAACTCAACAAATCGAATAACTAGAGATCACATAAAATCTCTTTATTTAAAGTAAAATTGCAACGGATTCACTTGTATGCAAAAAAACCTAACCCGAACTCAAATAAATTGCTAACTCTTAAAATCCTAATTAATAATGAGACAAAATCCTTAAATTTACCCAATCAGAATTCTGTGACGCATCAGTTAATATGGGTGTATGGTTCTTGGCGTATAGGCCCCTATATGATATATAGAAGGGAATCACTGCACAAAGTTGTTAGTAACACTGAGTTGGCATTGAATCCTAACCCTTGATCAAATACAATAAAAAGACAAGTAAAAGCATTATTGCATTTATTTATTGGACTAAATGAAAGAACAAGAGTCATGTACCAAGAGAAAGAATTTTGCATCAATGGTAAAATATGAATATAGTGCATGAAGAACAATGCATACATGAAAAATTGACCGTGTGCATATATGAACATGTGTTTACAATAAAAAATGCATATAAAATATCTAAATTTAATATGAAAGCTAAAATACTTCACCCTCAATAGAAGGTTATAACTTACAATATGGATGAATTTGTTAATTTCTTAAATAATGGTAGTCAATAGCTTCATTTATCCAATATGCCTTACCTATGCTTGCAATTGATTATACTAGAGATATATGAAAGGACCAACAAAAATAAAACCAAATAACTTTTATGTCATAATATCACCAATGTTATTTGGATTTTACATACCAAGAAACTGCAGTATCAGTAAGAGTACACGGAGACTGAAAGAAAGCATTACAAATATCCTTAAAAGAAATCAAGCATGTTTGAACAATTCAAGGTAAAGCAACATGTCACCAACCCCGCGTAAAAAACCAATGACGAAGAGCAATCAGAGCTTTTACAACAAAATTTAGCTCTCTTCTTATACAAAAAAACAGTTGTATGAGACATGCACATAATGGTAAGCCATAATTAGGTACCACTTAGTGAAAACTATAGATGCTAGTATTAACATTTTCTAAATATTGTAATGCAAGTAGACATGTTCTTCTGTGCTCTTAGAATGTGTGGGATCGAGCACAAGGATAGTGTTTTCTTGTGCCTACGATACATGCATGCAAGCAAGTAGGCAGGAGCTATGGAAGGATCTCTGCAATAATAGAAATTCGTTTCTGGGCATGGCTTGGCTAGTGGGTGGCGACTTCAATGCCACCTTGTTTTCTTCAGAGCACCCTCAACTGAGATGAGGTCAGGACCTTGGCTCAGGAGATTTCATTGTTTTGATCGATGAATTGGAATTGGATGTGGTTTATGCTATAGATACTAGATACACATGAAGGAACTCTGGTTCTTGATCCAAGCTAGATCGTTTTTGGCCCCTTTGAGCTTCTTGAGAACTTCCCCCTTTCGACATGTACTTACAAACCTCGAACCGAATATGATCACACTCCTCTAATTTGAAATGCAGGGGTTGCGGATACAACTAGGGTTTCTTCATATTCGAGAGGGCTTGGCTTCATAAGGAGAACTTCAGAACCCTGATATCCAATCACCCGACCTCTATTGTGGTCTCGGGATCGATTGCATCGTGTCTGGCCCAAAAATTGTCTTCTTTACGTAAAAGGTTGTGTGACTTCAAAAAAGAGACTAGAGAACATGGCCTCAAATTTCATCGAAATTCAGTCGAATTTCTGTTGAATATCGATATCCAGCCGAAATCGAAATTCCACCGAAATGACCGAAATGACCGAAATATGGGGGTCCTAATACAAAAAATGACCGAAATTCTGGTCAAAATTCCACCGAAATTCTATTTTGGTCGATACCGAAATGGTGACCGAAGCCGACATTTAGGGCCTTGCTAGAGAAGCCAAGAAGGTGTGTGGGGCAAAGCCAGAGGATGAGTTGTGCAAAATCAATGGGTTGGAGGATTCTAGAGAACTTTTACCTAAAGAGTTATGCGCTAGACTATCAGCTATGAAGATCATCCTATCTGAGAACAAAATACGAGTAGCGGATTGGCAACAGCGAGCCCATCACTCTTGGCTAAAAAAAGTGATGCAAATACAGCTTACTTTTGTAGAATCACTAGTAGTAAGAATAATTGCAATGTAAGACATTTAGTGCCAGTAAATGGTCGAAGAGTGGAGGGTGATCGAGAGATATGACCTCAAATTTCAGCGAAATTCGATCAAATTTCTGTCGGATATCGATATCCAGTCGAAATCGAAATTTGACCGAAATGACTGAAATATGGGGGTCCCAGTACAAAAAATGACCGAAATGACCGAAATTTCGATTGAAATTCCATTAATATTTTGTTTTGGTCGATACCAAAATGGTGACCGAAACCGACATTTAGGACCTTGTCGAGAGATAGGGCATGCAATAGCATATCACTTTCATGAGTTCTCAAGAAGAAACATGAATAGACAGTGGAGATGGTCAGGCCTTGGTGGTTCTCAGCTACGAGGGCAATATGTGAATCATATGATTCAGGAAATTACTACAAATGAGGTAAAAGCAACATTTTATAACCTAAATGATGATGTTGCTCCAAGTTTTGGTGGGTTCCCAATTTTCTTTTTTTGAAAGTTATGGTCAATGGTAGAAAGTGAAGTTGTGGGGGTGGTAAAAGAGTTCACAAGAGAAAATGCAAGGTTTGATAGAATTAACAAGGTGTTTATGTTCCTTTTACAAAAAAAACAAAGGTCTCGAACAGAGCAGAATCTAATGCAATCTACCTTATTGTGGCAAAGGTCTTGCCGGTTAGCCTTAACAGGGTTCTGGATCATATTATCTCTCAGTTTCAGTCTGCCTTTATCCCGAGAAGGAAGATTAGTAACAGTCTGGCAAAGGCAAATGAGATTACGGCATATTGGAAAAGACGAAAATTAAAGGGGGTCTCTGGAAAGTGGACTTTACAAAAGCTTATTATGCAGTGGACTAACGGTTTCTATGGATGGCAATGTCTAAGAGAGGATTCCCTGATCTTTGAATAACATGGATGAAACGATGCATCACAACTTCTTACTCCGTCCAGTGTTGGATGGTGGTAAATTTTTTGCTTTCTGGATTGATAATTGGTTAGGGACAAGAACCTTCTCCTCCAGATTCCCTCGCCTTTTTACATTAGCCAATGATCGTGATGTGTGTGTTTGTGAATGTTGGTTGGAAGAAAATTGGATGCCCTCGTTCCGAGCAGACTTCTCTGACCAACATATGGAGGATTTCCTTACTCTACTTGAATCTATTCGTCAAGTTGACAAACCGACTGATGATCGTGGCCACTAGGTCTGGAAGAGCAACTCATTCTCATTCAGACAGGCTTATGAAGCTATATGTGCACCCATCCAGCCGACGACAGATAGCATGGTATGTGACTACAACCTTGTTTGGGAACTTAAGATACCAAAGAGTATCGGCTTCTTTTTGTGGCTCCTGTGGATATGATGAATTATGACAAGAGATCTTTGTGCCAGACTTTTCCGAATATCTCAAATAGATGCCCCATTTGTGAGATTTATATTGAGACGATTGAGCGCCCCTTTCTCACTGTGAGAAGACATCAATAATCTTGGTTGAACTAAACTTGGAATGGATGACTTATAGAGATTGGACTCTTCATGGGATTCGATATATCAGACCAAGCAACGCTCGAGAGAGTAACTTATACGTCATTTTGCCTCTATTTGAGTAATTTGGTTGGCTAAAAATGATACTCTTTTTTCTTTGCAGTGTTTTAACTATACTAATGTAACTTTTCATTCCAAGACTCTCCATGAGTCATGGCTATTGTAAGTCTTCTTGTAACTATTATCGCTTTAATATATAAACATAGGGCGAACACCATTAACTGTTTCCCCATTTTTGTCTTAAAAAAATATTGAAATGCAAGTCCTACAAAAATGCAAAACGTAAGGCAGCCTGAAAATCAGCTAACAGATGGATTTTGCATGTATGAAAACCGCAACAAAGCAGTCCTTAATGAAAACTTAATAAATGTATTGTAAGGTTGTGGCAGAAAAAAATGTCATGCAATAACCCTTTACGTCGCAGAAATATGTGTTGCATGTTTTAGTTGCAACGTGTAAATAAAATTTATTCATACGGCTGTGGCAGAACAAAAATGTCATACAATAATCCCTTAGATCAGAGAAATATATGCTGAATGAACCATACATATCTAATAGACGCTTTTGTATATGCCAGGTTGTGTCATCAAGTGTTGCCAAAGATCCAACATCGTGGGCGAATTCCTTATAAAACGTGTGGTTTCTACAGTAAAAGGTATAACTCGATGCATGCCCTTATGTGTATTTTATAGAAGGTACGGGTGTGAAAGACTTCAAACATTGGTACGTTACATTTTTAGTACCAAGTCGTCATTAAAAATTCTGGAAATATAATGACTGTTACAGACCAACAAAACACGGATTTGTGACCGACTAAATGAGTGCTACAGAATGCAAGTAGATTTCTAAAAATGTTTAACCATCTCTATCCAATAGACCGCCTATATTAGAGCTACATATGTAATTACTGTTACCCGCAACCAATGCGTGTTTAGAGAGATAGATCTTGTGAAAACAACACCGACAACAAGTTGAAGACAGCGCAACCACATTCATTAGATTACGGCTTAAAATTACTTCAAAAGAGCGTCATAAAAGGCCGTGAACGATTCGATACAGTAACAATAACACTCGTAGGGAATTAGGTCTGTCAACTAAATACAAAAAACATAGGCTTTTGCCAAAAATGCAACCTAATGAGATGATGTAGAAACAATTCAAAAATTGATCTTTTTATCTGTTTCTTACCTCATGGTTACGGAAACGGAGAAGAAATCGCTCTACAATGGCAGAGAGACGTAGATCGTGAGCAGATATTGGTTGCTTGCAGAGAGAAGGGAGAAGAGGCGCCGCCGGGAAGGGCAGGAAGATGGGCTTTCCCAGAAACCCTAAACTCCCGTACTACCGATAAAAAGGAAGGGTGTTTTACAGAGAAACCCTTTATAAATAGGCGCAGTTACGTATAGCACAAAGTGTGCTCTTTGTGTTTTAAAGTATTTGCACTATGTTTGATAGAAATATGTAACTTTATTCATTTAGGAAGGTAAATTTAATTCCAAAAGGGATCAAAAGCATTGCACAAGCAATAGATATCTCATACAAAAATTTAAAAAAGAAGAAGAAACAGCCCATGCTAAGAATGAGATCTTCAAAACTCAACGTAGCGTGTATGCTGCCAAAAGCACAAAAGTCATGGCTCAAGAAGTCTAAAAATCCAAATACTATTACAAATTCTAGTCCCGTCAACTTTTGCAACATCATCTATAAATTTGGGTTCAATGAAGCTGTCACTGCCTCATTTTCGAGCATTTTTTTATTTTTTTCAAAAATAAAGTCATGTATTTTGATCACTATATCCTTCTAATATGTCATTACAGTTTTGTCAGAAATAGAGATTCATATGTCCTTCATCTAGAAGAAGACGATTACAATAATTCTAAGACCGTTCAAGTTACATGTTCTTGATGGAAGGCATAGTAGTTTATGTTGTTGACGAGTTGGAATGATGCGCTAGAAGGATATAGTAATGAAAAAACATGACTTTATTTAAAAAAAATTCGGAAAATGGAGCGTGGGCAGCCCATGTTGATTGTCCCTAAGGGGCAGCCCCATTTGCTCTATAAATTTTGTTTATGTGTTAATGTTGATAATAACAAACCCCTTCTTCCTTCTTTTATCTCCTTTCAAAACCATTCCATTTTGAATATATTGTGACTATTGTAACACCCCAACTCCCGAGGTACGGGAATAGTGTTCAATGTCGGTATTGCATGCATGTGTCGTTCGGTAACCACATAATGAAGTTCTGGAGAGATTCACCTTAGTGTATGGACAACTAAGTATGGGGTTTACCACGCGAAGGTTCGGAGATCGTGACTTTCCCTTGGCACAACACAAGCGTTCAGTACCACATGATAAAGTTTGAGCTGCAACATCCTACGTAGGAGTGTGGGGTCCACTAATGGTGTGGCGTGATGATATGGCATGCTGATGAGGCAGACAACATGGCATGCTGACAAAGCGGGTGAAGTGGTATCGATTGCAGAAGACGAAATGATTGCATGGAAGATGAAGAGTCAAGGCATGTGAAGAGCCATCTCGGAAGACGAAGGGTCTCCGCAGAAGACAAAGAATCCTTGCATTCATTGTACATGTAACAATGATGTCCCTTCGTATACCATCGGGTTGTATATAAGAAGGGATGGAACTCATTTGTAAACTACACACTCATAGTGAGTCTCTTGTTAATAACAAAGAGGGTTTAGTGTCACTACTCTTGTGCCCTTATGCTTGAGTGCTTGTGTTCGAGTGTTCTAGCAGTATGGTCATCCGACGTACTGGTGCATGTCTACAGGCAAAGGGGAAGGCTGGTTAGCTTGCGAGAAGCTAACATCGCACATGCTAGTCTCAAAATCGATGTTGAGATTTTGCCCAGTTGATAATTGGTATCAAAGCGAGAAATGGTGCCAACACTTGAGATCGCATTGCTTCCTTGAAGGGAGTCGTAGTGGAGATCCAGTCCACACTGGATACTCATGCCCAACGCTTGGCTCGTCTGAAGGGCAATGCACGCATGGGATCGTCAAGTGTCGATGGCGAGAGTCTACGCTCGGCTAACATAATGAGAGCACTTAGAGAGAAGCTAGAGGAGCTTGAGTCCCTGATGTAAGGGTTGCATGAGGAACTCTCCATCGTCAAGAAGCAGTCACAAACGATGGCGGATCTAGCAACGCGAGAAGGCCAAAGGTCCCAAATCCCAAGTCATTCTCAGGTACGCGGTGTGCCAAAGACTTGGAAAATTACTTGTGGGATATGGACGTATACTTCAAAGCTGTCAAGACTCCTGGGGCAGAGAAGGTATCCTTGGCGACGATGTACCTGTCTGACAATGTGAAACTATGGTAGAGGAGTCGTGCATTCGAAGGAAGATCAGACATCTCATCTTTGCATGAGTTGGTGAAGGAGCTGAAGGAGCAGTTCCTACCCACAAACACTGCTTGGATAGGGAGGGAGGCACTCCGAAGGCTGATGCAAACGGGAACCGTACGGGAGTATGTACAACAATTCTCATCACTGTTGTTGGATATCAAAGGTATGTCTGAAGAAGACACACTTTTCAATTTCATGGTGGGTCCCCAAAACTGAGCTCAAACGAAGCTTAGGAGGCAAGGGGTGAAGGATCTCCAGACGGTCATCGATGTTGCAGATGCACTGGTCGACTACAAAGTCCAACCCATTGTGGAAAAGGACACCGAGAATGAAAAGAGCAACCCAAAGAGAAAATCAAGGGTAAGTTCAAGAAGTTCAGCAAGGGAGCAGAATCCTCCAAGAAGGTCGAGAAACCTGAAGGGAAGGGTTGCTTCATCTACGATGGGCAACATCAGGCGCGGGAGTGCCCGAAATGAGAGAAGCTGAACTCCATGACCATGGAGGAGAATTCGGACGAAGAGGCATGCATGACAAACCTTAAGTTGTTGTGCAGCATTTGCTTGTGTCCACTAAAGTCGGGCAAAGAGGCAAAAATAGAGGTGAAATGCGAAGATCGAGAGTTGGTGTACCTCAACGTCATGGTACATAAGAATACTCTTTTCAACCATGATCGATACTGGAGCTACGCACAACTTTCTCTCTAGCAAAGAGTTCGGTTGGGAATTCCCTTAGAGAAGAACCAATGCCGCATGAAGCTCGCCAACTCTAAGCCACTATAGATCGAAGTTATGACAAACTGCACTGTTCAATTGGGTGAATGGCGGAGAAAGGTACACTTTCTCGTGGTATCTCTCGACGACTCCCAAGTCATTTTAGGACTTGAAGAAGGCAAAGGTCTGTGTGAATCCTTACCTAGGAGGAGTCTTTTTCGCGGCTACAGATAGCCCTTGCTTCATCAAGGCTATCAAGAAGAAAGGACGGGTTGGAGCCATGTTTGCGAGGCAAGTCCGCAATGGGCTGAAGAAAAGGGAGAGAATGCACTTAGCTACGATACGGGTCGAAGAAAATAGCGAGGAGAATACAACCATCTTAATTTAGTAAATAAAGTGTTGGACGAGTTCAAGGATGTGACGCCAGAGGAGCTTCCACCAAAGCGAGACGTGGATCACATAATCGAGCTATTTCCAGGTACGGTGCCCCCTACACTTGCACCCCACAAAGATGCCCCCTACACATATGGAGGAGTTGCATAGGCAACTCAAGAAGCTGGTGGACGATAGTCTCATGCGTCCAATTAAAGCCACCTATGGAGCACTGGTGATGTTCCAAAAGAAGAAGGATGGGAGCTTGTGGATGTGTGTGGACTACCGCGCTCTAAATAAGGTAACGATGAAGAACAAGTACCATGTCCCAAATGTTGATGACTTGTTCGATCGCTTGAGCCGTGCCAATTATTTCTCAAAGATGGATCTTAGGTCAGGATACCATGTCTACATCAAGGAAGGAGACGAACCGAAGACAACGTGTGTTACGTGTTTGATGAATCCACGATTCATCATCTCAATATATTGATCTTAGCAAAATCCCCGAGTAAAATCCCAGAAAAATGTCCATAAATTCATTAAATTAACAAAATATTTCTTGTAAATAAAACATACTAATTATTGTATATTAGATTGTAAAAAATAAATTAACAATAAAAAGCCGTAAAATCAAAGGAGTTTTTCACATGTAAATAGTCCAAAACTTCATGTATTTTTAATAATTTCATTTCAACTCCTTTTTTGCTAATTCTTTCTCCAACATGTTCATATCAATGTATATAAAAATACAAAAATACAAAACAAATTATATCTCAAATAAATGCTCCTAGATCCCAATGGGAAAAATCCATAAAGACCAACTTCCAAGCTAAATTCCCGCTCCTATGAACTCCAAATTCACCAAACTCACTTTTAAAGTTCAAGTTAGAAAATTATCTATCCAACGGAAGTGGTTTCATTAAAATCGGAGCTCATTTGCAAAAGTTGGGTTTTGGGACCTAGATGTACATTGTATATTATGTATATATTCATTATTAAAAATACAAAAATATGGTGGTGTTGTATTTTGATTGTAGTATTTTATTGTATTTTCCTGTTGTACATAACTACTATTAAAAAGACAAAAAAATATAAAAAGAAAAGCAAACAAAAAATATGTACATGTTGTATATCTTCTTTTGTAAATTCTCCATTTTTTCTTATCTTTATTTTTATTGTATTTTAATAGCCTACTTTATATCATTATTTATTCTCTACAATAACTTCTCTATTCTACCACCAACTTCCATTCAACTCCACCATTTTTAATAACTCCCATTCTACTCCATATTCTTCCACCAACCTCCCATTCAACTCCACCAATAATACAACTTCCCATTCAACACCACCACCATTCTAACCTTCCTTTATCTTCTCTTTATATTCTTTTGTACATCCTCATTTTTTCCCCATCCGCCATTCTTATAGAAAAAGGAGAGAGCTTGGAACGTGGTGTCGGTGACAGCGGCTTATCATCTTCCTCAAGCGACGACCTCCTTCAGGCGAGATCCGCGACGACCACCATCGCCGTATCACGAGTTCCCTATCGAGCTCGCATAGCCTCTTCGATTTTATTTCGTCAATCGGATCGAGGCGACGACAAGAGTTCAGCGTAGCTGCTCCGCCAATCCGGCAAAGAATCAGATAAGTATTCCTCATCATTCTCTTGTTATTTTATCTTATCTAATATTTTGTTTCTTTGTTGTTTCATTCCACCATTTTTTTACCACCAACTCTTCCACTTTTCCTTTTGTATATAACCACATTTATTTCCTGTTTAACAAAACAAAAAAATATATAAAAATTAAAAAAAGAAGTTTTTTTAATTACAGCAGCAAAAGAAAAATAAAAAAATAAAAAGAAAAAAACAATCCAGCAGCAGCAGTGGGAGAACCCGCCGCCGCCGCCCCTCCCCTTTCCTCGCCACCAGCCGGGCCCCGCCACCAGTCGTGTGCGCTGCCCGCACGTTGGCCGCCGCACGGTCACCGCGCCGCCCTCCTCGCGGCCGCGCGCGATCGCGCCCCCGCCGCCAGTGCCGCACCTCCGTGGCGGTCCGCCTGCATGCAGGTCACCTCAGCCTTCCGCCGCTACTCCTCCTCGTCACCAGCTCGCCGCCCACCGCAGACACTACCTCTGCCCAGCGACCGCCGAGCATCCCCGCGCGGAGCCGCTGCCGCCGCTTCCCCATCCGTTGGGTTCCTCTTCCGTGACCTCCCAGGAAGAAGATGGTTCTTTTCCATTTTTTATTGTAAAAATTAAGATGTTTCCCGTCATGTTTCTATTATTGCAAAAATGTCTCTGTACATAACTTGCATTGTAATTTTCAATTTCCACTTTGCACGGATAACCCTGTGTTTCACTGATAATTTGGGCTTTGTTTATGCATCTTTTTATTCAATGAAAAATACCATTATAGTGAGTAACTGATTCTCTACATTATGAATATTTATTTGTATTTTTGTGAGTTGTGAGTAATCAACTAAAAATGTTTAACTGAAATTCAACCTATTTTACCCAATCAGTGATCTTAAATTGATTTATAACTCACGGTTGCTCTAAAAATTCCATAAAAATTAGGAATGATGCCTTGATATGTGATTAACTTACTATCTAAATTTCATCTAAAGTGGAGTTGTCCTGTGCCTAAAATAAATTGTGAAGTGATTTTAGTATTTGATTTTTTATTAAATCCACGTATATCATTTTTGCGAAATTTCAAATCTCCTGGATTCTATATGAAAATATCTTTTAAGGATAATTCGCACTCTGATTAATTTAACATTGTGCATTTATTAGGAATTATTTACTCACTATCACTCTGATTTCACTAAAAAATCCATAAAAAATCATAACTTGTCAAAAAATTCCAAAAAAAATACTGTAACTTCCTTGCATCATGTTTATATTTCAGTAATTTTTTCATAATTTTCGCTTTCTGTTTGTGTGAGAAATTATGAAAAAATCCATAAAAAGTGTGCATTTTTATTTGTTGCATTGTAATTCTTAAAAATACAAAAAAATTTGTCTTGCATTCATCACTGGATTAGGATTCTAGGAAAAATATAATTTGGTTGAATTAGACTTATTTGACATTAAAATTAATTTGGCCTTGTTGTGTGTTTTCTTAGTGTCTTAATTCACTCTCATTTTGCATTACCATTTGTTTTTTGCATTAGAAAATCTAAAAAATACCGCTTGGAAATCTAAAACTTAATTTTAAAATTATCCCCGAAGTTGTTCCTTCTCCTCCCTGAGTTCAACCCCGGACTTGCACGGGATATAAATTAAAGCCGAGACACTCTTCACGGAGATTCTTTTCTCGGTTCTGACTGAATCGCTAAGTACACATACTATAACGTGACTGAATTAAACATCGTATTTAGTGACTCATTAGATGACGCCGTTGCCGGGGAGGCAAACAGCTTAGGGATTAATTTAAAAAATTTAGATTTAGTTTTTCATTTACTCGGGTAGTCTGACCCCGAGCCACCTTGTATTTAGTCTATTTTCTTTCAATTATTTCTCTCCATATTCTTGTATATATTTTATTTTTTATCTCTCTAATATAAATCTTATTTTCCTTGTGAGGGCCCGGTGGACTTGGAGTGCATTGGAGGTCGATGGACGCGACGCGTGCCGACTGCTGAAGATCAAGGAGAATTAATTTATTTTTGAGAGACATTTTTGTAATTATTGTGTTGTAATAATTTAGGTAATTTTGCTCTTTATTGCGGCTCTTGTTTGAGAGCTCGTGCTTGTATCCGGACTGGACATTTGACCCGCTTGTGGTCGTGTGGTTGCTTGATGTAGAATAGGACTTGCACTCGCGGCTCTTAGAGCTTATTTTATTAGAATATCTTTATTGCTTGTGCTCGTAAATTTTTAGGACCACATCACATTTAACGAGACGCGCTTAGACTGCAGAGCTATTAGTCAACTTTAATTTGTTCATCACTCGCTAATAGAACTGACTGTCTAGGAACGGTTTTCTCATTTGCATTCATTTAGTATAAAATTTCAATTCTGCCTTGCATCCCGCATGTAGAGTGCGAGGATCACTGTAAGTCTTCTGAACTGGGCATGCATCATTGATTTCACTATTTGCATCGGTTTTTCTCGACTCCTCCCCTTGGTTTTTGAAACTTAGGTTAAAAGGAAATCGAAACTGATCGTTAAGCGTACTTTGTTTGGTGGATTAATCAAGTGATAACCAAACTTAAAATCGGGACTGCTAATCAGAGTTGACACAAAAATTTTTTGACTAAAACTAACACTTGTTTTGGGAGAGCAAAACCCTCAGTGTATGCTTGGCTATTGTGATTGTTGATAGGTAAGGACGCATCCCTAAGATAGTGCCCAAAACCTACTTTTGAGCCTTGCGTAATTGGATATATATTTTTATTTATTACCTAATTAAAATTGAAAAGATAAACGGTCGGACTTTTGCGACCATCACTGTGTTGAGTAGGTGAACTCAGGGTTTGCTCTTGTGTTTGTGTGTTTGTGTGTTATTCGGTGCACTTGCACGCTTTCTTCCTCGATCCGCTTCATTCTCCCATCTCCCTTCCAAGATGTCAGAATATTAGTCATCATATCCACATCACTCTTCTTCGACCATATTTCGACCATCTCTACCTTCTCATTCCTCTTCATACCTACACCCCAACCGCGAAGTTAGAACTCCGACTGACTTCCGCATTTCTTCGTCCTTCTCACCTACCCCACATTCTTACACCCCTGACCCACAACCACCCTGGATTGACTCCTCATATTCTCATCCGCTTGCTGAAATTAAGGAACAAACCAAAGAGCAAGCCACTGCTGAGATGAATGATTGGCAGAATCAGTTGACCCCACATACCTCATTCTCACCTCGAGTTAGGACTGGGAAATTATTGACCTTTACACATCCCAACTTGACCTTTGGGTACAATAAGGTCAACCAGACAAACCGAATGGAGAAGCCTGCACTACATGATCTTCCTGACTTGATTGACCTCAGTGATAGAGCCGACATTGACCAACCTTCATATCACCCATTCGGAGAGCCGACATATACGGGGGATTGGACTCATGAGACCGATCTACAAACCCCTTGTTTACTGACTCCAGCTTATGAGGCTCCGACCAACATCTGCCATACAGATGGGTCATACTCAACCCAGCATTACACGCCTGAGTCAAGATGTGTTGAGTATAAGATCCCAAGTTCTCAGCGGTACCCTCCAACTGAGCAGACTTCTCTCATGATGTGTCATGAGAACTTATTAGAGGATGACATTGGTAGATTGATTAAGAGTCCATGTAGGAATGTGGATCATGGATTTTGCGGATTGAATCTTGAAAACCTGGAAGACACCGGATTGACCACATGTCATGTACAGCTGGAGTCCCTTCTACCTCCCTCTTCTACTAACCACTTTCCCTCCAAACCAAAGTCTGTACATTCTCCTAGTCCTCCTTCATCTATCAAAAAGACCAAAAAACTAGAAAATGCCATAAAAATTGAAAATGGAAAAGACTTACAAAAATTGGATCCCGTCGTTAGGGAAGCACTTGATAAAGAGTTGATTTTTGAGCTTCCCTTGATAATGGCCATTGAACACTTTCCCGATCTTAAAAGATTTGTGAGAAGTAAATTGATGCCTAAAAGGTCGGGCAATAAGAGAACAAGGACTGGGATACATATAGTGTCTATGGCCACATCTTTGATGATAGGGAGAAAAACCAAGAGCCGCAGAGTAAAGCGGTTGCCTAGGTTTGATTGTGAAATCAAAGATACCACATTCACCCATGTAAGAATCGATGACGACTTACCGATTAATATCCTCCCGACCTCCGTGTTTGCCAAGCTCAAACTCGGATCTGCCAAGAAATCAAGAGAGATCATTCAGTTGGCGGATCGGTCTGTTAAACGGACGAGAGGAACCATTTCAGTCATCGTTACTTTCCAAGGTGCTCTATTACAGGTGGACTTCACGATCATTGATATTAAGCATCGAGGAGAGTTCACCCAGTCTCCAATCATTCTTGGGAAGCCATTCTTAACCTTGGCTAAGGCGACTATAGATTGTGAGACTCGGGAGATCGATTTCTCTGCATTGGGAGCACTCCTACCTCACCCGATCTTTGATGACACACGATATTCCAAGGTAACCCGTAAAGTTGCAAATAGTCGTGACTTTCAAGAGACAGCTGAGTCCCGTCTCTCTACTACACTTGAGATACCGACTGTCCAAACAACCATTGGTTTCGAGACTCCCTACAACCACACACCGCATACTGCTTGCACCATCACCGCGACAGCTCTAGAGAGGACTCACGACCAGAAGCTATCATTGAGTCGGACATGACCTTTGTGGATTGCCTTGATCATTTCGATGATCCGACACAAGAACCCAACAATATCAAGCCAACTGAGAACACTGTGCCTTATCAGAGACGTGTGTTGACCCTGCAGGAGTATTACAATGCATATGGTGAGTCATCTGATGATGAACCTCTAGTCAGCACCTCACTACATTCACGACCTACACCGAAAGAGACAACTGGGACCAAATTGACCAATCTTGATAAATCGGTTGCTCCATCCTCTAGTCGGTCATCTGGTAAAAAGCAGAAGAGTATTGATTCCTCGAGGTGTTCCCCCGAACCCCTCAAGGCTTGTCAATCTCCTCTTTCTCTTGATGCTTCAGGTTCTAGAAAACCGACTAAGAAGGTTACCTTCGATGTTCCAGAGAAGGAACTTTCTGAGGAGTCATCATCAGGTCCGGATGAGGTAATCTACATGAGTGAGCATAGTTCGGCTGTTCTGAAGCCATATTTGAGCAAGCAGCCATGTGTCGACCCTCGTTGGACGTCCCCCACACCTCACTATTATTCCTCTACGAACGATTCTGACAGCGACACATATGTATACTACCCACCCCCTCGCTCTCGCAAGAAGGTCCGTCACAAACCTTCTTGATCCTTGTATAGATTCACTCCTCTTGTACATACTCCCTTCTTTGTATATTCTCCATATCACATCGGTTCTTACACTTACTCTTGTCCTATACTTAGGCTTACCAAGAGCCTAAGTATAGGGGGAGCCGATGCCCGCCATGTATACATACTCATCCATTTCTCCTCTTGACCTCGCCCGCCCCATTTTTTGCTCTTCTTCTACACTTAGGCTGTTTAGAGCCTAAGTATAGGGAGGCGGATCTACTTCTATACTGTTTATTATTTTAGCCATCCTACGCTTAGCACGAGATATGACTTTTTCTCGCTTCTTGTGCCATGAGGACATAGCACATGCTAAGTATAGGGGGGCGTGTATATATTACATATATACTTTACCCATAGCTCGTACTTTCACGTATTTTTTGTATATATTATACAATGGGGTGGGTAAAAAAACACAAAAAAAACAAAAAAAAACTTTTCAAAGAAAAAAAGAGAAAGAAAAACTTTTCAAAAAAACATTTCAAAAAAAAACTTTTTGAAAAAAAGAAAAAAAAAGAAAAAAAACAAACCTTTTTCTTACACAAAAAAACAAAAAAAAGAAGCAAAAATTTTTCTAAAAAAACTTCTTTGCCTTTGTTTGTCAAAAAAATCTTTTTTCTGAATCTTAAAAAAAATCACAAAAAAAACTAACTAATAAGTTTGTTTAACCCCTGACACATTCACTTTCACACAAGACTAGTGATGTTCAAGAACACTTGGTTCATGAGCTCTTGAGATTTTGAGTTAACCAACCTTAGTCATTAGGGTCCTTGACTTAATTATTCACATTTCCCTAGTTTGAAAGATTTGTGTGCTATATTGCATGCTTAGTCTCTACCTTAAGAATATGATCAGCACCTCACATACACGACTACAGTTATGATGAGATGAGTTGAAATTTCACTTGAGGATATGGGATGAGGGATTTGAGTTTGGACTTGATTTGATGATGCTCGAGGATGGGATAAAATCAATGAAGGCTTCATGAAACCTGAGTGTCAGCATCTTTAGCCAGTATGAGAACATGGTTCTTGTACTATCTCTTGACATTTACCTATGTGCCAGGGTGTGATAAAATAAAAAAATATTGATCAGTGTGCGCCAACTCTCGGTAAAAGCAGTGGAGCTAGCCAAAATACTACAAAGCAATGAAATGTCAAAGAAAAGTTCTCATTCCACAAAGTCAATTATCAAAAGAGCTTCCACCAAAGGCGAGCGCTCCCAACCATTTCAAAGTATCCACTTGGATCATCGCTATTAGGACTAGGAGTCGGGCTTGCACCAAAAAAGGGCTCTGCATCGTAAATGCTACAAGTCTGGGTGTAGAAGGTATAATAGATACTCAAAAAAGGCACACCCCGGTGTATTCCCAGGAAAACAAGTGCAGATGGCTCCAACTTCTCTTGACGGACGCACTGATCAACACCAAAAATATGCGTTGCGTAATAAGGCACTCGAGAGGATCCTTGTTCCAATGAGAGGGAGAGAAGAAATGACACAATCCTATGTCCTCCATCAACTGGCCTTCCATCTACACTTTCAAGTCTGACAACTAAAGAGACGGTGGATTGGATGCAAGAAATGATTTATTCCCTAGTGTTGAGGATCGGGTCCTTAGGAGAGTCTCTTGGATTGGAACCTTGGGTGACGTTGTGACTCTACTCTTGTAACCGCGGTCAACACTTAAAGTCATATCCCTACTATATATGTATACAAAGAGAGTCTGATGATTAGGGAAATTGGATACCTTTTGACTAGAGCTTGGTTCAGCTTAGAATTTTAGGATCTCTAAAACTAAGAGTTCTTGAACAGATCAAGTCTTGTTTTCACATGCACAGTCAGGGGTTAACCCAACTTATTCATTCTTTATTTGCTCGAGGACTAGCAAAGTTTAAGTATAGGGGGTGATGAATCCACGATTCATCATCTCAATATATTGATCTTAGCAAAATCCCCGAGTAAAATCCCAGAAAAATGTCCATAAATTCATTAAATTAACAAAATATTTCTTGTAAATAAAACACACTAATTATTGTATATTAGATTGTAAAAAATAAATTAACAATAAAAAGCCGCACAATCAAAGGAGTTTTTCACATGTAAATAGCCCAAAACTTCATGTATTTTTAATAATTTCATTTCAACTCCTTTTTGGCTAATTATTTTTCCAGCATGTTCATATCAATATATAAAAATACAAAAATACAAAACAAATTATATCTCAAATAAATGCTCCTAGATCCCAATGGGAAAAGCCGTAAAGACCAACTTCCAAGCTAAATTCCCGCTCCGTATGAACTCCAAATTCACCAAACTCACTTTTAAAGTTCAAGTTAGAAAATTATCTATCCAACGGAAATGGTTTCATTAAAATCGGAGCTCATTTGCAAAAGTTGGGTTTTGGGACCTAGATGTACATTGTATATTATGTATATATTCATTCTTTCTTCATTTTTTTATTTTTTATCCTTAATTATTAAAAATACAAAAACATGATGGTGTTGTATTTTGATTGTAGTATTTTATTGTATTTTCCTGTTGTACATAGCTACTATTAAAAAGACAAAAAAATATAAAAAGAAAAGCAAACAAAAAAATATGTACATGTTGTATATCTTCTTTTGTAAATTCTCCATTTTTTTCTTATCTTTATTTTTATTGTATTTTAGTAGCCTACTTTATATCATTATTTATTCTCTACAATAACTTCTCTATTCTACCACCAACTTCCATTCAACTCCACCATTTTTAATAACTCCCATTCTACTCCATATTCTTCCACTAACCTCCCATTCAACTCCACCAATAATACAACTTCCCATTCAACACCACCACCATTCTAACCTCCCTTTCTCTTCTCTTTATATTCTTTTGTACATCCTCATTTTTCCCCATCCGCCATTCTCATAGAAAAAGGAGAGAGCTTGGAACGTGGTGTTGGTGACAACGGCTTATCATCTTCCTCAAGCGACGACCTCCTTCTGGCGAGATCCACGATGACCACCATCGCCGCGTCACGAGTTCCCTATCGAGCTCGCATAGCCTCTTCGATTTTATTTCACCAATCGGATCGAGGCGACGACAGGAGTTCAACGTAGCTGCTCCGCCAATCCGGCGAAGAATCATGTAAGTATTCCTCATCATTCTCTTGTTATTTTATCTTATCTAATATTTTATTTCTTTGTTGTTTCATCCCACCATTTTTTTTACCACCAACTCTTCCACTTCTCCTTTT
Organism: Ottelia alismoides; assembly: GCA_037367405.1. Classification (NCBI taxonomy): domain Eukaryota; kingdom Viridiplantae; phylum Streptophyta; class Magnoliopsida; order Alismatales; family Hydrocharitaceae; genus Ottelia; species Ottelia alismoides. The sequence continues at coordinate 534,350 of JAZKJV010001587.1, forward strand.
ATATATAACCACATTTATTTCCTGTTTAACAAAATAAAAAAATATATAAAAATTTAAAAAAAGAAGCTTTTTTAATTACAGCATCAAAAGAAAAATAAAAAAATAAAAAGAAAAAACAATCCAGCAGCAGCGGTGGGAGAACCCGGCGTCGCCGCCCCTCCCCTTTCCTCGCCACCAGTCGGGCGCCGCCACCAGCCGCGCGCGCTGCCCGCTCGTTGGTTGCCGCGCGGTCACCGCGCGGCCCTCCTCGCGGCCGCGTGCGGCCGTGCCCCCGCCGCCAGTGCCGCACCTCCGCGGCGGTCCGCCTGCACGCAGGTCACCTCCGCCTTCCGCCGCTACTCCTCCTCGTCACCAGCTCGCCACCCACCGCAGACACTACCTTCGCCTAGCGACCGCCGAGCATCCCCACGCGGAGCCGCTGCCGCCGCTTCCCCATCCGTTGGGTTCCTCTTTCGTGACCTCCCAGGAAGAAGAAGGTTTTTTTCCATTTTTTATTGTAAAAATTAGGATGTTTCCCGTCATGTTTCTATTATTGCAAAAATGTCCCTGTACATAACTTGCATTGTAATTTTCAATTTCCAGTTTGCACGGATAACCCTGTGTTTCACTGATAATTTGGACTTTGTTTATGCATCTTTTTATTCAATGAAAAATACCATTATACTGAGTAACTAATTCTCTACATTATGAATATTTATTTGTATTTTTGTGAGTTGTGGGTAATTAACTAAAAATGTTTAACTGAAATTTAGCCTATTTTACCCAATCAGTGATCTTAAATTGATTTATAACCCACGATTGCTCTAAAAATTCCACAAAAATTAGGAATGATGCCTTGATATGTGATTATTTACTATCCAAATTTCATCTAAAGTGGAGTTGTCCTGTGCCTAAAATAAATTGTGAAGTGATTTTAGTATTTGATTTTTAATTAAATCCACGTATATCATTTTTGCGAAATTTCAAGTCTCCTTGATTCTATATGAAAATATCTTTTTAGGATAATTTGCACTCTGATTAATTTAACATTGTGGATTTATTAGGAATTATTTACTCACTGGTACTTTGATTTCACTAAAAAATCCATAAAAAATTCATAACTTGTCAAAAAATTCTAAAAAAATTACTGCAACTTCCTTGCATCATGTTTATATTTTAGTAAAATTTTCATAATTTTTGCTTTCTGTTTGTGTGAGAAATTATGAAAAAACCCATAAAAAGTGTGTATTTTTATTTGTTGCATTTTAATTCCTAAAAATACAAAAAATGTGTCTTGCATTCATCACTGGATTAGGATTCTAGGAAAAATATAATTTGGTAGAATTGGACTAATTTGACATTAAAATTAATTTGGCCTTGTTGTATGTTTTCTTAGTGTCTTAATTCATTCACATTTTGCATTACCATTTGTTTTTTGCATTAGAAAATCTAAAAAAATACCGCTTGGAAATCTAAAACTTAATTTTTAAATTATCCCCGAAGTTGTTCCTTTGCCTCCCTGAGTTCGACCCCGGACTTGCCCGGGATATAAATTAAAGCCGAGACACTCTTCACGGAGATTCTTTTCTCAATTCTGACTGAATCGCTAAGTACACATACTATAACGTGACCGAATTAAACATCGTATTTAGCGACTCGTTAGTGTTATGGTTATTTTGAGTTCCTTTTAATGTCTTTTGGGTTGACTACTGTCCCGGCTACTTTATATACCCTGAAGAATGACGTCTTCTACGAGTATATCAACTTGTTTGTTGTATGCACTTGGATGACATAGTATGTACAACTGGACCCTGAAGGAGAATGTCAAGCATACGTGGATGGTGGTTGAGAAGCTGAGGCAGAACCGGTTATACCTGAAGCTAGAGAAGTGTGCCTTTGGTTAGGAGACCATGTCCTTCCTCAGGTATATCGTGGCGGAGGAACGATATGTGTGGAGCCCAAGATGACTCAGACAATTGAAGAGTAGGCAATCCCCACAAAGAGAACAGAGATGCGATCCTTCCTCGGATTGGTGAACTACTATAGGAAGTTCATCAAGGGATACTCTTGAAGGTGGATGGGAATAATGTGGTGATAAAGGTAGTTGATCGCTTCTCCAAATACGTGATCTTCGTACCAACAGCCTAGGAGTGCACTACAGAGACAACGACGAATTTTTTCTTGCAGAACGTAGTGAAGCACTATGGCATACCATTGGACATCATGAGTGACCGTGATATTCGGTTCACAAGTCGGTTCTGGATGACCTTATTTGAGATATTGGGATCCGGTCTCAAATTCTCTACCAGCAACCACCTACAGACGAATGGACAGACAGAGTGGATTAATGTCTTACTAGAAAAGTAACTAAGGCATCATGTGCCGCCCAATGAGCATAATTGGATGAGTTTATATGATACTGCCCAATTCTGCTACAACCTACAATAGACCTCCACCACAAGCCATGGTCCATTCGAGATAGTGATGGGCAAGCAACCCGTGACACTACACAAAGTGGCTAAGCAGAACAGTCAAGGACGGTGTCTTGTCGTACACCGCTTTGCAATGGTGAGGCGGTATCGATAGGAGGAAGCGAAGGATGTGTTGGCTTACGCTCAACGTAGGATGAAGAAGGTAGCTGACAAGAGCCATAGGCTGGTGGAGTTCCAAGTTGGGGAGAATGTGCTCCCGAAGCTCACGCCTCATATTTGGAAGAAACACTGAAGAAGACGGTGCACAAGGGTCTCATACCTCATTACGATGGACCCTTTGAGATAGTTCGACGCGTGGGACCGCTCGCCTATCAACTACGTCTTCCAGAGATACTGAAGCTACATCCCATGTTCCATGTCAGCTTCTTGAAGGAGTACCAGGAGGATAGAGAAGATAGCACCAGGAGGGCATCAAAACGTGCCCCTCCTGACATCTGGGTTCATCATAAGACGGTAGTTGAGAAGATTCTTGACAAGCACATGGAGGGCCAGAGCAAGAAGAACTAGAGGATCTTCTTCCTTGACGAATGCAAGGGACTCCTAGAGGAGGAGGCAAGCTGGGAAAGTGATACAACTGTGTGGCAGTTCGAGGACATCATCTAGGATTTCTTGAAGACACAAGATCAGTCGCGGACGCTTGATGGATCGAGTGGGGGAGACGTAACACACCCAACTCTCGAGGTATGGGAATAACATGCAATATCAATATTACATGCTTGTGTGATTCGATGGCCACACAATGAAGTTCCGGAGGACTTCACCTTGGCATACGGACAACTAAGGATGGGGTTTACTGTACGAAGGTTCGGAGACCGCGGGTTCCCCTTGGCACAACAAGTGTTCGACAAACTTGATAGAACATGAGCTGCAACATCCTACGTAGGAGCATGGAGCACACTAATGGTGTGGCGTGATGACATGGTGTGCTGATGAGGCAGACGACATGGCAGGTTGACGTGCGGGTGACATGGCATCAGTTTGTAGAATATGAAGGGATTGCACGGAAAATGAAGAGAAAAGGCATGCGAAAAGTCATCTTGGAAGATGAAGGGTCTCTACAGAAGATGAAGAATCCTTGCATTCATTGTACATGTAATAATGGTGTCCCTTCGTATACCCCCAGCTTGTGTATACAAGGAGGGGTATAGATTATTTGTAAACACACACTCAGAGTGAGTATCTTGCTAATAATAAATAGATTTTAGTGCCATTACTCTTATGTCCTTGCGCTTGAGTGCGTGTGTTCAAGTATTCTAGTGGTGTGGTCATTCGACATGCTGGTGCATGTCTACACGCAATGGGGAAGACTGGTTAGCTTGCGAGAAGCTAACATCACATAGGTTAGTCTCAATATCGGTTTTGTTGATATTTTACCCATGTGACAACTTGTTTAACGTAGAGCTTATTCAATATCTTGATTACATATTTCATGACTCAAAAAATATCTTTCCAGTTCAACGTAGACAAAAAAATGGTTGGGTGGACTAGACCTTTCCTTGGTACATTGTGAGTGCTTATAACTGCAGTAGTCTAGTCGTCTCTTTTATTTGTTAAAGTGTCTCACATAGTCGTTCATGATTTTGCTTGATGGTATATCCACAACTTTGTCTCATGTGTTGGACATGATAACTCATAGCGAGTCATTATACAATAAAAAATATTGTGAAATAAAACATTCTATTTTATTTTTGCACCAATGATAAGGTCCTTCGATACTGATGAATTTGGAATTCATTTACCTTATTCTTGCATTTTATACTAAAATCCTTAACAAATACATATAAATAGTTGTTAGTACCTCACTTTTGTAAAATACACGCTTCATGAATAAACCAATGAGATAAACACAAAAAATACCATAAGAAGAATAAAAGAAATAGAAAATATTAAAGAAAGAAAATAATGTTGTAGATATATACATATGTACAAGCTTAACCCCATGCAAAACCCTTAAGTTTACAATTTCACTAAATCCTAAATTCTGATCTAATATAACATCCAAATTACTCTTTCTTGTAGTACTCTTTTAGAACTTTCCAACAAGTCCAATAACATTGAAAACAAACATAACATGCAAAAGTTATGTGTGGAAATAGAGTGGTTTACAACTTTTAGGCCCCAAACCTGAGCCTATATAAAGCGAAGTAGTTGAGTCACTTAGCTCATTCCACCCAAGACCTTAGCTAGAGAACCACCAAAAAGCTACCGCCTTACGCTACCAACACCCGATCAACGAGCCGAGGATGCCTAAGCGAAGGGGACAGTGAGATCTACCCATATCTCACGTGTGTTTCACGTGAAACACATCGAAAATGTTATTTCAAGGTGGAGAAGAAATCCGAGGGACAAATTCAAAGGTATGGATTACACCCTAATCTTATTGCTGGTCCACACGCCTAGTTTTCATTGCATGCATCTCAATTTTGTGATCGTATTCTCGGTTTCATCGCATGGAAATGAAAAATACCAAATCATTTTGTCTCGCTTTTCTTGTAATACCAAGATATCAACTAAAGTAAAAAAATAAAGAACTTATGTCAAACTACTCTGTATGAGATAATGAATCCATACATGTAGTTTATTTTTGATTTGGATAAGATTTTTTTGACATGATTTTAGGGAAAGCAACTCTCTGTATATAGGGTGATTGATCGCACAAGTGGATTGATCAATCGTGCATGATAGATCATGCCACTTAGAATCATCGATCAATACCAATCAATCAACTTAATAGCGTGATCGATCAGTAGCGGTATATATGTGGTCTGATGATGTTTTGAAATGATAGTTTTGAAGTTTGATTGGCTATATGAGCATATATTAGATCAAACATCTGGAAACGATAGTTAGTGATGGACGATGTAAATCACTACTTAAGTATAAACAAAGTGAAAATTGAATGATCAATAGTCGACCATAGGGATTGTTGGATCGATCAAGTCCAGGTGATCTATCAGTGTCCAGCGATCAGTACTGGTCTGCTAAATAAAATGAAACGTAAACCTGATAAAAATGATTGGATCACTGTCTATTGTGAATTTGTGATCATGTCAGTCAATATGTAACCTACATGTGCATGATCTCCAAGATTATATCCTTTTTAGTTGGAGATTGAAATGATGTTAAATCGTATGAGTTATAACTTAAATAAGAACGATATAAATATCAAGTGTGATCCATGATCCTTGTATATGTATGATGAATCCAGTATTCATCATGCTAAAATTGGTCTGTTAAGCTCTGTTCCCCAACATTCACATGCATTTAATCATTAATAAAGCATCACTAGCATTCATACATGTGTCAATAATATTTACATTTTATCATGCATAATTGCATTAAAAATCCCAAGTGTAAATTAGCCCAAAAAGCCGCTAACTTCTCACATTTGTAAATAATTCATCCTAATTCCGATTGACCCCAAACCACCTCCATTGTGTAGATATTACTAACTTCATTCAATAAAAAAATACAAAAAAATTACTAACTCAAATAAGTGTCAAATAATCCCAAAGTCTAATTTCACATCTGACGGAGTAAAACGAGCATATCTCCCTCATACAGTGTCCGATTTTGGTCTGCTCACTTTTAAAGTACTCCATTTTCAAATACCTTCAAAACAAGACCAATTTCGTAAAATTCGGAGCTCATATGTGAAAGTTGGGTTTTGGGCCTCTTTTGGGCACTTTGACTTTTTGCTATTTTTGACCTGAGTTTTTATGTACATAATTAACCCTTTTAATTTTATTTCTTTTTCATTCGTGTTCTTTGATGAAAGTTTTATTAAGCGACATAAAAATCCAAATCCAGATTAAAACTAAAATCAAAGAAACTTACTAAGTCCAAGTGTACGTTGTGAGTCTGTACAAAAATTGTGTGTTTCATACTTCTATTTTATTTTCCTACTTTATTATTTATTAAAAATCCAAAAAATTAGATTAGTATGTAAATAAATTTCTTGTATTTTTTCGTAATTTTTCTAGATTTTTATCCTCTCTAAAACTACCAAAAAATTACAAAACTCCAAAAGACGGTTTTCTATACACATGGAGAACCACCAAAAATACCATTTCACACAGATGACCTCTTTTACTCACGGATCCTTCATAAAAGTTGTAGATTCGTTGAGACGAACAACTTTTGTGAAGGAAATTTTTAGATCTAAGGTCTACTTCTATTTCTTTTCTATTTTTTATCTTTAAATTTTGGAATATTTTTGGTGACACGTCGCAGCCTCTGGGAATGCCACGTGTCACCCCACCTCATCCATTCTCTCTCCTTCCCCGGGTCACGTGCCCAACACGTGACCCCACTTTCTTCCCCGTCCAGTTGTTTCCCCCCTCCCCCTCAATCGTTCCTTCACTGCCTCTCCTCGTAACGGTCGCCGCACCCGCTTCTACCGGTTGTTACGAGGCCATCTAAGCATCCCCTCCGCGTAACGCCCCTCCGATCGCCCTCCTATAAAGAACCCCTCCTCACTGGTCATAAAATCCATCTGCCGTTTCTAGAGAAAACATAGGCCCAACTCGCTCCTGCCCGTTGGTGACAGCACCGGGCGTTGGAGTCAGCGACGACCTCTTCTCCGATTAGGCGAGATCCGTGGGTTGTTGGTCCACGTAGAAGCAGTTCGAGCTTGCTGTCTGAGCTTCATGGCTTCACGCCGGAGCCAATCGAGGCGATAACAAGAGCATCCTTAGAGGCTCTACCCTTCCGGTGAAACCCACCAAAGGAACAATGCCCACACCCCCGAGCATCTTCACCTCCGCGCCACCACGGGTCCTCCGCCTTGTCGCTCGCCGGCTCCGCCTCCACTCGCCAACAGCCGGCCCGATCGCCACCGCCCCCGCATCGTGGTGGCACCGTTCCTGACAACGGTGCCATTTGATGAACGTCATTTTCGCCACTTTAATTATCGTATTTTATCATAGTACATGTGGTGAAAATGGTTCAACAAAAACTACAATCTTTGAATGTTGTAGAATAGTTTTACTTGGTAAGTCTACCAAGGTCGAACACAGGGAACGATGATTCTTAGTTGCGTGGTCTTAAATCAAATTAAATAACTAATTAATGCTTGATTAATTCTATGTTGAGAAAATATACAATGCAATGATGAAGATGCTATGCAAAGAAAATAAACAGAAATGATTATGCCCAGGATCTGTAATTTGAAATGTCTTAAATCCTCCAATAATATGATCAATAATTTCACAAAATTAATCACAAATCAAAATGGATCTAACTCAATGCTTCAGGTTAATAAATTGATACTCAGAATAAATTGAAGCAAGATATCCAGCCTCCAAATGTCTCTGATTCAATTCCTCAAATAGTTGACAATAATCTTAGAGGAGTTGATCTAAATTAATCCCCTGTGAAATCTAAACTATTGAGAATAATCAACGAAGGCTTAATCAGATTAAAATCCTCATTCGAATTCCTGCAAAAAATATCACTAAATTCTCAAGCATCGATATGTCAAAATTAGCCTACATATGTCAAAAGAGATCCTCAAATGATAATTATCAGTAAACAACCTCAGATCTGTTCACAAACCATGCTAAATGTTAGAGCATGAAAAGAGCTTCAAAATGACATATTATATGCTAAAAACGGAGTTCGTGTGAGAAAGATATGTTAAAATGAAATTGTAGGGACTAAAATGTAAATAAAATAAATTTTTTGCTTCAAATAGGTCCCTGGAGGGGCTTATCTACTATTTCACAAAGTCGGAGGGGGTCTTCTGCAATTTACCCCAAGGGGGGGGTGTATTCGTAATTTCAGGAAACTACAGGGGCTTCAGTGCAATTTGCCCCCAAAGCACGTGCCTCGCACATGCATCAAGAGGCTTGGAGGCGGACTGGAGGCTCGGGATCCCGAACCGGAGGCTTGGACGCCTGACCTCAGGCTCGGATGATGAGGCGGAGGCTCGGTGGGGCGGGGCTCATGCTCGGATGCCGAGCCTCGAGGGGTAGAGGTGACTCGGGGGCCCGCCATGTGGCAACACAGTGGTCCTCGGATCAAGGGTTGGCACATGATCCAACGATAGTTGTACGGTTTGGCGCAACGCGATCGGGAGGTGGTGTAGGGATGGTGCCGCCGCGATGTGGGGGCGGTGGCGATTGCTCCGGCTGTTGGCGAGTGGAGGCGGAGCCGGCGAGCGACAAGGCGGAGGACTTGTGGTGGAGCTGTCGAGCGGCGGTGTTGCTTGGGCGCGGAGGTGAAGATGCCCGAGGGTGTGGCCGTTGTTCCTTTGGTGGGTTTTGCCGGAAGGGTAGAGCCTCTAAGGATGCTCTTGTTATCGCCTCGATTGGCTCCGACGTGAAGCCATGAAGCTCGAACAACAAGCTCGAAGCTGCTGCTACGTGGACCAACAACTCACGGATCTCGCCTAATCGGAGAAGAGGTCGTCGCCGACTCCAACGCTCGGTGCTGTCACCAACGGGCACGAGTGAGATGGGCCTATGTTTTCTATAGAAACGACGAATGGATTTTGCGGCCAGCGAGGAGGGGTTCTTTATAGGAGGGCGATCGGAGGGGCGTTACGCGAAGGGAGTGCTTGGTTGGCCTCGTAACGACCGATAGAAGCGGGTGCGGCGGCCGTTACGAGGAGAGTGGTGGAGGAACGACTGGGGGGGGAACGGTTGGATGGGGAAGAAGGTGGGGTCACGTGCTGGGCACGTGACCTGGGGAAGGAGAGAGAATGGGTGAGGTGGGGTGATACGTGGCATGCCCAGAGGCTGCCACGTGTCACCAAAAAAATTTCAAAATTTAAAGATAAAGAAAAATAGAAAAGAAATAGAAAGAGACCTCATATCGAAAAATTTCTTACAAAAGTTGTTCGTCTCGACGAGATCTGTAACTTTCATGAAGGATCTGTGAGCAAAAGAGATCATCTGTATGAAATGGTATTTTTGGTGGTTCTCCATGTGTATAGAAAACCGTCTTTTTGGAGGTTTGTAATTTTTTGGTGGTTTTAGGGAGGATAAAAATCTAGAAAAATTACGACAAAATACAAGAAATTTATTAACATGCTAATCTATTTTTTTGGATTTTTAATAAATAATAAAGTAGGAAAATAAAATGGAATTAAGAAGTGTGTTTTGATCGACCGATTTCGCCTCCTATACTACAATTGGTCATTATTAAAGAGGCGGATTTTGGGTTCATCAAATGGCGCCGTTGCTGGGGAACGACGAATTTTTAGGGTTTTAAAACATTTTTTGTAATTAAATTTGTAAAATTAATTGTTGTGTCATTTTTCTGCATTTTATTTTGCATCTCTCTCTTACGTCAGATACTAACCGCAAATTCTCTCTTTGCAAACTACTAGGAGTGCTCGCCATCGGTGGGATTTAATCAAGGATATGCAATGACGAAGAATTGAATTTTGATTTTTGTGAGAGAGAGCTTAGTCTAGGTTTAAATGTATGCATTATTCTCATGGTCCCTCTCTATGAACCTTTGTAATAATTCAGACTGAACACTTTTGTGGTGTATCGGGTCTGTTTCAACCTAGGGATGATTATCGGGCCGGGCGGGCTGGGCCTTAGCCCGAACCCGAGCCCGTTATCATTATCGGGTTTCAGGCCGGGCTTTGGCCCGTTAATTTTTGGATGGGTCAGCCCGAACCCGAACCCGACCCGATGTGAAATGGGCCGGGTTCGGGTCGGGCCGACCCAGTTAATTTTTTATATATATAAAGGGTTTAGGCTTTAAAAAATGGTTTCCTATGGTACATAATATAAATATCAAGTACTTTATAAAAGTTCATATGGAATTGTCCTTTTAAGAAAAAAATTTTCTTAACAATACTTGTGATAAACCAAAGAATCTTGGTTGTTATTTGACACTTTGATTAAAAAATTTAAATATCTGATTACATTAGCACGAAGTTTACTAATTCCCCAACATGTCACTGGTGATCAAACGACTAAAATTTATATTTCAGGAACATCTGGCATCACATATAATATAAAGCATTTCAACATATCTTGACTAAATTTAACCTGTGAAGCTCAATGAACATGAGATACAAATGAAATTCAAACATGAACCTACACGGCTACACCTGCAACTGCAAATGCAATACAAGATGAACCTGCAAAAGGAATACAAACCTGCGAATGGAATATAAGATAAGGAAAAAAATAGACCGTGACAAAATCCACCCCATTTCAATTATCAAAGGTAAACCTGCAAATGCAATACAAGATGAACCTGCAAAAGGAATACAAACCTGCGAATGGAATATAAGATAAGGAAAAAAATAGACCGTGACAAAATCCACCCCATTTCAATGATCAAAGGTAAACCTGCAAATGCAATTAAAACATGGACCTACACCTGCAAATGTGCAAGTATAATCATGGGCAACCATAAATCAAGTAAGTTCAAACAACGAAATTGGTCAAAGAAAATCAGAACAAAGATCTTCGTTCCACATGCCAATAACCTGTAAAAAAAGTAAACATTAATTACAAGCATGTATAATTGAAATTATATCAAGAATCCATCACTTTGAAATTACACTTACATGATTGCTTGATCGCTTCTCCCTTTTTTGTTCAAATATTTCATCTCCGTCATCATGAAATCGTTGATGAATTTATAACAACAAAAATAAGTAATTAGTGAATAAGACATATATATATATATATAGATCACAAATTAAAGTTATAAGTAATGAACAAATAACTTTACTAACCAAGTAATCTCTCATCTCCCACGTCCTTCTCAACATCTTCGTCGTCGATGTCATCCTCCTCATCGTCTACATGTCGTTCATCACGCCACCAATCTTGACAACACACCAATGCTTCAGCTGTTTTTGGGGATAAGTTGCTACGATATTCATTGATAATTCTACCACTAGTGCTGAATGCACTTTCCGATGCCACAATCTATACAGGAATAGGTAGAAAGTCACGAGCCATGCATGATAGCACACGATATTTGCAAGAGTTGACATCCCACTATTTCAAAATATTAAACCTCTCATATTCATCATTGTCTGCAGAGTCATCTTCCAAGTATTGTTCGATCTTTGATTTGCCACTTTGTGATGTTCCTGATTCTTTTTTTTTCTTTCTAAACTTACTCACCATGTCTTCCTTTTTTTTGCTAGAAAGAATCCAACTGCCCTTCTTCTGACAAATTTGTTGATGAAGGCCTGGCGGAGTAGGTATCCTTGTACAACATTGCATACTCATCAAAAAGTGCATAAAAGGCATTCTCCACTTCTGAAATATATTCAACACCCTCAATTCCCGGATATAACTCGGAATATGAAAATCGTAGAAATTGCAACTTGAGACGAGGATCCAATATTGTTGCAATAGCTAAAGGAAGCATACATTTTCGATCCTTCCAATATTTATCAAATTTAGAATGCATCTTCACGGCCATGTTTTTTTATTAAGGCATCTTCATTGTCCAACAACAAATTTAAATCTTTCTCAATCTCAAAAATCAAACTGAAGAACAAGTTGGCAGTTGAATATCTTCTACCTGAGAACACTTTTCTTGCATTATGAAAATTTTTCAGAATTGAACATACATTTTCTACTCTTTTCCATTTACCAATGGGAAGAGCATCATAAAAGTGTGAATCTCGAGACTTCATTCGATTAAACACCTTTTGATACACCAAAATTGACTGCAGCATCAAGTAGGTGGAATTCCATCTTGTACAGACATCTAGCTTCAAACCCCTATCCGTTGGAACACCCTCTTGCTTTGCAACTTCAAGGAACTCTTGATATCTTCTAGGTGAATACTTGACACATTTCACAAGATTACGAACCTTACAAATGATATCTTCAATCTCAGACAAGCCATCTTGAACAACAATATTCAAGATATGAGCCCAACATCTAACATGAATCAAATTGCCATTTTGGAGAAGTGCACTATTAAAAGAATAATGCTCAACAAGATTTCGCACAACCACATCATTTGTTGAGGCATTGTCAGCAGTTATACTTGTCAACTTTTCAATATTCCAATCATTCAAACAATTAATGATTGCTTGAGCAATATTATCTCCTGTGTGACGAGAAGTGAGCACACTGAAGCTTATGATAATCTTGTGCATCTTCCATTGATTGTCGATGTAATGAGCTGTGATACAAATGTAACCAAGATTTTGCAATGAAGTCCACACATCAGTTGTGAGGCAAACTCTCAACCTTGAATTTTTGAAATAATCCTTCAACTTCTCTTTCTTACTTGCGAACATCTTCATGCAATCTTTTTGAGTTGTGAAATGGGAAAATATTTTGTACTTTGGTTGTAGATTTTCAAGCCAATTTTTAAAAGTTGGATGTTCAACAATCATAAAGGGAAGCTCACAATCCACAACAACACCAGTAAAATCTTCTCTACTCCGCTCTTGATTGAACTTCCAAGTGGTGAGTGAACTTCCATGATCGGAAGCTTTATAACTTAGAATACTCTGTGATTTGGAGTGCCTCTTGAAATGAGTACAAACATCATTTAGATGTCGCTGAAGATGTTTCGTTCCATTTTTGCTTCACATGTTAATGGCTTCCCACAGTATTTGCATTTGCACATTTCTTTTCCATTTTGAACTCCTAATTTAGTGAGATGAGACCACACCCATGATCGAGCTTGTCTTTTCCGTGTACTAGGATCTTTCTCATCAACATCTAAAGCATTATGAGTAGCATTTTCTTCAGACATGGGTGTTGCTTCTTCCTCTATTAGGATGTTTGACATCTAAAAATCGAATAAAATTATCTATTTAACTACCATTTACTCATAAGAAAATACTACTAACAAATTATATTACACACATAAAAAGGAAATAATAATAACAACTAATAATACAATAAGACCTTCATCTAACATCGTAATTGAACTTGAATATACCTTTGCAGTTACCCAAAGCGATGTCAGGGGCAGCCAGAGCGACGTCGGGGCGCGACGGTGGGGGCTGGAGCGCTGGGACCTGGGGTTGCAGTTGCAACCGGCGGTGAGGCACTGCCGCACTGGGGCGCAGCTGCGTAGCCGCGCAGGGAGCGCTGGGACAGGGCGGCGGTGCGGTGGGAAGGGGGAAGGGCTGGCCGGGCACTGGAAGGGGCTCGGGGGCAGGGCGGCGTCGGGACTTGGGGCCTCAGGCTCTCAGCGAAGAGAGGCCAGGTCGCCAGGGCCGTGCGAGGCGAGAAGGTGGAAGGGGCTTTGGGATGCACTGGAGGCTTGGGAGTCGGAGGGGGTGCGCCGCGCGGAGTGGGGATGTGCGGCTGCGGGGCTGCGCCGTGGCCTTGGGGAGGGGGAATCGGCCAATCGGGGATGTGCGGGGTGCGGCGTGGGGAGTGGAGTAGGGATGGGGAGGGCGATAGGGTTTGCGGGGTTGGGTTGGTTGGGTTTGGGAACGTGGCCGCGTGGGCGCGGTGGGTCCGCGGGGACTTGGGGTTGGGGGATCGGGTCGGGCGGGATGGGGATCGGGCGGGGAAGGGGAGGCCGGGTCGGGTCGGGTTGGGGATCGGGCGGGGGAGGGGAGGCCGGGTCGGGTAGGGTCCGGTGAGGGGTCGGGTCGGGCTCGGGTCGGGTTCTACGAAGCCCGATCCCGACCGACATGTAATGGGTTCGGGTTCGGGTCGGGTCTATCGGGTTGGGTTGCGGGTCGGGTCGGGCTGGCCCGGCCCAATACTCATCCCTAGTTTCAACCCTTTTGTGTGGTTGGGACCCGACTTGAGTGTCATAGGACTTAGTCACATGTACGCTTGCTTGCTATCATTGATTGTGCTCGTAATTTTTAGGTCACACTTTCACTAACTATATGCACTATAGATCGTTCAACATTAGCCAAATTTTGAAATCAATTCTTCCAGCTAATAGAATTATCTGCTTAGGGTATTTTTCATCTGTGCATATCATTTAGTGTAATTTTAAATTCCTTGTCTTGCATCCCGCATGAAGAACGCGAGGATTCACTGTAAGTCTTCTTCTTAAAGCATGCATCATTGATTTCCGTTTGCATCGGCTTTTTCGATTCTCCTTCCTCAAGTTTTACAACTTAAGAGTTAAAGGAATTGGGATTGTTCGTTAGGCGTGAATTTTTGTGCTCACATAATATCAGTAATAACCTCAATTTAAAATCGGGATTGCTAATCAAGGCGACTATAAATAAAACTGATAAAATTTTAATCTGTGCTTGGTGGAGAGAAACCCACTCATTGTTTGTAAGGATAAGATCGCACATCCTAGAACAGAGCCAAAAACCGAAATGCTTCATTCAGATTATTGATTTTAAAAACAATTAGCTATGTTTCAGTGAGGGTCTCGGGTAGCCGTTTACGGTCCGACTTCCCTTAGCAGAGTAGGTGGTTTAGAGGATACTGCGGAAGGCTCCATCCTCAAGTAACACGGGTAGCCATTTAAACGGTCCGTACTTACACCTATACCGGCTGAAAGTAGGTGCAACTAGTTGTACGAACTCGGGACAGTCTTTCTGAAATATTTCGGTACCTAACAGCTCCGCTTAATCTTCAAGATTGTTTTGTCATTAAATTAAAATTGAAAAGATAAGTGGCCGAACCCTAACGTGCCTTCACCAGTGTTGAGCGAGTAAATCTATGTGTTCGTTTTGTGTTTAATTTGTATGTATCAAAGACCTTGCAATCACAAGCAAATCATGGTTCGCTGATCATTCCATCCCTCTTGTAAAGATGTCGGCATAGTGATCTTTTTTCCCGATCTCCACGACCATGTCCCGATATCCTTCTTCGCACACTCCTCAGAGGAACCTACCCTTCAAATCAAGTTCCCCTCAACCATCATTCTCTTCCCGCCCATACGTCCCACCCTATGACCACACTTCTTCTTGGAATAGCCCTCTCTCACATTCTGACAATCTTATGGACATAAGAGAGAGACCAGAATTGAGGATGAACAATAGAGTGACCGATATTGATAGTTGAACACGATTTTACGGTTACTATGATCTCACAGTCTCTTGAACCATCCCCTACTCAAGATGACCATCCTCTTGAGTACAATCAATTTTCCTTCGACAATCCATGAGAAAACCAAAGTCAAGGAAATATAACTCATGACCACACCATAATGATGATGAACAATCAATACTCTACTCGAGGTTACATGCCATAATCACGACACATGGAGAATGATTATTCAATCACTAGTCACGAGATGTTTTAGGATGAGATTGCCCGGATTAATCATAGAGCAGACACTTTAACTAAGAAAATATACGATCTCATCCAGTCAATGCAGAATTCAGAAGAAGTGAGGCCACTACCATGCGAACCACTGGACCATCACAATCAGGCACAACCACCGCTGACCTCTGACCACCCTACTGACCATATCACAGAAAACAATAAACAAAATGACAAATTTGAAAATTCAAAAAATTTGGACAACTTTGAAATGGAAGCATTTGGCAAGAGTCTGATCTTAGAGCTTCCATTGATCAAAGCCATAGAATATGTGCCCGATCTTAAGAGATTTGTGAAGAGTCGACTAAACCCCAAAAAGATGGGCAAGAAAAGATCAAGAACTGAATATCATGTCATATCTATGGCTAGTTCTTTGGTGATGAACCATAAAATCAAAAGCTGCAAAGTCAAGCGGTTGAATCGAATCTCATGTGAAATTGAGGATACACTATTCACTCATGTTCGGTTAGACGACGACTCCACATTAAACATCCTCCCCAAGTCCGTCTTTGACAAACTCAAACTCGGACAACTCAAAAAGTCTAGGGTGATTGTTCAATTGCCTGATCGATCCACCAAAAGGCCACGGGGGATCATTTCGCTCGTCGTAAATTTTCGGGGTGATAGACATAAAGTGGACTTTATAGTCCTTGACATTGAGCACCCCGGAAGGTTGTCTGAGTCTCCTATCATTTTAGGAAAGCCGTTCTTAGCCTCTGCTAAGGCGATCGTCGATTGTCAGACTCAGGAAATCAAATTCCCGAACTCGGACCACAATGAACAAACCCCCAATGACACGACCTGCTCTGAGGAAAACCAGCTTGAAACCGACAATTATAATCAGGAGATAAATATTTCACATTATCAGACATCTCCGCATGACACACTGATACAAACCCTTGGAGAGTCACCTAAGAGACTGACTGTTGGACAAACTTCGGTTTCTCACCACCCTATCACTGCTCCTAGGAAAAATCAAGATTTTGGAGCTTATGAAGAATTGGACTATATTATTGAAGATCATCACGATTATTTGAGTGGTCCAATCTTTGAGTCGGCAGTAATTTATGAGATACTTGAACCATATAAGGAACCGACTCTGGAAACAACCGATGTCACCAAAATTCACGATCATCCGAAAGTGACATCAACACCCCCAGCCATAAACCACAAAATCACCAGGAACAATCTCCCTCGACCGAAGCAGCGCATGACCCTTCAAGAATTGGTCGACTTTTACGGGGATTCTTCTGACGAGGAACTCACGAATGCCACATCGGTTACTCAAGATAGGGAGATGAAGACTGTCCAACTTCCTCCCAACACTTCCCAAGGAATCAAACCGACCAAGAAAGTCACCTTTGACCTTAGACACCGGGTGATTTCTGAAGATTCCTCGTCCGGTCCTGATGTGGTTCATCAGATAAGTGCAATAGGTACTGCTCTGATCCATGAGCACTTACCTCTGATCGACAAAAGTTGGAGATCCTCTGCAGACGACTACTATTCCCCTGAGGACGACTACGACGATGGTTGGTCTTCTTCATCGGCTCCCTCTTCATCGCCATACTATCTCCTTCCACACTCTCGCAAGAAGGTCCGTCGCAAACCTCCTTGATCTTGTACATCCACAAATCTACCCGGTTCCCCATCTGTATTTATCTGACTATACTTAGGCTGACATGAGCCTAAGTATAGGGGGACCGGTACCATTGTTTATACATCACTTCTCTTCTTTGTTTTTAGTCCATCTATACTTAGTACGAGCTATTCTACATTTCACTTTGTGCCATGGGGACATAGCACACGCTAAGTATAGGGGAATGTGTTTGTATATATTCTATCTACTTTATCCATAGCTCGCACTTTAATCGTTTTTATCTAACATCGAGGATGGGTACAAGTAGTGTATATTATATATATATATAATACATGTTTCCAAAACAAAAAACAAAAAAAAAACAAAAAAACTTTTTGCATAAAAAAATTCATCACTCATGGTCTTGCATTCATCAAACATTTCATGCATTCCTTGGTTGATATATTCCTGACACAATCACTTTCACTCAAGACTTGAGGATTTTCGAGGACACTTGATTTCTGAGATCTTGAGATTCTGAGTTAGCCAGCTTAAGTCATTAGGGTTTTGAACTTAATTATCCACACTTCCCTAGTTTGAAAGATTTGAGCGCTATATTGCACTCTTCATCTCTACCTTCAAAAAGAATAGGATCAGCACAATCACTTTCACAACTGCATGATTGATGAGATGAATTGAGTTATCACTTAAGGAATTGGGACTAGAGATTTGAGTTTAGACCCGATTTAATGATATTCGAGGATGGGATAAAGTTAATGAAGGCTTCAGAAAACATGAGTGTCAACAAACCCTAGCCAGTATGTGAACAAGTTCATATGCTATCTCTTTGACATTTACCTAAAGTGCCAGGGTATGATGAAACTTAATGAAAATTGTTGATCAGTATGCACCAACTTTTGGTAAAAGCAGTGGAGCTAGCCAACAAAAGAAATGAAATGACAAAGAAAAGCTCTATCATCCAAGTCAAATTATAAATGATCTTCGACTAATGGCGAGCGCTCCCAAACATTTTTAAAGTGTCCACTTGGACCAAGCGCTAATTAGGACCAAGGAGTCGGCTGGCACCAAAAAAGGGCTCTGCATCGTAAATGCTACAAGTCTGGGTGTCGAAGGTATCTTAGATACTCAAAAGAGACACACCCCGGTGTACTCCCAGAAAAACAAGTGCAAACGACTCCAACTCTCTTGAAGGACGCATTGGTCAACAATCTAAAAATTTACATGTGTTGAGTAAAAAGGCACTCGAGAGGCCCCTTGTTCCATTGTGAGGGAGAGAAAATTAGACACAATCCTATGCCCTCCATCATCTGGTCGTCCATCTACACTTTCATGTCTGACAAACTAATGAGACGGTTGACTGA
The DNA here is from genome assembly GCA_037367405.1 of Ottelia alismoides. NCBI lineage: Eukaryota > Viridiplantae > Streptophyta > Magnoliopsida > Alismatales > Hydrocharitaceae > Ottelia > Ottelia alismoides. The sequence continues at coordinate 552,987 of JAZKJV010001587.1, forward strand.
AGCAAGAATAGACTTATTCCCTAGTGTTGAGGATTAGGTCTAGAGGAGAGTCTCTTGAATTGGAACTTTGGGTAATGTCTCGACTTGACTCTCATGAAATGCAATACACTAAAAATCATATCCTTATATTATATGTACACACAGAGAGTCTGAAAATTAGAAAAGTTGGATTCCTTCTGATTAAAGCATGGTTGAGCTCAGAATTTTAGGATCACTCAAATTAAGTGTCTTCTATATATTGAGCCTTGAAAATTCACATGCACAGTCAGGGATATATTCAACTAAGTCATTCATTCATTGATGCTCGGGGACGAGCATGGTTTAAGTATAGGGGTATGATGAATCCCGTATTCATCATGCTAAAATTGGTCTGTTAAGCTATGTTCCCCAACATTCACATGCATTTAATCATTAAAAAAGCATCATTAGCATTCATACATGTGTCAATAATATCTGCATTTCATCATGCATAATTGCATTAAAAATCCCAAGCATAAATTAGCCCAAAAAGCCACTAATTTCTCACATTTGTAAATAATTCATCCTAACTTCGATTGACCCCAAACTACTCCACTGTGTAGATATTACTAACTTCATTCAATAAAAAATAGAAAAAAATTACTAACTCAAATAAGTGTCAAATAATCCCAAAGTCTAATTTCACATCTGACGGACTAAAACGAGCATATCTCCCTCATAAAGTGTCCGATTTTGGTCTGCTCACTTTTAAATTACTCCATTTTCAAATACCTTCAAAACAAGACCAATTTCGTAAAATTCGGAGCTCATATGTGAAAGTTGGGTTTTGGGCATCTTTTGCGCACTTTGACTTTTTGCAATTTGGCATGAGTTTTTATGTACATAATTAACCCTTTTAATTTTATTTCTTCTTCATTCGTGTTCTTTGATGAAAGTTTTATTAAGCGACAAAAAATCCAAATCCAGATTAAAACTGAAATCAAAGAAACTGACTGAGTCCAAGTGTCCGTTGTGAGCCTGTACAAAAATTGTGTGTTTCATACTTCTATTTTATTTTCCTACTTTATTATTTATTAAAAATCCAAAAAAATTAGATTAGCATGTAAATAAATTTATTGTATTTTATCATAATTTTTCTAGATTTTTATCCTCTCTAAAACCACCAAAAAATTACAAAACTCCAAAAAGACGGTTTTCAATGCACATGGAGAACCACCAAAAATACCATTTCACACAGATGACCTCTTTGCTACGGATCCTTCAGAAAAGTTGTAGATCTCGTCGAGAGGAACAACTTTCGTGAAGGAAAATTTTTGATCCGAGATCTCCTTCTATTTCTTTTCTATTTTTCTTTATCTTTAAATTTTGAATTTTTTTAGTGACATATGGCAGCCTCTGGGCATGCCACGTGTCACTCTACCTCACCCATTCTCTCTCCTTCCCCGGGTCACGTGCCCAGCACGTGACCCCACCTTCTTCCCCATCCAACCGTTTCCCCCCTCCCCACTCGGTCGTTCCTCCACCGTCTCTCCTCATAACGGCTGCCGCACCCGCTTCTACCGACCGTTATGAGACCACCCAAGCATCCCCTCAGTGTAACGCCCCTCCGATCGCCCTCCTATAAAGAACCCCTCCTCTCCGGACGCAAAATCCATCCTCCGTTTCTAGATAAAACATAGGCCCAGCTCGCTCCTGCCCGTTGGTGACAGCACCGGGCGTTGGAGTCGGCGACGACCTCTTCTCCGTTTAGGAAAGATCCGTGGGTTGTTGTTCCACGTAGCAGCAGCTTCGAGCTTGCTGTCTGAGCTTCATGGCTTCACGTTGGAGCCAATCGAGGTGATAACAAGAGCATCCTTAGAGGCTCTACCCTTCCGGCAAAACCCACCAAAGGAACAACGCCCACACCCCCGAGCATCTTCACCTTCGCGCCCAAGCCACACCGCCGCTCGACAGCTCCACCACAAGTCCTCCTCCTTGTCTCTCGCCAGCTCCACCTCCACTCGCCAGCAGTCGGCCCGATCGCCACCGCCCCCGCATCGCGGTGGCACCGTCCCCGCACCACAGCGGCACCGTCCCCGACAACGGTGCCATTTGATGAACGTCATTTTCGCCACTTTAATTGTCGTATTTTATCATAGTACAGGTGGCAAAAATGGTTCAGCAAAAACCACAATCTTTGAATGTTGTGGAATATTATCGTACTACGATAAAATACGACAATTAAAGGTGAAAATGATGTTCATCAATGTATCCCTAGATCCGTAAGCTTTAACTTTGTGATGGAATTAAAGGGAGGCTATTTAGGCCTCGTGCATCATGGAAGCGTAGAGAACAGATTATCTGATCTATGTCAACTAGTCGTACAAGTCGATGCAACAATGAAATTTAAAAAAATCGATGAAACCACATTGCTTGGGAGAACTTTACAATCAGTTTCATCGAGATCACATGAATATGAGGGTTACCTCTTAAAGTGTGATTACAATCTACGAGTCTCTAAACAAGACACCTCATGTCTCAAGTCTGATCCGACGAAGACAATACTTGTGAATGCGTGTATGAGACAAGTGCTTATTGTAATCTAAAGAGATGATCCGAGCCGAAAATCTATGGATTTTGTCGCAAAATCCTTATCCTTCTTCATGAGCATGAGGCATCGAAGAAGATGAATGACCACAAGAGATCGACCCGACAACACGACGACAATCATGGTCTCCACAAACCTTATGTACGGGGATGGCCATAGGGTTGGAGGAGAGAGGGTGGACGTATATGTGTAAGAGAGAGAGAGAGAGAGAGAGAGAGAGAAAGATGTTGTTGTTGTTGCAACCATTGCATTAACCAATAGGGTTGGGGTTAGCATCTCTTCTTTAAAAATTGGATGGTGGAGATGCACTCTTAATTATAAATTAATAGTTTAGATTAAATGTAATCTTCACTGTTACATTTGTGCTCCAAGCACAAATAGGACTAGGAGTTGATGAATCATTATCAATTCATTATCCAATAAATCTCAAAAAAATTCTCTCATGGATAAAGTGGAAAGGAGAGAAAGTCACCTTTCATAAAAGTGGTAGGAGATAGCCTCCTTCCGTAAAATGATGGTGATGCCCATCATCCTTTTAGGATTGGAGGTTTCTCTATCCAATCACTTGTTGTAATTATTACATCAAATCTTTATTCACATGTTATTTCATCAACAAATTATAACCAGATAATTTTCAAAATATTTGTGACAATTACAAATACACTATTTATATTTATTAATCATTTTCATCCATCCAAAACTAAATGTAAATCACATTTACATTTTATTTATACATATGAATCCAATTCACATTATTACTAATATTGTGAATCATATTCACAATCAAGTCTCTCTAGGATAATGTGGATCATATCCACATTACTTATAATTATCGTGGATATTATTATCGATATTAATCTCATATATGATAACTAAATCCAATTTAATTATTTCAGATGTCTCTTTACATATTTTTAAATAATGTGAATCATATCCACGTTAGTTATAAAAAGTAAATTTAATTTAATCATCATTAATTCTTTTTATTTTCTGATGCTCATATATTGTATCTAACGAAATGATTCTTGAACTCTTTAAAAATAGTGTGCCTTCTCCGTGGATACGCAGAGATAATGAACGTGCGACTGTATATGCCATGTATAGTGATTTGAATAGTGAGATCGAATCTCATATCCAGATCTAGATGACCTTTCAGAGATATCTAATCATGTTAGAAGGTATATCCAAACTTCTTATTGAAGGCTAGAGTTTAGGCTTTATCGCACCACAAAAGTGCGAAGATCGCATCATATGCGATCGGGAACGACTGGTCATACTAGTTGCTCGAGGCAACGGAATTTTTAAAGAGATGTATCCTGATGATTCGAGAACACTTCTTGAATCTTTTCATCAAGATCAAGGACAAGATATGGGAATATCTCTTGAAGCACGTTTCGATCAATGTCTCTAAAGCAAGAGATCACATCTCTTAAGTCTGACCCGACGGAGGAGATGCTTGGGGGCACGTTGATGAGATGTGTGCTTCTCACAATACAAGATAAAGATCCAAACAATGAATCTCCTGATTTCATCTCATGAAATCCGAGATCTTCTTCACATGCAAGGATCACCAAGGAAGACAGAGATCCAAGAGCAGTCGAAACGGCCATAACGGTGTTGCGACAACAACAAGTCTCTCTAGGTCAAGAGGTGGACGACCACTCTAGATGGGGGGGGGTGATGATAATGAGATAGAGAGAGATTGTGAATTCTTATGTAAAAGAATAGCTAGGGTTGCCTCTTCTTTTATAACAATTTGGATGCCCATGGATCACAATCCATGTGCTACATAAAATCAATGGTTTACATTGATTTTTATTTTTATTCAATGGTCATGATTTTGTTGTTAAAATTTACAACAATAATCTATTTAAATTAAATATATTGAATAATCATCAATGTAATTTAATCCAGTCAAATCAATGTACATAGAAGGATTAGAAAGGAGGCAATGCTCCTTCCAATTAGGTGGTGGACGACTACCTTGATTTAGGACTCAAGGTTGGTCGTCCACCCTCTTCATTTGGAAGGTACACTCCGGTCAATTACGTGAGATTACATATCTCACCAATCCTTCATTATTTGCAATAACTTTTGTTGCAAATTAATTCATAAAAATAATTCCAAATTATTTTGTGATAATTTCAATTATGCCATTGAAAAATATGAATCATACTCATACATCCAAAAATAAGAATATAATTTGTGTTTACGATTAATAGTCCAATGCGAATCAAATTCACATCAACATTTATTTCATAAATACTAATTACAATTAGCTCTCTCTAATATATTTGTAAATCTCATTTTATAATATATATGATTAATATGGATAGTAATATCCATATTTATAATATATATGATTAATATGGATAGTAATATCCATATTATTCATATCCTTGGTAATTAAATCATATTTAGTTATCTTGATCCCATTCTCATGTGTCTAAATAATATGAATCATATTCATATTATCAATGATACTTAAATCATGTTTAATTATCAATTTCCCAATACTTGTATATATTATACAAATACATAATTATTCCCGAACTCTTTCAAGAATAATGTGATTTCTCCACGGATACTTGGAGATAAAGACATGGCCATTATACGTTCCACGTATAGTGACTTGTATGTTCATATCACATGTCAAATCCAGATCTTGTGGACTTCTCAAAGATGCTTGATTAAATCAAAGCTGTAAATCTAATCTTCTCATTGCATATGAATCATTTCAGATCAATGTCCAAGATTTGGACTATGATTAGGTTACTTCTCTATTGAGAGGAGTCACTAAAATCCATACATGTTTCATCACTCCCTCTGAATGGAAGTGTCATGGTTATACAATCATTTATGATCACATCACCCTCGGGTATTCCTAATACCCGCACATCATGCATACTGGAAGACCTAGAATAAACCTAAAGTTTAAGTCCACTTTTAGATTGTCTTCTTCATGATTTTATCATTAAGATTCTCATTTCATCATTGAAAGTTGGTATAGGTCATATGCTTTCCAAAAGAATATATCATACCAACAGATTCTTGTCATGCTTCCAAAGCAAGACTGCCATGCATGGAATTTGATCGGTCCCAATACCTCATGAGTAAGCTCATATCTTCTGGTTCAATAGTAAACATGTATGATCCCTTTGAGAGATCGTATTATTCATATATCCTCGTATGCACACCAGCTCGTTGGTGTATAAACATTGATTAGATCATAAACATAATGGTATGCCAAATGTACATATTCAGACATATAGCAATACATTTGTCTCCGGTCAGAGGATGCATGCCAATATTGCGATAGTATACGACATAGGTGATAGCATGATGTAGCCGACTAAGGTTAAGTTTATTAATTAAGCCGTCGTTGTCACCCAAGCTAACCAAATCGAAATCGAGAAAATTATTCAACCACAAATAATTCAAGCAAGTAAAACAATGGTCTAAACTACTTTTATTAACCTCGTATTGCGACCCAAGGTCGAACACAAGGAGCACTATGATAACCATGTAGTCAAATAAAAGATTTAAAGGATTTTTATTTTCTTTATAGTGGATTTTAATTTTGCAAATTTTAATTTTTAAAAGCAAGGAAAATAAAAAAGAATAAAATGCAAACACACACTCTTTCTGTATTTTTCAAATAGGATAAAAATAACCAGAAAAATCAAGTAAAAATATTTTTATGTTTTTAACATTTTTCAATATTTTCATAAATCTGCATAATTTTTAGATGTTTTTTGGGATTTTATAAAAAATCAAAAACTGATAAAGTAACCAAATAGTGCACAATTAGGAGTTTTTTCAAATTAAAAATGCCAAATTTATTAAAAACTATATGCAAATATCTCCAAACAAAGACCAAGAACATAATTTTTTGGATTTATATATATATATTTGATATTTTTAGGGTTTTGCAATTTTTAGAGTTTTATGAAGGCAAATGCAACGAAAATGGTACAGAAAATCAAATAAATAAAAACAAGGCCACTCTATTTTTTTAGAATTTTTAAGGCATTTTTCGAACTTTTATGATTTTTCTAAGATAAGCAGGGACTTTTTCTACTATTTTTAATTTTTAATAATATTAGATACAAGAAAATAACAAACAAAATTACCAAAAAAACACACTAGCAAGAGCTAAACCTAATTTTTATGTAATTTTTGGAGTTTTTTGCTATTTATTACGATTAATAAAAAAAGAGCAAAAAAAACATAATACATAGGACTTAGATGTAAATATTTACGTTCCAAGGGCCCAATATTAACAAGAAATAAAAGGTTAGGGGTCAAAATGCAAAAAGACCAAACAAATTGTGTGACACATGTGGTTCAGGCATAGAGGAGTATAGATGCAATTACTAAAAACTTTTCTGTTTCATTAACCAGCTAAAAGCTCAGCGTTAATTCGCAAAGTACCCACAAAAAGACGTGTACAAGCACACGACTTGAACTCAATTGGACTAAAATGAAAAAATAAAAATAAAAATACGAGTCCTGACTGCAAATGTTCTTAACTAATTATTACAATTATTGCACTGCAATAGAATAACATAAAAGGGAAATATACCCTTGCGAATATGTGGCGTGCGTGCGTGGAGGCTCTAACGTATGGTCCTGATGGATCGTTGCTCTGCAGATTTGATGACCCAGAGAATGTGGCAAACGTATGCTTAGATGGTGGTCAACAAAAGATCTGATGGTCAGCTTTTGGGTGATGACGTGTGGTTCATATCAAATATGGGCTGGTGACTCTTCATTGGACGATTGTGAAGGTGCCTGGATGAATTGGAAGAAGGGGATGTAGTCTGAGCTTCAATCAAGTGTAGTGGGTGCTCCAAAGCTTTGATCGGCTCACTGAGAGGCCCAACACCTTAGTAGAGTGTAGCTGCGTCAGAGGAAATGCTCAGATGCGATGAAGGACAGCTCGATGGGAATATGGAGGTGTGGCTGCCTAGAGCTGCTCCGCCTGCTATTCTGGTACTTGATTCAGCCAAGTGTGTGCACCTGATTTGCATGGGTACTTTACTCTCGAAGTTGAAGCTTCGACGAGGGTCATTCAACAGAGGAAACAAAAGAAGTGGGTAGATGATGTTCGACCTCCGACGATCACGGAGGAAGGAGGTCTAGACCTAATCTTGCTTTGTTAAGCATGATTTTGGATGATCAGGTCACGTAAGAAGGTGGGTGAGTGAGTGAGATTAGGTGATGTACGCGTCACCTTACTAGAGCGGGTTAGTGGGTGAGTGAGTGAGTGAGAAGGTCGGCTCGCTGAGAGGCCCAACACCTTACTAGAGTGTAGCTGCGTCGGAGGAAATGCTCAGATGCGATGAAGGACAACTCGATGGGAATATGGAGGTGTGGCTGCCTAGAGCTGCTCCGCCTGCTATTCTGGTACTTGATTCAGCCAAGTGTGTGCGCCTGATTTGCATGGGTACTTTACTCTCGAAGTCGAAGCTTCGACGAGGGTTATTCAGCAGAGGAAACAAAAGAAGTGGGTAGATGATGTTCGACCTCCGACGATCACGGAGGAAGGAGGTCTATACCTAATCTTGCTTTGTTAAGCAGGATTTTGGATGATCAGGTCACGCAAGAAGGTGGGTGAGTGAGTGAGATTAGGTGATGTGCGCGTCACCTTACTAGAGTGGGTGAGTGGGTGAGTGAGAAGGTCGGCTCGCTGAGAGGCCCAACACCTTACTAGAGTGTAGCTGCGTCAGAGGAAATGCTCAGATGCGATGAAGGACAGCTCGATGGGAATATGGAGGTGTGGCTGCCTAGAGCTGCTCCGCCTGCTATTCTGGTACTTGATTCAGCCAAGTGTGTGCGCCTGATTTGCATGGGTACTTTACTCTCGAAGTCGAAGCTTCGACGAGGGTTATTCAACAGAGGAAACAAAAGAAGTGGGTAGATGATGTTCGACCTCCGACGATCACGGAGGAAGGAGGTCTAGACCTAATCTTGCTTTATTAAGCAGAATTTTGGATGATCAGGTCACGTAAGAAGGTTGGTGCGTGAGTGAGTGATTTGATCCGAATGACTAGATGGGTGAAACAGATCTCCGAGCCGATCGTTGGAGCAACTAAAGTGAAAAATGGCTGGGATGGATAAATCGAAAAGAAAATCGGAAAGGAAAAGAAAGAAGGCTACCTGATGATTAGAGATAAGAAGGCGAAGCAAGGTAGAGTGGTCTGCAGGGTTGCGGCCTCGACCGAGCTGCGCAAGATCTGGGAGGCTAGTCACGACGGAGCTCTCTGGCCACGAAATGAGCTACGACTCAAATCGCCACCAAATCGATCACCAAAAGGACCCTGAGGACCATGTCATTACCCTAAGGATTTCTGGTGGATCAAGAGGAGATGCGAAGCGAGCTCGGGCACAACAAATCTCGATGATAGGATTTATAAAGCTCTACGGGCATATAGAAGGATTGAGAGGTTTCACATGAATCGAGGTGGATCCGACGAAACCTAGGGATCCGCGAGGATCGGGATCTTGGGGGAACATTTGGGCGCAAGATTCGAGGGATAAGGTGATCGGACCCAGGTAGAGGAAAACAGAGGAAACGAGTCCGACGAAGGACTGTCTGGGTCGGATCTGGAAGGGGGAGTTTGACCCGGGTCAACGAACCCCGGTTGACCAATCAGAAAAAAGGGATTTTCAAAATCAAAGAAATATTAATAAAAAATAGTAAATGATTTTAAAATAAAAAGTTATAAAAATAAAAATGTTATTTATTTTACAATCTATTTTTTATGGTTTTTAATAATTTTAGTAATAAGAATATTATGGTATATACCGTATATATTGTTATGTACATGTATAATATACCTATATATTATATACATAGATTTTTATTTTATTAAATTTACAAAAAATACATTTTTTATACTTTATTTATTTATAAAAATTATTTAAAGAGTATGAAAATATTGTTTATTGATTTTTACAAGTTAATTACAAGTGTTAATACATTAGGTTTATGCACAATATATATTATTAGTCTGTTTGTACAATAAAGAATTGAATTTATTTTTATTTAATTTTGTATTTTATGAATTTTATTTTATTTTTATTTAATATCAGGAGTATATACAAGTGTTTAAAAATACAATATATACCATTTATTTACAAAATTAATAAATACAAGTATATGTATTGTACAATTGTACCCAATCCATTTTTTGCAATTATTTTTATTATTTTGATCTCGTTTTTATTCACAAATTTTATTAAGGAAATTAAATTATTTTGAGATTTTTTTATTTAGAAATAAAAATACATGAAGGATATATACATGATGAGTAGTGATTTATATATACAGTAATAATGACCCTATCTTTCCTACTTTATTCGTTGTCTATCTGGCCAATATTTGACCTTCTATCGGGGTTCGAGTTAGTATGAAATACATCCTTATTTTACTTTATTTCTTTTTCTTTTATTCTTTATTCTTTTATTTTGGTTAAAAATGTTAAATATATAATATTAACAAAAACATGCACAATGCTAATTTATTGTAATTATATATGCATAGGTAATTTGCATAGGGATTTTGGCTAAAATAAAAAAATAAAGGATGTAAGTCATGGATTCATCATTCCCCTATACTTTACCTTTGCTAGTCCCCTAGCAAACACTTATTCAAAGAAGAAGTAAAAAAGAAGTAAAGAAAAGAAAAAAAGCAAATAACTTAGAATAATATTGATTATTAAACTTATCTTTATAAAATTGGAGTGTGGATCTTGGTCATACCTTTGGATTATTTGTTAGCGGAATCTTATTAGGAAATGGATTTAAGACCTAACCAACTCTAAGTTCCACAAGACTACTGTTCAGGTCGCCTCAATACGCAAACTCTTATGGCTATGAATCTTTACTTGTACTATGTAAGTGATATATAGCTCCCCACCTCAGAAAATGTAAAGAAACAACCTCCCTTGACAAGGTGACTCTAGTTCCTCGATCCAACAAATCTTTCCTCGAGGAGTGGAACATTCCCTTCTAAGTTCAAGTACAACTGGCTCAAGAAGAGGGGTAAATAAGATAATGGACCGTGGCCAGTGTTGCCACATATCCCTTGGAGCTTGACAGTGTAGCCAAGTCTCAAGCTACAAGCTTCCATCAGATGAGACAATGTATCATATAAGCTTTGCTTATTCAACTATATACATCCTGGCATGCATTTTATTTTCAATCAGACATGTCCCTTTTTTTGGAGTTTTTTTTGCATTTTTTTATGAAATATATACAACATATATACAATGCACAACGTGTACAATAAGGAGTTTTTCTTCTTGAGCTAGTAGATTGTACCTATTTTGAAGCATTATTGTAACCCACAACATCCTGTCGTTAGACCTCAATGCCACTAGACCAGGTTGAGATGCACTACCCTCCCTATAGGAGGATGGATGGCTCCACTAGTTGTTACACACCCGTGTGTTACCCCAAGCCAAAGGATTCTACCACCTCACCACCTCATCCATGAAGAAGCTACGTGAAGAGTGCTTGTCCAAGTTAAGCCATTGTCTAGAAGAATCATGCATGCGTTGTTAAGTGTTCTACTTAGACCAATCAAGATGATATGTGAACATAATCTTGTGGACTCATTGAATTAAGTTTCTAGGACATGAAAAGTCTCAACACCGATTCCTACGAGGTTCCTCTGAAGCTAAATGGATAAAGGTCTTAACCAAGATCCATTCTTTAATTTAATTCCATACTAGTTTAAATGTCAATATTATTCCGAAAAATGCAAATGCGCATGCAACAAAAGGTATTTACATAACATTTAAAAAGAGAAGAAAATAAAAGACAAAGTCTTTTTGAAAAGTTATTCAAAGAATCTTTGTAAAATTTTATGGATTTTAACTCTTTCAAATTTTATCGTATTTTTAATGAGAAAGAAAAGAAAGAAAGTTTTTACAAATGTTGACGAAAATATGTACATATTTACAAGGGTCTTATTTACAAGTTTTATAGGCAATTTTTAGAAGTGGATTTTATCTAATTTTTTTATTAAAGGATTTTATATACAAAAGTTTTATATCCATGTTTACAAATAAGTATAGGTTTTATTTACAGAGAATTTACAACACATATATTTAACTACTTTATATTCCCATAATTTATAACCCATGTAGCAAAATATTTCACAAAAATATTTTTACAAAATTTTCAAAATATTTTTTTAAACCTAGCTTTACAAACAATTTTACAAATCATTATAAACAATTTTTCAAAAAGGTTTTGCAAACATTTTGCTTTCACACATTCTACAAACATTTATACAATATACATAATTTGATAAAAAATACTTTACAAACGTTTTACAAACATACATTTTTACAAACATTTTACAAAAATTTGTACACAAATATTTTTACAAAGTTTTTTTATAAATATTTTAACAAAATTTTTGCATTTTTTTACAAAAAATTCTAAACACATTTTGCAAACATTTATACAATATTTTTATTGTAAATTTATAAATAATAACCATGTTATTAACCCCAAAAGTATGAGTTATGGCTAAATATATATACAATATATACGACACCCCCTATACTTAGCTTGAACTATGTACTCATAGTGATCAAAAGAGTGATAAAGGAAGACATAATCCGTGCTAAGTATAGAAAAGCGAAAAGAATCCTATACTACAAAAACCCAAAGAATGAAGGAATAAAATGAATAGAAGTCAATGACCCCCCATACTTAGGATCAAGTAATCCTAAACATAGAAGATTGTACAAAAGGAGAAAATCGAGGAAGAGAATGTATATGAAATCAACGACTCAACTTGTCCCCCCTATACCTAGGGTAAAATCCCACTATACCCAGGGTAAAATATTCCTAAGTATAGGAAAGAATATCAATATTTGACGGATAAGTGAGTGAGTACTCAAAGAGAGGGAAATGATATTACCTCCCCTATACTTAGGATCAGATGTCCCTAATTATAAGCAACAAAATAGAGGTAATAGACTAAAAGAAATATGAACAACACAAGTTCAACACCCCCTATACTTAGGATAAAGCACATCCAAAGTATAGCAAGAATCCTAAGAGGGATCTGAGGTGTTAAACAAAACAGAATAATGAAAGAATAAAATAGAAAACATGGATATACAAAGAGGCGGACAGAAGTATAACTCATGTATGAGATGCAAGAGATGAAAAACAAAAAACACATCTCATACAAAATGAATCGGGGCAACATCAACAGTCAATGGGTCATCATCGAGAAAGGGCTTCAGGTGTTGATTGTTGACGCGAAAGGTGGACTCAGAAGACAACTCATATATGCCAATACTGTTATTGTCCTGCACCTTTCTGATCAAATATGGTCCCTTCCACTTGCTCTGTAATTTCCATGGAAATAATCTCAGTCTAGCATCAAAAATCCACACTCTCTAGCTCATCTCAAACTGCTTATGACTGATGTGAGAATCATTCTATATCTTTGCTCTATCCTTATAGTGTAGGCTACTCGAAAAGGTTGTATCTCTAAGCTCCTCTAGGGCTACCAACTTTGCTCTCCTCTGATGTCATACACTCTCTGGATCTAGTAATATCTCTGTGACTGCCCATAGTGACTTGTTCTTGATTTCCACATGTAAGTGGCAAGGCTTACCATAAACGAGTCGAAATGGAGATGTACCCAAAGGTGTCTTGAAGGATGTCCCATAGGCCCACAAGATTGAGTCTAAAAGTTGTGGCCAATCCTTTCGATCTGGGTGGACAACCTTCTGCAATGTTGTATTGATCTCCCTGTTTGAACCTCTACAAGCCCATTCATCTGTAGGTGATATGGAGTGACAACTCTATGGTCTATGATGAACTCGTTAGCAAGGACCCTTACCTTGTCGTTGATAAAATAAGTCCCCTTGTCAGAAATCAAAACTCTAGGTACCCAAAAACATGATGTGATATTCTCCCTCAAAAATCTGCAAATAGTTCTCGCATCAGTGGCTCGGGCAGGGATGGCCTCAACTAAATGACTCACATAATCTACAGCCAGTAAAATGTACTCAAATCCCCGAAACTTAGGGAATGGACCCATAAAATCAATGTCCCATGCGTTAAAAACCTGACATAAGTGAATGGGTTGCATCGACATCATACCTTTATAACCACCACTATCCATCCTCTAATAGTTAGTACACCTCTTCACGAATTCATCTAAATCCTTGAAGAGTGTTGGCCACCAAAGGCTAGATCGGAGAATCTTTTGTTCTGTCCATCTCCCAGAGTGATGTCCTCCTACCTCAAGCTTGTGGCATACATGTGAGGACGTTGTGGTGCTCCTCTTGATGAAGACACCGATGCCAGACACTATCCCCCCCTTTGTGGTAAAGGGTAGGATCCTCCCTATGGTACGACTTGACTTTCGCTAGGATAATCTCAAGTCACTGCATGGTCCAACCTTGTGGAACTTTCTTGGCAACAAGATAGTTCACAACGTCAGCATACCATGGGAGAGAGGTGATAGCAAGAATCGCCTCGTTTGCGAAAGCCTCAGTGATATGTGTGGTTGTCTCAGAATCCTCAAGATGCTCTAATCATGAGAGGTGATCCGCCAACCCATTCTTGAATCCATGTTTATCCTTAATCCCAATATCAAACTACTGGAGTAGAAGGATCTATCTAGTCAAGTGTTCCTTGGCATCCTTCTTAGCCATTAAGTACTAGATGGAGGTGTGATCATTGTAAATAGTCATTCTAGATCCGAGAATATAAGATCTGAACTTATCCAAATCAAATACTACCACTAGCATCTCCTTCTCTATAGTAGTATATTACGCTAGGTGGCATCCAAAGTACAACTAGTGTAGTGAATGGCAAAACGCAATCTATCCCTCCTCTGTCCTAGCACAACCCCTATGGCAAAATCAAAAGCCTCCGTCATGATCTTGAATGGGAGAGACCAATCGGGTAGCTGAAGGACAAGAACCTGCACAACTAAATCCTCGAGGACATCAAATGACGAAATACACATATCATCTATGAGGAACTTGGTGTCTTTCGTTATAAGATCAGTAAGCGGTTGGGAAATACGACTAAAGTCCTAAATGAATCGTCGGTAGAAATCGACATGCCCCAGAAAAGACCACAACTGTCTCAGATTGGATGGTGGAGTGAGCTTCTTGATGATATCCACATTAGCCGGATCTACCTTTATGCCCCTTTTGGATATGATATAACCAAGGACTGTCCCTTGGGGCATCATAAAGTGACTCTTCTCCCAATATAGAACAAGGTTCACCTCAATGCATGCTGAAGCACACGATCTAGGCAAGCAAGACAAGCATCAAACCCATCGTCGTAGATCGTAAAATCATCCGTGAAGACCTCTAAACATTCGCCCACCATATCTGAAAAGGTGGAAAGCAAGCACATTTGGAATGTAGTCGAGGCATTACATAATCCAAAGGGCATCTGTCTAAAAGTGTATGTCTTGGTCTTCGGGCGCAATGGCAACTTGATCATACCCCGAGTACCCATCAAGAAAGCAGTAATGACTCTTCCCAACTAATCTCTCAATAATTTGATCAATGAGTAATAGTGGGAAGTGATCCTTCTTGGTGGCCCGATTAAATCATATGTATTCCACACATATCCTCCAAGAAGTGGGAACACAGGTAGCAATCTCCTCTCCAGACTCACTCACAACTGTAGTTATACCTGTCTTATTGGGTACCACATGTAACAGATTACTCGGAGTCAGAGACAGGGTAGATAAATTCAGCGCTCCACCACTTGGATATTTCCTTCATGACCACTTCTTGAAGTTTCTGGTTCAGCCTACGCTAGAAATTACATGAAGGCTTAGCATCATCCTCGAGATAGATGTGGTGAGACCACATGGCCAGACTTATCTCCTAGAGATCTGCTACATACCAACCGATTGCCTTGTGGTTACTCTCAAGAACCTTCATCAAACGAGCTTCTTGGTCATCACTCAAATCTGCTTAGATAATGACTGGAAACATATATGGCTCGTCTGCAAGGAATATGTACTTCATGCTCTGTGGCAAGGTCTTCAATTCTGGGCATGTGGGAGTTGGTAAATCTAGCCTCTGAAAAGTCTGAGTGAAGGGTACCCGATTTGATTGTGAGAACTCTCACTGCTCATCTGAACTCGACAAAGATGGCCCTATTGGCGTCTCTGTGAATTGCGCCAGTACTATCTCCGTTCTGGCTGTCGGCTCTGTATACATCAAACACGGTAAACACTCATCAAAATATTGCCAATCAAAATCTGTGTCCGAGTTTGAGGGATATGAATCTGAGTGACACGAAATGAAATCAACCTCGCTACCAGAATCTGCATCGTCAGAATCCAAAGTATCCTACGCCACAATTGTGTTCTTCAAACTCTCATCAGTTGGCATATGTGAATCTGCAGAGTCTGAAGATGTGACAAGAGGTCGTGAAATTGAATCTGCCCAAATTGCCTCATCAACTGTAATCACAAAATCACACTCATGGTAGATGTCTATCTTTGAATCTATCGTATGCTCTGATCACTGCTCTGAGCTACCTGAACCTCTGGCTATCAACTCCTTAATCATCTCTATTTGTATACTCTCTCCCTCGACGTGAAAGTATACCTTCCTGCTATCATGATCAGACATGGCCTTTGTTATCGCCAGGAAAGGTCGACCTAATATGATCAGGGTATCTGTCACGCATTCAAGGATCTCCATGTCCAACACAACGAAGTCCTCGGGGAATTTCAGGACCTGAATGGTGACGACCACATCCTTTAGTAACCCCTTTGGCCTCTTGATAGATCTATATGCAAACTGAAGTATTGTCTTTCTTTGTCGAAGAGGGCCAAACTCAAAGCGGTCAAGTAAGGATGCTCAAAGAAGGTTAATAGAAGACCCACTATCTAATAGAGTACGATAAAATCGTTGCTCATGAATGTGGCATCTAACATATGAAGCCCCTGCGTCTGGTCTCTTAGCTGTCAATCGGTTTTGGATGGCGAAGCATGTGGCACAGGTGAGCACATGGATATCTATACTGTGGTTGCGCCTCTTCTTCCTACGTAATATGGTCTTCTCTCTAATGTTCTTCTGGAAAGAGGTATGTGCTCCAATGTCTCCTGAAGAGTCAGATGGATATGAAATTTGTCTATCATCTACTCATTGAACTCTAATTATTGTATCTTTTTGGGATTTTCTATTTGTTAGCCCTTCCCTAAGTAGAGTGCTTGAGGGAAGGAAATAGATGCACCCTCCTCGGGAACTAGAGAGCCAGGAGTAGGAAAAAGTCTCTGAATATGTAAATGGATGAAATCCATACAAGCATCATCACGTATCACATCAGATGGACCAAGAGAAGAAATAAAAACCTTTCCTTTATCCATCTTTTTATTTTTCAATTTTTCAATTTTTTATATTTGTCTAAGAATATCATCCTCAGGTACATGAATAGGAGTCAAAACAACTAGAGTATCTTGATAACTCGCCCGCACCCTTAATTAATTCGAGCAAATTAATGTCCAAATTAATGTTAATCGTTCGTTGCAGTCGGATACGAGAGGCTAGTCAAAAACCACTTCAATTAGTTTCGAGTTAATTTCAAGCGGCAAAATTTTTTTACTTGGTGAAGTCCAAGGTCGAACTCAGGGAGGCAACTATCTCCCTAGGTCAAATTTTAGCAAAATCCAAGTGTGAGATTTTCAGGGAAAATATTTTTGGTCTTTTTCTATTTTCTATGCAGACACATGGAACCCGAAGGCCAATATAACAATTAATTCAATTAAGATATCAAATGAAGTCTAAAAATTCTAAAAATTGGCCAGATGATTGAATTATGATGAAAATGGTCTACCCTAATTTTTTTGGAATTTTTAGACACTAAATGAATTTACTATGAATTAAATATACAGACAGAGTGATTTTCACTATTTTATTTTTGATAAATAACAAATCACAATTTCTTCAAGAGATAAAATTATCCTAGATATCACTCAAGATAAGGAATCCAAGAAAATTGACAGATCTTAATTCCAATGTGAAATGAATTTACTAAAATTAAAATGCGAAAACCACTCAACAATTTATTTAGGCCTCGATATGTGTGCAAATGACATGAAATTTTTATGGCATGTTAAGAATACTGTCCTTAAGCTACTTTGAATTTTTGAGGATTTTTGGAACCACAAAGAATTAACTACAAATTAAAAGGTGTCACTGGGCAAAATATTCCAAAAATATACCAATTAATTCATTAATAATTCCACTGAAATTACAAAAATGTGACACGTGGCTCAATAGACAGAGGCCAAGTTTCTCAACAAAATGCAACTTTTAGAATTGAAAAATGATGTAAAATGCAACCTAGGGATGCGTGCAAACACAAGGGTGTAAATGCAATACATGAAAATAAAAATACAAAAAGCAAATATGCTGACAGGGACTAAAATGCAATTACCTATTATGCTGGGGACTCGAGTGCAATTTCTCCAACAGGCACGTGCTCCTCACGTGGGGCCTGCTTCACAGGGACCTTTTTGCAATATTTGAAAGTTCCAGGGGCCTCAGTGTAAATTTCCCAGGCCGCACGTGCTCCTCACGTGGGCGGCTTAGGTTCGGATAACTGCGGAGGCTCGATGCTCGGCTCGGGCGCTTCTGGAGGTCTGGAGTGAGGCTCGGCGAAGCTTCGGGTGGTCCGAGCATAAAGGTCGGGGAAGAGGCTCGGACCCGTCGACGTGACGCGATGGAAACCGTTGGATCAAGGTCGATCCAACGGTTGTCAGTGGCTGGCGCGTGGATGATCAACAACCATCAGATCTATACTGATCCACCGGTGGATAACGCTCGCTAAAGATGGCGATGTGGCGTGCTCACAACCGTGCGATCCCGGTGACGATCGACGGTCGCTGTAGCTCAGGCTGATGTCGACGTGGCTGTCTATGGACCGCTGGATCTAGATGGATCCAACGGTGATGTGCTGCTCCGGTTATGGATGACGTGGATGGCGCTGGACCGTTCGATCAAGATGATCGAACGGTGACTGTTCTTCGTCCTCAACGGTCCTCCGCCACCTGCGGAAGAGTTGGCGGGTCTCCGGCGAAGCGGGCTTGGCTCCGCCCGATCCTCCTGGCATCGGTGAAGCTCTCCGGGGGCTCGGAGATATCCCGGAAGATGCGCGGCGGTGCGGCGAAGCTCCAGGTGCCTTCAGGAGTGGAAGAGGGGTGCTAGAGCACCGTGGCGATGAAGCGCGAAAGTAGCTCCGATGAGCTTCCGGCCGATGAAGGATGTGAGTGTCTGCAGGTGTTAGGGGTATAGCCGAAGCACGAGACAGTGCGTGGAGATGCGAAGGGTGGACGACGAGGCCTAAAGCGATGCGAGGGAGGTACGACGATGGTGCTCCGCCCAGGTGGCGGAGCTGGAGTCGATGGAGGGTGAAGTGTGTTGTCGGAGGGCGATAAATGGAGCGTGAAGGTCAGAGCTCCGTTGCGGAGCTCGGCATGGTGATTATGAAGCGAGAAGATGATGATGGCGGTGCAATTAAATCGGAGAAAAGTAAGGAAAAAAATTCAGAAGAGATCGGAGAGGATGGAGGGGGTCACCTGGGGATCGGAGCTCGGTCTCGAGTTCCAGGGTCGTCGCTCTAGGGATCGGTAGGGTCTCGAGCTCAAGCAGCTTCGCGGAGGAGGGCTGCGACACGGCGGAGCTCGCCGTGGATCTCGCCGGAGAAGAAACCAGTCGTCGCTCGAAGAGGCACTCGATTGCTGTCACCAAAAGAACGCTCTGAGCTCAGGGAAGCTCTCTGGAGTGGCGGATCGAGTGGCTACGTGGCGTAAGGAGGGATGAGCGCGGTCGGATGGTGCAGATTGAAGGCGGGAGATGATCTGATGGCTAGGGATTGAGGCACAAGAGGAGAAGGCAGAGCCATTGGATAAAGTAAAGATCCAACGGCCCAGATCAAGGGCGGATGAGACAAGAGGGGCGGGGCCACGTGGCGCGCCCAGATTGGGCCACGTGGCCCAATCAGATTATTCAGATGGAATTTTTGATTTTTGAAGGCTATAATGACCGAATTTGAGAAAACTCAAAACATGAAAGTTGTAGATCTTGACGAGATCTACAAGTTTCATGTTGGCCAAAACTGGAGATGACATCAAACAAAAACCCGAAATATTTTTGAAGGTATTTTTAAGTCTAAAAATACCACGGATTTTTATTTTGCCATTTTTTTGTGGTTTTTAATTTATTTAGGACTCTGTTAATTACAGAGCATTAACTGGGTTTTATTGACATCTATTTAAGCAAGAGGGTTAATAATAGAAAATAAAGATGATGAAATCGAGTTTCATCAACCCCCTATACTTAAACCATGCTCGTCCTCGAGCATCAGAAAGAATGACTAAGTTGGATTAACCCCCTTGTGCATGTGAATACAGGATCCAATCTGCTCAAGTCGACTTAATTTTAGAGATCCAAAATTCTTGAGTTCAACCCAGCCTTAATCAAGAGGTACCCAATTCCTCTAATTCTCTAGACTCTCTCTGATGTACATATAATCTAAAGGATATGACATTTAGTGTTGACCGCAATTCTGAGAGTAGAGTCCAATCTTCACCCAAAGTCGTGGTCCAAGAAATTCTCCTAAGGACCCAATCCTCAACACTAGGGAATAAATCAAATCTTGCATTCAGTCCACCGTCTCTTTAGTTGTCAGACTTTAGAAAATGTAGAGGGCAGGCCAGAAATGGAGGGCATGGGATTGTGTCAATTCTTCTCTCCCTCTCATTGGAACAAGGATTCTCTCTAGTGCCTTTTACGCAACATATATTTTTTTTGGTGTTGATCAATGCGTCCGTCAAGAGAAGTTGGGGCCGTCTGCACTTGTTTTCCTGGGAGTACACCGGGGTGTGTCTCTTTTGAGTACCTATCGTACCTTCGACACCCAGACTTGTAGCATTTACGATGCAGAGCCCTTTTTTGGTGCAAGCCCGACTCCTGGTCCTAATAGCGGTGGTCCAAGTGGACACTTTGAAAAGTTTGGGAGCGCTCGCCTTTGGTGGAAGCTCTTTGATATTTGACTTTGTATGGAATGAGAGCTTTTCTTTGTCATTTCATTGCTTTGTAGTATTTTTGGCTAGCTCCTCTGCTTTTACCAAAAGTTGGTGCACACTGATCAACAATTTTTTATTTATATCACACCCAGGCACTTAGGTCAATGTCAAGAGATTAGTATAAGAACCAAGTTCTCACACTGGCTAAATTGCTGACACTCAGGTTTCACGAAGCTTTCAAAAATTTTATCCCATCCTCGAGCATCATTAGATCAAATCCAGACTCGAATCTCTCATCCCAATTCCTCAAGTGAAAAATCAACTCATCTCAATCAAAACCACAGTCGTGCATGTGATGTGCTGATCATATTCTCTTTGTCTGAGATTAAGCATGGAATATAGCATGCAAATCTAGAAACCTAGGGGAATGTGGATGATTAAGTCTATGACCCTGATGACTAAGGCTGGTTAACCGCAAATCTCAAAGACCTCAAAAATCAAGCTTCCTTGAACATTTTAGATCCTGGGTGAAAGTGTAAGAGTAGAGGTTTAATCCAACTCCTTCATTCAAAAACATTTTTTTTGAATTTTTTTTTGAATTTTGCACATTTTTATGGATTTTAGTTTTAAAGTTAAAACACAGGTTAGACTCAACTTTCCTTGATAAAAGATTTTCAAAACCATGTCACACAAATGAAAGATTTTCAAAATATTTGCAAAAAGATTTTTCAAAACAAGAAAATCTCATTTTTAGAATCATTCTCAAAAGATATTTTTATCGAAAATAGTGTAACATAGTATGAAAAAGCCGTGAAATCATTTGAGCTCTCTTAGTCCAAAGAATTTTGCTCTAGCCAAAAAGTTTTAAATTTTTCAAATTTTTCAGATATTAGCTAAAGTAAGTAAATTGTATGTACCGTATACCCCCCCTATCCTTAAACTTTGCTATGTCCTCATAGCACTAGATGTTACGAGTCCATAGGTCCATTTAAGTATATAGGAATATACGTGCACTAAGAGGGGTCTCCCCCTATACTTAGGTTAGAAATAACCTAAGTATAAAGGCAAGAAAAGATGAGTAGAGAAATCACAGGGACTTGGGTCCCCCCTATACTTAGGCTGAGATTTGCCTAAGTATAAAGATGGAAATTGATGTTGGAAGAGACCCAAGGTGAACGAAGAAGAAGGATGGATACAAGTGAGCGGTTGAATCTTCGGAGATGAAATGGAGTGTCTTCGGTTTTGGGGTGCGTGCCGCATCAAACAAGGCTCAATCAAGCAAGCAAACCCTTCGTTCACCAACTTACACATGAAACCAACCAAGGTTGGTTTATTATCTTTTCTGTTTTATTGGTGATAAAACATTTGATTTTTACGCAAAGAAAAGATATGAAGTGAAAATCATTGCGTAAGTGAGGGTATTGCTCTCCCAAAACCGAATTTTACTCCATTCTTGGTTGACTTGCAATTAACAGTCCCAATTTTATTTTAGGTTTTCACTGATTATGGTTAGCACAAAATCAAAAAGTCATCGTCTACCGTTCATTCCCTTTTTCCATTTAACCTAGGTGATCAAGCTAGGAAAACGAATGCCGAGAAAAACATGTATTCGATAAAAACCGCGACTTAGGCTAAGCGAGAAATCATGCAGTGATTTTGACAAAAACACATGAAAACTTGGGCTGTTTTGAAAATCAAATCCAACAAGTATGCAAGTCGAAAAAGCCGCACCTAATCATGCATCTATTAGCGGTGATTGATTTTCATTAATTTTAGCTAAGTGATGCGGGATTATGTGCGTCTATAATTTAGTGTGTCCTACCTACGATCAAGCACATAAAAATATGAAAAATAAAATAAACTCGGAGAGCCGCGTGCCTATCCTAGGTCGACACTCAAGTGGGGACGATCCCCACACAACCACATCGTTCGATTACAATCGCGAGTCTTCGATCGAAGACCGCTGTAAAAGACGAGTTTATTACAAGTTCATGCATGGAAATTAAAATGCAAGAAATTTTTTTCCTTTCTTCTCGATGTACTCCAAGTTGTTCCAGCGGTTCCTCTCAGTGAGATTCACCAGCTCCTCGCCACCTTGATCCGTCAAGGCCCCTGCCACAGAAACAATGATTAGAGATCAATCGAAAAGAAAATTTTATAATGCAAAATAAAGGAACAAAAATGACCTATAAAAAAGATACACTTAAATAAACAAAAATCCAAAAAAATAAAAGAAATGAGCCGTGTCCCTGGCAACGGCGCCATTTTGATAACCCGCCCGCACCCTTAATTAATTCGAGCAAATTAATGTCCAAATTAATGTTAATCGTTCGTTGCAGTCGGATACGAGAGGCTAGTCAAAAACCACTTTAATTAGTTTCGAGTTAATTTCAAGCGGCAAAATTTTTTTACTTGGTGAAGTCCAAGGTCGAACTCAGGGAGGCAACTATCTCCCTAGGTCAAATTTTAGCAAAATCCAAGTGTGAGATTTTCAGGGAAAATATTTTTGGTCTTTTTCTATTTTCTATGCAGACACATGCAACCCGCAGGCCAATATAACAATTAATTCAATTAAGATATCAAATGAAGTCCAAAAATTCTAAAAATTGGCCAGATGATTGATTGTGATGAAGATGGTCTACCCTATTTTTTTTGGAATTTTTAGACACTAAATGAATTTACTGTGAATTAAATATGCAGCCAGAGTGATTTTCACTATTTTATTTTTGATAAATAACAAATCACAATTTCTTCAAGAGATAAAATTATCCTAGATATCACTCAAGATAAGGAATCCAGGAAATTTGATAGATCTTAATTCCGATGTGAAATGAATTTACTAAAATTAAAATGCGAAAACCACTCAACAATTTATTTAGGCCTCGATATGTGTGCAAATGACATGAAATTTTTATGGCATGTTAAGAATACTGTCCTTAAGCTACTGTGAATTTTTGAGGATTTTTGGAACCACAAAGAATTAACTAGAAATTAAAAGGTGTCACTGGGCAAAATATTCCAAAAATATACCAATTAATTCATTAATAATTTCACTGAAATTACAAAAATGTGACACGTGGCTCAATAGACAGAGGACAAGTTTCTCAACAAAATGCAACTTTTAGAATTGAAAAATGATGTAAAATGCAACCTAGGGATGCGTGCAAACACAAAGGTGCAAATGCAATATAGGAAAATAAAAATACAAAAAGCAAATATGCTGACAGGGACTAAAATGCAATTACCTATTATGTTGGGGACTCGAGTGCAATTTCTCCAATAGGCACGTGCTCCTCACGTGGGGCCTGCTTCACAGGGACCTTTTTGCAATATTTGAAAGTTCTAGGGGCCTCAGTGTAAATTTCCCAGGCCGCACGTGCTCCTCACGTGGGCGGCCTAGGTTCGGATAACTGCGGAGGCTCGGTGCTCGGCTCGGGCGCTTCTGGAGGTCTGGAGTGAGGCTCGGCGAAGCTTCGGGTGGTCCGAGCCTAAAGGTCGGGGAAGAGGCTCGGACCCGTCGACGTGGCGCGATGGAAACCGTTGGATCAAGGTCGATCCAACGGCTGTCGGTGGCTGGCGCGTGGATGATCAACAACCATCAGATCTATACTGATCCACCAGTGGATAACGCTCGCTGAATATGGTGATGTGGCGTGCTCACAACCGTGCGATCCCGGTGATGATCGACGGTCGCTGTAGCTCAGGCTGATGTCGACGTGGCTGTCTATGGACCGCTGGATCTAGATGGATCCAACGGTGATGTGCTGCTCCGGTTATGGATGATGTGGATGGCGCTGAACCGTTCGATCAAGATGATCGAACGGTGACTGTTCTTCGTCCTCAACGGTCCTCCGCCACCTGCGGAAGAGTTGGCGGGTCTCCGACGAAGCGGGCTTGGCTCAGCCCGATCCTCCTGGCGTCGGTGAAGCTCTCCGAGGGCTCGGAGATATCCCATAAGATGCGCGGCAATGCGGCGAAGCTCCAGGTGCCTTCAGGAGTGGAAGAGGGGTGCTAGAGCACCGTGGCGATGAAGCGCGAAAGTAGCTCCGATGAGCTTCCGGCCGATGAAGGATGTGAGTGTCTGCAGGTGTTAGGGGTATAGCCGAAGCACGAGACAGTGCGTGGAGATGGGAAGGGTGGACGGCGAGGCCTAAAGCGATGCGAGGGAGGTACGGCGATGGTGCTCCGCCCAGGTGGCGGAGCTGGAGTCGATGGAGGGTGAAGTGTGTTGTCGGAGGGCGATAAATGGAGCGTGAAGGTCAGAGCTCCGTTGCGGAGCTCGGCAAGGTGATTATGAAGCGAGAAGATGATGATGGCGGTGCAATTAAATCGGAGAAAAGTAAGGAAAAAAATTCAAAAGAGATCAGAGAGGATGGAGGGGGTTACCTGGGGATCGGAGCTCGGTCTCGAGTTCCAGGGTCGTCGCTCTAGGGATCGGTAGGGTCCCGAGCTCAAGCAGCTTTGCGGAGGAGGGCTGCGACACGGCGGAGCTCGCCGTGGATCTCGTCGGAGAAGAAACCGGTCGTCGCTCGAAGAGGCACTCGATTGTTGTCACCAAAAGAACGCTCTGAGCTCAGGGAAGCTCTCTGGAGTGGCGGATCGAGTGGCTATGTGGCGTAAGGAGGGATGAGCACGGTCGGATGGTGCGGATTGAAGGCGGGAGATGATCTGATGGCTAGGGATTGAGGCGCAAGAGGAGAAGGCAGAGCCGTTGGATCAAGTAAAGATCCAACGGCCCAGATCAAGGGCGGATGAGACAAGAGGGGCGGGGCCACGTGGTGTGCCCAGATTGGGCCACGTGGCCCAATCAGATTATTCAGATGGAATTTTTGATTTTTGAAGGCTATAATGGCCGAATTTGAGAAAACTCGAAACATGAAAGTTGTAGAGCTTGACGAGATCTACAAGTTTCATGTTGGCCAAAACTGGAGATGACATCAAACAAAAACCCGAAATATTTTTGAAGGTATTTTTAAGTCTAAAAATACCACGGATTTTTATTTTGCCATTTTTTGTGGTTTTTAATTTATTTAGGACTCTGTTAATTACAGAGCATTAACTGGGTTTTATTGACATCTATTTAAGCAAGGGGGTTAATAATAGAAAATAAAGATGATGAAATCGAGTTTCATCATATCTGTACATGGACTCTTGGTGGCATTAGTACCACTGACAACATCTGAAGAAGCGGCATCAGTACCACACTCTAGACCGTCATATGGAATATTGATGGCATCAACACCACCATCTGCAGCATTTGGAGAAGTGACGACATCAGCAGCGTCGAGTAGATCATCCTCAAAGTGGGTGGCATTAGCACCACCATCAACATCAATATAAGTGGCATCAACATTGCTCTCTAGCTCATTTGGCACTCCGGAATGGGCATCCTGCTATCACCTAGAGGAGTCATCACCATGAAGGATATTGAGAATCCTCAAGCGCATCACGGAAGCGTGTTGATCGCATCATATGCGATCGGGGCGACTAGTCGCACTAGTCGCAAGATGCAACAGAATTTAAAAATTTAAATCTAGTGATGAAACCACATGATCACGAGAACATTTCTCGGATCATTTCATCAAACCACAAAGTATAAGGAATACCTCTTGGAGCGTGGTTGTAATCGTGAGATCCCAAAACAAGAGATCCTCCTGTCTTAAGTCCGATCCACGAAGAATGCGTTGCGGGCACGATGATGAGACGCGATCCTCCCGCAATCCTCGATGAAGATCCAAGCAACGAATCCCCTGATTTCGTCCAACGAAATACGACATCTTCCATTATAGCAAGCAACCCCAAAGAAGAAGGAGATCCTCGAGTCGTCGAATGCGAAGACGAGAGACTCTCTTTCTCAATACAAGTTGGACGACCACCTTGAAGAAGATAGAGAGAGAGAGTAGGCGAGAATAAGAGAGAGAGTAGTAACCTTGTACAACTCTTGATTATGTACCTTTGAAAGGCTAGGTTAGCCCTCCTTATATATTAGTTTAGGATCCAATGGATCTCAATCCATGGGACACATAGATCCAACGACCATGTTGGTCTATGTATTAATCAATGGCCATGATTATTGTTAGTTAAAAAACAACAACATTAATTTATATTTAAATCAAATATATGTTGTAACATTATCAACGTAATTTAATTTAACATAAATTAATTATCAAGATATAATAAGATATAAGAAATGAGGAGATAAATAAATCCCTCCAAAATAGGGGGCGTCACCAATGGTTGATGCCACCTCTATTTTAGGGTGATTTTATCTCCCATTTATTTTATCCATTATCTTTTAATTAATTTTGTAATAACCATTATCACAAAATTATCCACCAAATTAATTCCAAATTAATTTGTGAATATTTCAATCATGTCATTGAAAATATGTGAATCATATTCACAACCCAAACTAATTTGTAAAATACATTTCCAATTAATTAATTAATGTGAATCCAATCCACATTAATAATTAACAAATGGTATTTACAAATAATTCCCTCTCTTCAATATATGTATATCATAAATCATATTTATAATACACAAATATTATGGATAGTATTATCCACACTCTCTAATCCTTGATAATTAAATCCCATTTAATTATCTTGGATAGTTATTCTCACAATATGAATCTCATTCATATTATGCTTGATAATTAAATATCATTTAATCATCAAGTCCTTCTTGCTTGGATATGTAGTTCGTCAAATGAATTATTCTTGAACCCCTTCAAGAATAATGTGCTTTCTCCGCAGATACTTGGAGATAAGGACAAGGCGATTGTATTGTTCCAGGTATAGTGACTTGGATGTTGAGATTTCATCTCAAATCCAGAACTTACGAACCTCCCACAAATGCTTGATTAAATCAAGACCGCAAATCTAATCTTCTAATTGCATCTGAATCTCATTCAGACCAATGTCCAACACTTGGACCAAGATCAGATTGCTTCTCTACTAAGAGGAGTCACTAAAATCCAAACCTGTTTCATCACTCCCTCGGAAGGGAAGCATCATGGTTATACAATCGTTTATGATCATATCACCCTAAGGTATTCCCAATACCTGTACATCCTGCATATTGGAAGACCCATGGTCAACCTGAAGATCAAGATCAATTTTACACTGTCTTCTTCAGGGTCTGATCACTAAGTTTCTCAATCTTGGTCATTGGGAATCACTATCAATCATATGCTTTCCCAAAGCATATATCATACCTTCAAATTCATGTCATGCTTCCAAAGAACGACGACCATGCATGGAATTTAATCGGTCTCAATACCTCATGAGTGAGCTCATGTCTTCCGGTTCATAAGTGAACCTGTATGATCCCTTTGAGAGATCGTATTGCTCATATGCCCTTATATGCACACCAACTTACCAGTGTATAGACCCTTGGTTAGGCCATCAACCTATCGGTCTGCCAAATGTACATACTCAGACATATAGCAATACATCTGTCTTCGGTCAGATGATGCGTGCCTATTTTGTGATAGCATTCAACATAGGACTTAGGTTATCTCAATCTCGTTAAGTCAACCCATTGACCTAACCAATATGCCATCTCCTACTCAGGCTGGAGATCATCTCTTAATAATCATTTGACAGTGCTTGATAAGTTCTCTATCTAACTCCTTAGATATTCATCCAAACACCAGCCTCTATGATTCATTTAATGAATCAACATCTATATGATCATCAAGATGGCCATGGTACATAACCCTAATTGTATAAAGGGACCTTATAGTGCATTCATTCATTTAATTTCAGAAAGGGAGTGAAACATCAATAACTTTTATTGGTAAACATATATATTATAATAACACTTATTGTAAGAATGGTTCGCCCAGGGATCACATGTCTAACACACCGGCTGACTTCCTACCGCTCCTAAGTACCACAAAATCAGCATCAAATACGTAATGCATATCCTCAAGTACCTTATTATAAGTGGCGAACTCTGTAAACTGTACCTGTTCAGACTTCCTCTTCAGATTGTTTGGGTTTGGCTCGATCTGCGCAGGTATGGCAACCTTGCCCTTGATGGTCTCTCTCATCTCCTGCATGGACTAATCCATCTCTCACCGGAAAGTGTCATGTTGTTTGTATGCGTGCAGGCGAGATCCTCTAAAGATGGGTTCTCATATGAGGGTGTATGGGAACCAGATGGGTTGCCTCTCTGAAAGTGTTGAGGCTGGCCATAGTGCTCCTGCTAGTAAGAGTGAGGGGGAGGCTGGTGAAACTATGAGTGAGGTTGTTGCTGCCTCCACTGCTGACCATGCTACTATGGTCGAGGAACTGTGTGCTGGTAGTACTGGGGCTGTTGCTGTTGCGTGCCATGCCCTGACTGTACTGGAGGCTATTGCTGGGATTGAGCACCTCTACTAGACCATATGAAGCCTGGGTGATCACGACATTTATCGAGCTACTGCTAGTACTTGGAATACCATATCTCGTTGACTTCCATCAATGGCTCCGTTTGCTCGTTGCAACGATGTGGGAAGGTACAACAATGGCTGATCACTCTAATAAACCACCATCTATGTGTCTGGTAAAGGTGGTGGCAACTGGTATTGCAGGGATGGCTGAGGTGGATGACTGTAAAGATCTGCTCCCCTAATTAACATGTGACCTAGATTGTGGCAAGGAAGCCATCTGTGCCTCTTGAAGGCACATGATCTATGTCTTAAGGTCACTAAAAGTTTGGACCAGCTCATCAATCCTATTGAGCTTGTCTAGGCCCTGAAAAGTCCTCTTCTCTATAATCTCCATACGATCCAACTTCTAGCCAATGATGCCCATGTCTGTAGCTAATAACTCTGCTAGTGCTACTGCTGTAGAAGATAAAGATGGGACCTATCTCGATTTGTGAGACTTTGTTGTGAGACAATGCCTAGGAAGGAGGATTCTCATGAGTGTGGACACATGCCTGGGTCATCACCGTGTAGTTCTCAGCCATCTCCTTGTAGATGGCCTAGACATGGTCCTCATCCTTGGAAAAATAGGACCCTCCACAAGATACATTGACTAGCCCCTACAAATCAGCTATCAGCCCACAAAAGAAACTCTGGACCAGATTGGGCTTGCTAATATCATGATGGGGACACCTGTCAATGAGCTATCTAAATCGATCCCAAGCCTCATGGAACTGCTCATTTGGGATTATGTTGAAATTGCTAATCATTTCTCGCGCTACATTTGTCCAACTACATGGATAGTACTTGTTGAGGTACTCGATTCTCAACTACTCCCATGTAATGACAACCCTCCCCAAGTGCTTCAGCCAGTAGGCTCCTCTATCAACCAAGGAAAATGAGAAGGCTATTAACTTGATCGTATCCTTGTCCACCAGCTTGTCGTGGACTGTGCTCAAATCATCTCAAACTCCTAAAGATGTAGATGGGGCTCCTCGATGGAGTGCCTATGGAACTTTAGCAACAAATGGAATAGCGTGCAGCTGAATACACCTGTGGGTGAGAGTTGCACCCGGGTTGCGCAATGCTCTCATGGTGCGCAAAGGTATCTATGAATCAAGGACCTCCTCTTGGTGTCTGTGCCCATCCTCTGCTCGGTCCTTAGTTATCATTGTGTGGTTATGAGGGAGGGTCCCCATGCAAATAAAGACAAAAAAATGAATGCATGTGCATGGGGAAGGGAGTGATATGGGGAAGACATTTACGTGATATGCATGGGGAAGGCTTGAGGAGGGTGGCTCCATGTATGGGAAAGGGGAGGGATAATTGGTGCACATGCATGACATTAAAGAGAGGAACTTTTGCACTATTCCCCCTCTCCATTTCTTTCCAACAAAAAACTATAGGCTTTATCCAAGCTATAATGAGTGGGCAATTTATACTATCTTCCCTTCCATTTTCTTCCCAATAAAAAGTGAGGTTTTGTAGAGTCAAATCAATGTGTTATATTCAATGCTATATGTACCTAATACATTTCCATATGATTTGCTTAATTCATGCAGATAATTAGTTAAGTTATATTCAGGTGACTTGACAAGAATGATTATGAATGAAATATGTAGTCGATATATTTTTTTGAAAACATTTTTCTTGATTAGAAAATCATGATCAGTTGATTTATGCAGAGATTGTGTGCAATTATAGATATCTTGTCTGCTGTAAGTAAGTAATATAGATTATGCGAAATTGGAGTTTATAGATCAATCATTAAAGTTGTATATCACATAATTTGATCATATTATCTCTGTGTATATTGTAATCATCACTCATCATCTCTCCACTCTTGGGCCATATCGTTAAACTTTTAAAAGGAAAAAGAGCGGACCTCAAGTGTCACCAAGTCAACAAAAATATGCTCTGACTACTGTTGTTATACCTTGGGTGATGGGTTGGTAAGGTCAGAGAAGGAGGTGGAATACTCAGGTTCCGAGAGCAGGTCTGAACTCTCAGGAACCTCCCTAGATGAATGGACATGTGTGCTATGAAGCAGTGCCACCAAAGGTAGCCTAAGAAACTGCCTTTCCATCATTGTGATGTCAGGAGTAGTGAAGAGAAAATATGGATTAAAAAATAATGATGAGAAAACAAACCCCCAATTCACCAACTCAACGTAATGGTAACCTTGAAAGCTCACTCGTTAATCTTTTCCGTTTTAGATTATAGTGAGAATATAGTTACTTAATCAGACTCACGGGTGAGTTCCCTATGGTAGAACATGACCAAGTCGACGGTGCACACCCAACTTGGACAAGACTACTTTTGCTAAGGGTTGAAGGCAAGTGTTTGCATCTTAACCATACATAAATGAGTAATGTGCATGAGCATGGGGCACAAGTCCATGGATTTGGACTATAATACTTAACGTCTATGTCCTCACACACTCTATATGAAGGTAAGTACCTGTAAATAAGGAAGGGGTTACTCTCCCCAAAACAATGATATTAATCCTTAAGTTTAGCTTTAGGGTCAAGTTTGCTTTAGTAGTCTTCGATTTTATTTGATTCAATTTTTTTGGACATTTTGAATAAATACATTAACAAATTTTCCGATTTCCTTTTATTCCTAAGTCCAATAAAATAGGGGGGAGGAAGACGAAAAGTCGATGCATGATTGATGAACGAAGGTATAGAAATGGGTCTAGAAATCTCACAAGGCAAGGTATCCAATCGCTGAATTAACCACTAAAAAATCCTCGGTTAATCAACAGTTAACCCACAATAAAATATATGTAATTAATATAAAAAATGCAGAGTTAAAATTTATTATAACACTACATGCAAATGTGTATAGGTGTAAGTACGTGTAGAGGTCGAACATAGGGAGGCGAATGGTTGTGTGGTGGAAATGAATGCTCATTCATTCAATGTTCATGTCCAATTCTTATTATTTTTGTGGGTTTTTAATTTTATATATTTTTTAATTTTGTTTTTCTGTTTTTATAATTTTTATGTTGTTTTTATATTTTATATTTTTATATTTTCTTTTTATATTTTTAATTATATAATATAGGTATATATAAAGAGATATATATAAGAAAAGAGAGAGATGTAATATATAGATACATATATAAATATACTCAAAATTTATTAGATATAATATTTTTTTAGGCTTTTTATATTTTCTATATTTTTTTATTTTTCTGGATTTTTACTAAATTTTATGTATTTTTTATTCCAAGAATGTCCCTAATAAGGGACTAATTAAATAGGCCGACAATAATTTGGGTTTTAAAAATATAAATTAAGTCTCAAAATTACCCAAATTAATTTTAATATGTTAATAATAAGATATAGATAATTATAAAGTATGGAGACTTTTTTTTGGTATTTTTCTAGGGTTTTTATATTTTTTTGTTTGATTTTGGAGTTTTTAATTTTTATTATTTTTTTCTTATTTTTAGGGTTTTTCATTTTCTGGACTCAATAGATATATAAATACATCATATGTAATATTTTCGTAATTTTTGAAAACGTTTTTATATATTTTTGATATTTTATAAATTAGCCAGGGATTATTTAGGCTCCTTTTGATTTTTAATAATTAGATTAAATGCAAAAAATGTGATTAAAAATATGGGCGTGAAAATATGAGGCATGGAACATCTAACCTAATTTTTGTGGAACTTTAGGAGCTAGGTAGATATTTTTGATAAAGACATGAAACACATAGAGTAAAACAACCTGGCAGGGGCATTTTTGCAAATAAAATAAGGTCCAGGGGCTATGTTGCAAATATGCTAACAAAGTAAACATTTATTTAAATATTACTGACTATTTTACAATTACAAAAACCACCAGGGGTTACATGCAAATTTTACACGCCTCACGTGGGACTACACATGAGGCTGGGAAGGACCAATTTGTAATTCCAGAAAGTTCAGGGGTCCTAAGGTAAAAATCCCAATTATTTTACAACGTTACAATTATTTTACAGAACTAAATAATAATTACAAAATGGACGGGGAAGATTTAGCAATTTACCCCCAAAGAGGCAATGATGAACGGCGATGATGTCTTCACTTATCCACGTGACATCCAGCGGTTGGTACCGGTTCGACGATGGGCGGTGAGGATTAGATCATCCGAGATGATCCGACGGTCTGAGCGCTGCTCCATCGGACGGTCCTGGGCAAATCTGCAGCGGGGGTCCTTCATCCAACGGCGAAGGAGACGGGTGAAAGAACTGGGAAGAAGGTCGACGCCGATGAGCTTTGATCGGAGATTGCGCGCTCCTCCGGCCTCCATTTCCTCCGCTGAGGGTCTCTAATCCTTCCTGGGGCTCCGCCGCGTCCAATGATGGCTTCACTGAGGCACCTGGAGCTCACTTGAGCTTGGGTGAGGTCGACGAAGAGGGGGAGCTCCAGGTGCATGTTCTTCGTTTGAATCGAGCCAAGACGGGCCTCCTGGCGCTCCGAGGCCTGCACAAGAACTCACAACACAAAAAGAAGGCTCTGGGGGCCTTGTTGGTGGTGTAATGGGCGAAGGTGGCTTCGAGCGGAGATCTCCGGCGATGGGTGGTAGATGGAGATCGAGTCTCCAGATCTGATGAGGATATGGGTGTGCGGAGGCGCCTGGGGCGAAGGGAAACGGATAAGGGACGAAGTGGAGGTGAAATGGTGGTCGGAAGATGTTGGGAACACCGTGAATGGGTTCACCGGAGCGGAGCTCCGGCGAACTATGGGTGACCTTTGTTAAGCTATCCTACTGTCCTAACTACTACATTAACGACATAAATGAAATGCGGGGAATGAAAGCTATTTAAAATAATCAAAATACGCAGCTCTAACCTGGTAGCTGACTCCAGGGAGCAGGACCGCCGACGACGGTGGCCGTGGGTGCAACCTCCACCACTCCTACCCGCATAGACCCTCCAGGGGCTTCTCCCTGTCATGGAGAAACTCGCTAGGCCGGAGGCGAGGGCTGAAGACGAAGAAAGGCTGACCAAATTTGAGGAGGAGGCAGAGGCTTTTTATTTAAACACAGATTGCACACCCTTATTGATCGGGCAAACGACGGAGCTTCGTGCTATTTATAAGGGAATAAACGAATGGGCGTGTATCTACAAGGATTAGGGAGCAATTTGTCTGAAGGAAGCAATGTCAGAAGATGCCTGAGGCGAGTGGGAGTTAAGGGTGAAGATAGGAGAAAAGACAGGCAGAGTCACTTCAGCCGCCTGGAGGTCAAGTTGACCGAGGTCAACCTGCGGAGGGACCTGATTGGTCCACCTCAGCCCGCTACGAGACAAAACTGCTATTTTATTAAAGAATAAATGATTTAAAATAATAAATGATGTTATTAATTTTGGTATATAAAATAAAAAATGTTTATTAATTAATGTAGTATTTTATTATGATTTTTATTTATTTTTTGATGTATTTTATTATTAGTTTATTTTTAATGGTGTATTTATAAGTGTATTTGCATGTATTTTGTATAATTTAGTTTTATTTTGTCTATTTTATTTTCTTATTTTATATATTTATAGCTAATTTTTGTGAGTATAAATATATTTTTATTTGATTTTTATGAGTTTATTTGCATATTTAAATAAATATGTATATATAATATGTAGGTATACTAATAGGTATTTTACCTATATTTTATATACATTTTATTTTTTAATGAATTTTATTGAGTTTTATTTTCGATTTAATGGAGTATAGATAATATTTATAATTTACTAAAAATATAGATGAATAAAGAATAAAAGAATGAAATCCCCTTTTATTTATATACATATATAACATAGGTATTTTTGTCTATGTATTTATGGACTTATTTTATTTAACAATTTATTTTTGGTTTTATTCTAATTTCAATATGTACATGCATTATGTATATTATTTACATAATTCGAAAAATATAATTTTGTAAAAATAATGAATAATGAATATAATTAATATTTTAATCGGGTGAACTGTACAATGAGGGCCAAAAACCTAACTTTCACAGATGAAATCCAAAAATTATGAAACCAATTTTATTAAATAGCTCTTGAAAAGTTATATACAATTAAAGGTGATTTAGGGGATTTTGATTTTTTATTTGCAAGATATGGGTTTGTGAATTTGAGATTCTGGCTTTTTATTCTGTGTATAAAATGTACCTTGTATATTATTTTTGCACAAACTCAATTTTGTATTTTTATTTACATTATTATCTACAACTTTCATGTATAATATATTTCTATTTAATGAATAAATAATTATATACAAAATAGGGGTAAAAAATGCATAAATGAATGAATAAATAAAAGAGATATTTATTGTATTATTGGCCCTTATCTCCCCCTACTTTATTCCTTGTCGACCAAGCCAATTCTTGACTTGGTCTCGGGGTTCGGGTCATAAAATATTTGCAATATTTTATTCAATTTTCTTTTCTTCTCTTTATTCTATAATTTTGGCATTAAAAACCTTATTTTATGTACACTTAATACAATAAATAATGAATGCTATTATAGACAAATTGATGCTATTTACATGCATTTGCTTGGATTTTTAAGGCCAAAATGCTAGAATAAAGGTGATGAAATGGAGATTCATCACCCCCCTACACTTGCCTTTGCTAGTCCCTAGCAAATACTTATGCAATAAGTACAAAAAGAATAAAGAATAAGAAGAATAGAAAAAGCAAAAATAAGGAATTTAAAGAATAAATTGAATTGATCATGATTATTAAACTCATATGTACAAAATCAAAGTTTGGAGCTCAGGTTAGACCTTGGTGTGAAATTGTGTGTGGAACCTGGTCGGGAACCAGATTTAAAACGCAACAGCCTTCGAGAGTCACAGAACTCGGTTCAAATCACCTCAATAGCCAGGTAAGAACTAGCCTACATCATACACAAACCCTTATGACTATGAAGCTGACTTGTATAGTGTAAGTGATAATGGCTTGATAAGCCAAAAATCCCACTAATCCGGATCAGGTCAAAATATCACTCGAGTCGTTGCGACCCGGATCGATGAGAATCTCAGCTCAATCAAGAAAAAACAAAGTTCAGACCACCAAAATCAGAGAAAAATCAAATAAAATCGATAGCGGTCCTGGCTATTAGATTAGCCTGGTATAGCGACCAGGGTCGGACTCAGGGAGCACGTGATGGCCTTGCGGCCTATGAAGTAGTAAAAAAGAATCGATAAAATACAAGTGTTTTTGATGGATTTTTAATGGTTTTTAATTTTTTGGATTTTTAATTAATTAAGGAAATAATGAAAGCAAAGAAACAACCAACTTCAAACAATTATTCAATGCATCAAAAATCACTCAAAAATTCAAATAAATATTTTTTTATATATTTTATGATTTTTAATGTTTTTGGTTAATTTTTGGGATTTTCCTGATGTTTATTTAATTTTCTAAAAATAAAACAAGGCAAAGAACTGGAGGTACTGTCCAGTCTGGAGTAAAAGGCCAAATTAAAATGCAAAAAGGCCTATTTAGCTCCTGGAGTCAATTTTCCTATAAACTAGAAAGTTTAAGGAAAATTTGAGCATTGAAATTATTATTTTTGGATTTTTAAAATAATTATTAGATTTTTCATAAGTTTTTAGGTGTTTTTCAATTTTTATGAGTTTTATATGATGAAAAATGACCAAATTTGGTCAGAAAATCAAGCAAGACAAAACACACAGTAGAGAATTTTTTTAGAATTTTTGGATGAGTTAATATTTTTTTGTGATTTTTCAAGTCAGATAGTAAAGAAAAGGCATATTTTTGAATTTTTAAAAATAGTAAACGAATTCAAAATGTCTCCAAAAATTAGAGAAAATTTTACACCATGGTAGAAGCCATGTTTCCAATTTTCATCAAATTTGGAGTTGATTTGCTATTTTATTAAAATCAAACACAGGGGCATAGTACACAGGGACCTAAATGCAATTAAAACAAGTTCCAGGGGGTCCGATGCAAAATTCCCAAGGATTCACATGCGAGACGCGTGACCTGGGCCCTCAGGGACCTAATTGCAAGAAAAATAAGGTTCATGGACTAATTAGTAACACGTACTAAAAGTCCAGGGGCCTCTATGCAAAATACCCACGAATTTCAACACATGTTCTAAAAATTCACGCACAGGGGTATAAATGCAATTCTCTAAAAGTTTTCATTCATTAAGTAACATCCTAGAACTACAGGGGCATCAACGCAAATATCCCACAAAATCAAGTGTCGAAGCACGTGTCCACAGCTCACAGGGGTATAAAAGCAAATACCCTAAAAGACAAGGTCTACTATGCAAATTACCCTACGGAAATAAACGTTTTAAAATATTTACAGGACTAGATGATAAATACGAAAACTAGAGGGGCCTAAGAGAACTTTACCCCTTATTATGATCCGAGGGCTGAGATGGCGCCACGTGCGTGATCGGACGGTCGAGAAAGTGCGGTGCACAACGAAGACAACCCTCGACGCGATCCGATGGCTGGGACGCTCCCACGTGGACGATCGAACGGCTGGGCTGCGACGTGGGTCTGCGAAGGGGCCTGGCCCGGATCGGACGGAGGAGGTGAAGCCACGTGCTGGATCTAACGGCTGCAACACGGCGTAGCTCTCCTCGGTGAACGGACGGTTGCGATCGAACCTCAAAAGATCTGGCGGTCAGTGCTGCTCCGCGAATGGACGGACATGATTTGATCTGGAGCGTCGAGGTCGATCGGACGTCTGGGGAGGATGGTGGAAGAACAGTTGGCCGGCGAGCTTCGCCGGCCCGATGCACGCACTATGGTCCTCCCCTGCTGATCCTGAAGTACGGAAGAGGTCCGCCGTGAAGCTCCGCAGCTGATGCGATGCTCCGATGAAGGAGGGGAGCTCTGGAGAGCTCCGGCGACGAGGAAGACCTGGAGCTCCTGCGCTCTGAAGTCCCGACCTCTAGATGAGGTCGAATCGGCCTGATAGCTGCACAGGAAGAAAAAGAGGTCGAGGGCAAACTGCCTCGACCCGTTAGCGTGCGAGAACGGTGAAGGATGCGTCGTTGTGGCGGCCCTCCGGCGAGCGGCGGAGGTGGAGGGCCGATATCCCTGCTCCGGGGCGAGTCAGGGGGAATGGAAGGTCGGAGAACGTGGAGAGAAGTCTGGTGAACGTGAATCGACGGTCGGATGGGCGAATGGGTGATCGGGAACGACATGCGGAGGTGGCGGAGCTACGGCTACCTGAATCTAAAAACTCGAAGCTAAGCCAATCTAAAGGCTACGAAGGCTACCTGGCGGAGGCTGTCGACTGGGCTGAAGCTCGGGGAGCTTCTGGGTCATTGCCTACAAGTGGGCGTCGTCTCCCCGAGGCTGGGCGCGCTCGCGGCGGCGCACGGCGGCAGAGCCACCGGATCAGTGGTCTCCCGAGGTTCTCGAGCCTCGCTTCCACTCCGAAGAATGCGGCTGTCACACAGGCACTCCGGAGGAGCTCCTTGGCTGCGAGTGGGATGTCCAAAGATGCGGGAAAAGGTCGCCGGAGGAGATGCTTTATATGCTCAAGGATCCGAGAAGAAAGGGATTGGGTGAGTCGCTCGTGCCTCGGATCCCTAAGATCTACCCCGGGCGAAGATCTGGGATGATCAAGGAGTAATCTGAGCGCGGGGTTAATGTAATTGGCTGTCGGATCGAGTGGGTAGAAAGTGTCAAAGTCGGGTCGGTCACTCAGATCCGAGATTCAGTGGTCCAGGGGGGGAGTTGACCGGGGGGTCAACATCCCCCGTGGACCAATCAGAATCCACCACGTCAGAATTATTTGATTAATTATTTTAACATAGTAAATGACCGAATTAAGAAAAACTTAAAAAATGAAAAATATTTATTTTATTTTTTTCTATTTTTTGTGATTTTTAATTAATTTTTCAAAATAAAAATAAGGTATTTACATATATAGCTATATATAGGTATATATACAATATGTCTTTTTAATTTTTGATTTTTAATTTGTTATTTTTGTGCATTTTTATTCCTATTTTATATTTTATTTATTTATAGTATAAAATTAGGAATAAAAGGGTATTTTTATTTTATTTTTATTATTTATATACAATAGTGAAATAAATAGATATATACATCTATGTACATGGTATATTTACAATATTATTTTTGATTTTTGATTTTGTTCTTTTTATTATTTTTTTTGTTGTTTTTATTTTATTTATTTACACCATAAAAGATAGAGCATTTACAAATTTTATGGAAATAAATTTTATTTATTTATAAAGTGAAATAAATATAGATGGGGGAATATATACATGATGAATATATACATGGTAAGTCATTTTTGCTTTCTTTTTGATTTTTTCAATTTTTATTTGGATTTTATATTTATAAATATATACAAATATGTACAAACCACTTTATTCTATTTTTAGAGGAAAATATATTTATTTGATTTACAGGTATATTTACACACATGAGCCCCTATCTCCCTCTACTTTGGCTTTTATAAGGTCAGGCCCATGTTGAGCCCTCCCTTGGGATTAGGTCGCTCAATATTTATTCTAAATATTTCCCTCTTTTTCTTTTGTCTCTTTATTCTTTTATTTTAGCACAAAAACATGCTAATTATTAGTTTTTACACAATGCATGCTTTTTGCTAATTATTTGTATTTACACCTATCTACATGTATTTGCAAAGGTTTTTGTAGCTAAAATATAAGAATAAAGAGTGATGAATGGGTATTCATCACCCCCCTATACTTAATTTTGCTAGTCCCTTAGCAAACACTTATTTGAAAAAGAAGTGAAAAAGAAAGAAAGAAAAAGAAAAAGAGGAGAATATACATGGATTAAGGCTGATTATTAAACTTGCCTTCATTAAATTGAATTATGGAGCTCGATCAGATCTTTGGATTATTAATGTATCGGAACCTTATTTGGAATTAAGCTTAAAACTCAATAGCCTCTAAGTTCCACCAATCTATGGACAAGACTCCTTAATAAACCAGATCAGAACAAGTCTACATACACAAACTCTAATGACCATGAATCTTTCCATGCAGTGTAAGTGATATGTAGCTCCCCATCTCAGAAGTGACAAAGAAACAACCTCCCCTAACCTGGTAACTCTAATGCCTCAGTCTAGCAACTCTTTCCTCGAGAAGCGGGGTATTCCCTTCTAAGTTCAAGTGCAACCGGCTCAAGAAGAGGGGGAATAAGAGGTATAGACTTTTGAGAGCTCAACCAGTGTAGCTAAGTCTCCCGCTGCAAGCTTCATGAGATGTAACAAGGATACCATAAGCTTTTGCTTTATTGGACTATATACACTCCGGTGGGGTTAATAAATTTTCAATCCGACCCACCACTTTTTTTTGGAGTTCTTTTTGCATCTTTTTTTTTCAAGTGCATCTGCACAACATATCTACATGGTGCAACATATATACAAGAAAATTTCCTCTTGAGCCAGTAGACTATCCCTCTTTTGAAGCTTTATTGCAACCCACGGCTTCTGTCTTTAGCCTTCATCATCACTAGATCAAGTTGAGGCGTACTTCCTTCACTAGAAGAAGAAGAGAGGTTCCGCCTAGAAGTACTACCCTCATATGCTACCCCAAGCCAAAGGAAACTGCCTCCTCACCACCTCATCCGTGGAGAGCTATGTGTAAAGTGCTGGTGCAAGTCAAGCCATTGTCTTTAAGAGTCATGCGTGTGTTGTTAAATGCTCTACTTAGGCTCATTAAGATGACATATGCTCATAGCCTAGTGGACTCAAAGAATTAAGTCCCAATGGACCTGAAAAGCCTTAACCCTAAGCCCTATAAGGTTCCTCTTAGACTTAGGTGGATTAAGATCTTAATCAAGCTCCATTTCCCAATTTAATTCCAGGCTAGTTTAAATGTCAACTATGATCCAGGAAAAACTATACATATATATACAAAGATGCTATTTACACCTATTTACAATCATGCAAAATTTTTGAAAAATGTTTTGAAATCATGGATGGATGAATGCATGAAGTGCAAGTTTTGCAACAGTATTTACACACATTTACACAAGATTTTTGCAAACTTTTGATTTTCAAAACATTTTGGAAAAATTTTGTACTATATACATAATTTGATAAGAAAATATTCACACAAGCTTTACACAAAAGGTTTTTGAAAACATTTTTACAAAAATAATTTGTACACTAGCTATGTATGTGCAATAAAAGAATGATTATTTACAGGAAATTTTTTTAATTTTTGTGATTTTTAGGGGTTTTTAGCCATTTTATTTATTAACATACTCACACAAAGTACGAGTTATGGATAAAGTATATATGAAATATATACACCCCCCTATACTTAGCTCGAACGATGCCCTCAGAGTGATCAAGAGCGATGAAGAATACATAACTCGTGCTTAGTATAGGGAAGTGAAAAGGAATGGC
Source organism: Ottelia alismoides (assembly GCA_037367405.1). NCBI lineage: Eukaryota > Viridiplantae > Streptophyta > Magnoliopsida > Alismatales > Hydrocharitaceae > Ottelia > Ottelia alismoides. The sequence continues at coordinate 594,428 of JAZKJV010001587.1, forward strand.
TAGATACAGAGATGAATCAAAGAATAGAAGGAATAGAACTCGGTGGTTTCCCCCTATACTTAGGATCAAATAGTCCTAAGTATAGCCAGTTGTACATGAAGGGAAATCCGAGTGAAGGATGTACAGAGTCTGCCCCCCTATACTTAGGGTGAAATATCCCTAAGTATAGGCAGCAAAATAGGGGTAGCAAGACAAGAAGAAAATTACGAATATATACAAGAAGGAGGATCATCACTCCCCCTATACTTAAGGTGAAGAACCTTAAGTATAGGCAACAACAGAAGTGACGAAACAGAACGAAGAACAACCCAGTGTTTTCACCCCCCTATACTTAGGATGAGTAATATCCTAAGTATAGCAAAGATAATCCTAGGCGAGACCTGGGGTGAAAACAAGAATGGAAGACAGAAAGATCAAACTAAGACAAAACACGTATATAAAAGAGAGTACAATGTTGAGGTGCCTCTCAACAAGCGCTAGATTTTACGCCCCTAGCTGGGCGCAAAGGCTAGGATAAAGCCGTATCAAGGTTCAGGACGTCATCGGTAAATTGAATGCCATACTGTCGTCGCAGTCTCGGTATGAGAGCAACGACGGAAACAGAAGTGTAAAGTAAGACACCCAAGTATGCAATTAAGAGGGTGTCTGCTACCGGCCAGTAATATGGAAATAAGTGATCGGGATCCGGTAGCACAAAAGAAATCAACGGCTCTGGGTCAGACTGGAGTGAGAGTATAGAGCCGAAGAAATCAAACGTGGAGAAGGATGGATCAGTAATAGAATTCTCCACGTCAATCAGTGTCTCAAACAGGTGTGGATAATCAAGATCAGGAGACTCTCTAAGCAGACTGATATCCGATGCATGAAATAGAATCAGATCAGGCAAATCATCGAATATCTCCAGGATGGGCTCATCCTCGCGAGGGTCGTCGAGGTGAGAAGATTCAGAATCAGAATGATCTAAAGACTTGGTTCCGTGCTCCGCCAGATCGGAAACACTCTCAGCAGGTGAAACCGAGTACTTATCCTGTGTGGCATCCTCCCGCAGATAACCCTCGGGGAGAGATGCAAGATCAGAAGTGAGTACGAGAGGGTCAGGATCTAGAAGGGCATCTGCGCTGCTGTCAAGTATCCACTCTGTGCACCAGGCTGCATCATCATCTGAAATGTGGCTCTCGTCAATCTGGAAGCAGGAGAAGGTACTTGTCAACACTGCGGAAGCTGGCAAAGTGTCTACGGCTGATCCTCGCTCTGTGGCTATGCTGGCCACCAACTGGTCCTCAAAAAGTGTATATGTCTCAACAAAGTGGAGGACAACAGACTCGAATATGGGACTCGCTGTGTCTGTACTCTCAAAGTGGTGACCCTCATCGAGCTGTGGCTGCTGGGCTGAGTCCTGGTAGTTGTATGCGTCCAAGAAGTATCTCTGCAGAAAGGAAGCTGACTCCTCCGGGACTGGAATCTGAAGTGTCTGAATCAATGGCTGCAAAAGCGGGGGCTCCTCTGGCTCTTGGAGTATCAGAAGGTCTGATATCCAAGACTCGTCAACTAGGAACTCTGGGGCTGACTCGAACTCCAGCTGGAAAACCAACGGGAACTCAAGTAGATTCTGGGTCCGAGCCTCTGCTATGGCAGTCACATCCTCTGTCAGTGGTGTTGTATCATCCAAATCCTCTGGCTGGTGTGTAGAAACTATATCATCATGTAAAGTGGCACACCGCACTGGTACAACATCGTCCACATGTGTTGTTCTGACTACGGCATCTCGTGAAGAAGAACTCTATGAAAGTAGCCTCGAGATGGTATCCAGTAGATGAATGTCGGAACCGTGGTGTGAACTGCCACATGTGGTAATCACCAGTGCTAACTGCTCTGCGGTCATCCCCCTCATGGAGATGTCTATCAGATCTGTCAGTGGAAGTCCGTGATCGGGAAATCTCCTCAAGAGGTCAAGTAACCTCGGTCATGCCTCCTGCAATGGCTCCTGGGGGTCAACCGAAAAGTCGGTGATCAAAGACCGCATGAAATCTGCTCTACATGGAGGGAAGTATCTCTGTAAGAACTCTCTGCATAGCTCTCCCCATGTATCAAATGTCCTCCCCAATCGTCGGTGCCATGTCTTGGCTCTCTCCTGAAGTGTGAATGGGAATGTCCTCCTCATCAGCTCCTCTGCAGTGATATCTGAATATCTCTGTGCTCTACAAAACTCCTCGAATGCGGACAGGTGAAGATACGGCTCCTCGTGCACCTCTCCTGCAAATGTCGGCAGTCGCTGAATGTAATCCAAATCCAAGATGAATGGACCAAGTGTAGAAGCTGACTCAGCTCCCTGGGCTCTGTACTCCTCCATCCTTTTGGAATAGGATATGTCTGCTGCTCTCCACTGCTCTTTCTGGTCACCAACGGAGTGCGCTCTCAACTCAGCAACAACATCGTCCGGGTCTCGCATCTGCTCTATCTGGTATCCTCGGACGTCTCGCACAGCATGCCCAGAGTAGTGAGATGAAAGGGAGGGAGGGAGCGGGAGGTTGGTCGGAGATCCGACCTCCCTAGAAAGTGGACTGGACTGATGGTCAGCGAATGGAGAAGGAGCCGTAAGAGTCGGCTCGAAGTGAGGAGAATCCAACATCCAGGGGTCAAGGAGAAGAAGACGAATGAAGGGAGGGTGGTGGGAAACAGGAGAAGAGAAGATGGGGAAAGATGGAAGGGATCTGGAAATCACACAAGATGAACAAGCAAACCCCCGATTCACCTACGCACACAGAGCTGAAGACCGAAAGGGATCGGTCAATTATCTTGTCGATTTTATTTTAGGTGATCATTCGGTCTATCAGAGCGATTACGTGAGGTAATAAGAATAAGATATCTCTCAACCGATTGTCCCGTACCAAAGAGCCGGTAATCAGTCGAGAAAGATCGGATGGCTCTATCCTAAGGTGCGGATCACTCTCTCGCTCATCCAAACCAAACAATGAGGGGGGTTACTCTCCCCAAGACAGATTTTTAGTGAAGTGTCTTTTAGGTCAAGTGTGATTAGCAGTCCCAATTTTATTATTTTTGTTTTTTAGGTATTTTTCAATAAAAACAAAGGGCCTAACGAATTTTTCGATTCTCCTGGTTATTAAGTTCAAAATAGGGGGGAGAAGACGAAAAAGCCGATGCGCGAAAATCAATGATGCATGCAAAGATAGAAATGCGTACCTGTCTCCAGCACTCTACATGCAATATGATCCGCGCAGAATTTTAAAGACAGAAATAAAACTACTTATATGGTGCAGCGGAAAATCGAGTCCTAAGCAGGCAACTTCTATTCAAAAGCACCGTCTAGCTGGTCACTCGCCCTCGATCCAAAGAGTCCGGTCTAGACCCACCCCTCCTCTTCTCGACAGGTCGAGTTCAGTAGTAGCGCTTGACGGGGCAGGCTCGCGGCGCGTAGGCTCTAAGGAAAGGGACTCAGCTATTTTTATTAATGATTTATTAGTAGGTCCAATTAACGATCTATAGGTACGAGCAGTCTATTAGGTGTGTGGATCCTACTGAGTACGGCACAATCAATCAGAAATTCCTAAGGCTAGGGGCTCAATAAAAACCACGTAAAACCGTAAAAGGCAGCGAAAAAAAATCTGAAACCGCGAAAAAGCCGCGAAAAAGTCTAAGGTAACTAAAGGGTCCCCCGAGCACACCGGTGCTCGGCGAAACAGACCCGAGAGTCCAAGTCCTACTGTCCTGTGTTATTACAACAATTCAAATATTGCATGAAATGAAAGCTAAACTAAACTAATCTAAACTCGTGGCTATTCCGCGGCTCCCGCACTCCTGCTCACTTCTCGCGTCCTCCGGCGGCTCTGTAGAGAAGAGAGCCGCCTCTGACTCCCGCGGTTGCTCGACTTCCGAAGAAAGCCGCCTCGATCCTCAGGCCCTCGCAAGAAAATAAACAGAAAGTGGCCAGACCAGATAAATGTATAAACATGTCAAGAATATATATACACAAATATACACAAAAAGCCGCGAAAAGAAAGCCACAGGAAAAATCGAAAACCGACTACTAAGCCGTGCTCCCTGGCAACGGCGCCATTCTGATAAGCCAAAAATCCCACTAATCCGGATCAGGTCAAAATATCACTCGAGTTGTTGCGACCCGGATCGATGAGAATCTCAGCTCAATCAAGAAAAAATGAAGTTCAGACCACCAAAATCAGAGAAAAATCAAATAAAATCGATAGCGGTCCTGGCTATTATATTAGCCTGGTATAGCGACCAGGGTCGGACTCAGGGAGCACGTGATGGCCTTGCGGCCTACGAAGTAGTAAAAAAGAATCGATAAAATACAAGTGTTTTTGGTGGATTTTTAATGGTTTTTATTTTTTTTGGATTTTTAATTAATTAAGGAAATAATGAAAGCAAAGAAACAACCAACTTCAAACAATTATTCAATGCATCAAAAATCACTCAAAAATTCAAATAAAAATGTTTTTATATATTTTATGATTTTTAATGTTTTTGGCTAATTTTTGGGATTTTTCTGATGTTTATTTAATTTTCTAAAAATAAAACAAGGCAAAGAACTGGAGGTACTGTCCAGGCTAGAGTAAAAGGTCAAATTAAAATGCAAAAAGGCCTATTTAGCTCCTGGAGTCAATTTTCCTATAAACTAGAAAGTTTAAGGAAAATTTGAGCACTGAAATTATTGTTTTTGGATTTTTAAAATAATTATTAGAATTTTTATAACTTTTTAGGTGTTTTTCATTTTTTATGAGTTTTATATGATGAAAAATGACCAAATTTGGTCAGAAAATCAAGCAAGACAAAACATACAGTAGAAATTCTTAGAATTTTTGGATGAGTTTTAATATTTTTTGTGATTTTTCAAGTCAGATAGTAAAGAAAAGGCGTATTTTTGAATTTTTAAAAATAGTAAACGAATTCAAAAATGTCTCCAAAAATTAGAGAAAATTTTACACCATGGCAGAAGCCATGTATCCAATTTTCATCAAATTTGGAGTTGATTTGCTATTTTATTAAAATCAAACACAGGGGCACAGTACACAGGGACCTAAATGCAATTAAAACAAGTTCCAGGGGGTCTGGTGCAAAATTCCCAAGGATTCACGTGCGAGGCACGTGACCTTGGGCACTCAGGGACCTAATTGCAAGAAAAATAAAGTTCCTGGACTAATTAGTAACACGTACTAAAAGTCCAGGGGCCTCTGTGCAAAATACCCACGAATTTCAACACATGTTCTAAAAATTCACGCACAGGGGTATAAATGCAATTCTCTAAAAGTTTTCATTCATTAAGTAACATCCTATAACTACAAGGGCATCAACGTAAATATCCCACAAAATCACGTGTCGAAGCACGTGTCCACAACTCACAAGGGTATAAAAGCAAATACCCTAAAAGACAAGGTCCACTATGCAAATTACCCTACAGAAATAAACGTTTTAAAATATTTACAGGACTAGATGGTAAATACGAAAACTAGAGGGGCCTAAGAGAACTTTACCCCTTATTATGATCCGAGGGCTGAGATGGCGCCACGTGCGTGATCGGACGGTCGAGAAAGCGCGGCGCACAACGAAGAAAACCCTCGGCGCGATCCGACGGCTGGGACGCTCCCACGTGGACGATCGAACGGCTGGGCTGCGACGTGGGTCTGCGAAGGGGCCTGGCCCGGATCGGACGGAGGAGGTGAAGCCACATGCTGGATCTAATGGCTGCAACACGGCGTAGCTCTCCTCGGTGAACGGACGATTGCGATCGAACCTCAAAAGATCTGGCGGTCAGTGCTCCTCCGTGAAAGGATGGACGTGATCTGATCTGGAGCGCCGAGGTTGATCAGACGTCTGGGGAGGATGGTGGAAGAACAGTTGGCCGGCGAGCTTCGCCGGCCCGATGCACGCACTATGGTCCTCCCCTGCTGATCCTGAAGTGCGGAAGAGGTCCGCTGTGAAGCTCCGCAGCTGATGCGATGCTCCGATGAAGACGAGGAGCTCTGGAGAGCTCCGGCGACGAGGAAGACCTGGAGCTCCTGTGCTCTGAAGTCCCGACCTCCAGATGAGGTCGAATCGGCCTGATAGCTGCACAGGAAGAAAAAGAGGTCGAGGGCAAACTGCCTCGACCCGTCAGCATGCGAGAACGGTGAAGGATGCGTTGCTGTGGCGGCCCTCCGGCGAGCGACGGAGGTGGAGGGCCGATATCCCTGCTCCGGGGCGAGTCAGGGGGAATGGAAGGTCGGAGAAGGTGGAGAGAAGTCTGGTGAACGTGAAGCGACGGTCGGATGGGCGAATGGGTGATCGGAAACGACAGGCGGAGGTGGCGGAGCTACGGCTACCTGAATCTAAAAACTCGAAGCTAAGCTAATCTAAAGGCTATGAAGGCTACCTGGCGGAGGCTGTCGACTGGGCTGAAGCTCGGGGAGCTTTTGGGTCGTTGCCTGCAAGGGGGCATCGTCTCCCCGAGGCTGGGCGCGCTCGCGGCGGCGCACGGCGGCAGAGACACCGGATCAGTGGTCTCCTGAGGTTCTCGAGCCTCGCTTCCACTCCGAAGAACGCGACTGTCACACGGGCACTCCGGAGGAGCTCCTTGGCTGCGAGTGGGATGTCCAAAGATGCGGGAAAAGGTCGCAGTAGGAGATGCTTTATATGCTCAGGGATCCGAGAAAAAAGGGATCGGGTGAGTCGCTCGTGCCTCGGATCCCTAAGATCCACCCCGGGCGAAGATCTGGGATGATCAAGGAGTAATCGGAGCCCGGGGTTAATATAATTGACTGTCGGATCGAGTGGGTAGAAAGTGTCGAAGTCGGGTCGGTCACTGTTGAATCCACATTTCATCATCTTTATTCTATCATTTTGGCATCAAAAACCCTAGCAAATGCCTGTAAGTAACAATAAAATCATCATCTTAGCATTCATGCATGTGCATCTAGTTAGTGTATAAAATACTGTAATTAAAGCCAAAATTATAGAATAAATAAAGAAAAGAAAAAGAATAAAATATTGTAAATATTTTATGACCCGAAACCCCGAGACCTAGGCATCTTGATGAATAGGTCGACAAGGAATAAAGTAGGGGGAGATAAGGTCAGAAATACAGATAAAATACCTATACATTCTATTCATTCTTTATTCAGTATGGGACCTAATTTTGGTTCCACTGTTTATACATCAAATAAAGAAACTTTGTACATGAAAATTGTATATAATTTTATAAAGAAAAATACAAAATTGATTTCACAGAAAAATAATGTACAGATAAAAAGTTATGGTCTGAATAAAAATCCAGAATCCCAACTTCCCAGACCCGTATCTCACAACTGACAACTCCAAATGCAGCATACTCACATTTAATTGTATATAGAAGAAAATAAGCTATTTAATGGCGGTGGTTTCGCATTTGGCGGAGCTACGGTTTGAAAGTTTGAGTTTTGGACCCTCAAATAGAATATTCAATTTATTATTTATTTATTAATTTTATATTTTGATATTTTTATAATTATGTAAATATTACTTATAATATATATGTGCATTAAAATTAGAATAAAAATGCAAAGAAAATACAAAATAGAAACACTTATATAAAGAACACATAGGTATACTGTCTATACCTATACCTATACAATACTTATTCATATTTTATTAATTGTACAAAATAAATCAGAAAAATAAAATAAAAAATATATTTGTGTATATAAAAGTATTTTATAATTTTAGAAAATAATAAACAAAAATAAATAAATTAAAAATACAAAAATAAAAATAAAAATAAAATACTCAAATATGTAGATAATATACCTATATAGGGGGTATAAAAGTAACTTGTAAAAATATACTTCATAAAATAAATTAAAAATCATAATAAAATACTACATAAAATTTTAAACATTTTTTATTCTTTAACCAAAAATTAATTCGGCCTTTTTCTATTTTTAAACGAATTAATAAAATAATTTTTCAATCTTTTCCCTGGTTGGTCCACGTGGACCAACCAGGTGAGGTCTAGAGTTGACCTCGGTCAACTCCCTGACCGAGGCCTGCCATTTCTGACGCCCTGATTTTTCCCCCGTTTTCAAGAAATTATGGCGCCCGATCCTTCCATTTTCTCGCCTCGAATCCTTCTTGGAACTTCTTCCCTGATCATCACTCTCCCACGACGCGCCTTCAGATCACGCAAAATCCTCATGATGCGCGCGTGGATCTCGCTTGAAGGAGACGCTACCATCTTCTACTTAAACAACCCGCCACCTTCGAGCCCAAGTTTGAACCCTCTTGGACCATTAATCCTCCTCCCTTTCGTGCTCTTTGGGTAGCCGGAGGTGACAGCTCCACTGCCCTGCCGTTAGACGAGTCGAGGAAGGCTCGAGGTGTCTCCACCACCTCCGCCGACCACCGACGTCGAGGTTCTTCCACCTCAGGTCTTCCACCTTCGAGGTATCCCTTTTTCCCCCTCCTTTTCGCTTCATTTTATTCCCCGTAGCTTCAGTATCAAAAATTCCTAAAAAAATTCGCTTCCCGTCGATTGATCCATCTCCCATAGCTCATCGCCGGAGCGCACCTTCGGCTGTCGTCCCTTCACCGTCCACCGTCCATTTCCGACTTCCATTGCACCTCCGCGGGGTCCAGGCAGTTTGCCCTGGACCCTCTCACCCCTTTTTGCAGGTACCTGGAGCAGTACATCACCTGGGGGCTCGGATTCGACCTCCGCCGGAGATACCTGGAGGTTCGAGCTCCGCCGCTTCTGCAGCAGCGCCTCAGAGCTTCTCCGGCGATTTTGAGAGCCCCAGACGCCAGAGCATCATCGCAGGAGTCTCCCGGACCTTCTTGTTGCGGCCCAGACCACCGGAGGCGCGTCAACTCGCCGGAGGAACTTCGTCTCGGCGAAGTTCTTCCCTGTTCTTCCTCCGGGTGCTTCCACCGTCCGATCCTAGGCCCGCTCCAGATCGCACCTCAGCCGTCAGATCTTGGCCACCTTCTGCCGTCGATCTCTTCGCCAGATCTGATCTCCACCGCTGATCGCCGAACCGTCGTCGCGCGTTGTGCGCGCGCCACGTGGATAAGTGAGCGGCCCTTGGCCGTTCGATCGCGCACGAGGAGATAAGGCGTGGGTATTTTGCACTTTTCCCCTCGCCAAATTTTGTATTTCATTTCAGTCCATAAACTTTAAGCTGTAGTTTAAATATTTCTTTAATATTTGCAATTAGAACCCCGTAGTTTTCTTATTTGCACTTAGGTTCAATCCACGTGACCTCACGTGCCCGGTGCGCGTGAGGGGGCTGGGTATTTTGCAAGGACCCCCCTTGGGTTTGTTTATTTCGCTTAGGTCCATGAAATTTTTAATTAAGTTGTAATGTTTTGGAGAAATTGCATCTGAGCCCCTGGAACTTTGTAATATTGCAAGAATACCCCTGCCAGGTCACGTGTCTAGTGCGCGTGAGTTGGACATTTTGCAACGAACCCCCTCCGGGTTTGGGTATTTGTTTTTAGTCCAGAAACTTGTATTTAACATTATATATTTTTGTGTAAATTGCATATGTGCCCCTGGAAGTTCTGATAATTGCACTTATACCCCTGCCAGGCTTGTTTAACTTTTGGATGCTTGTTGTAATTATTTAAACTATCTTTTTAAGTCCAAAAATTCCACAAAAATAGGCTTAAGCTCCTGTTAACTTGTACTTGCACGACATATTTTTGCATTGCATTTTTATTGCATTTTCATATTTATTAAAAATTAAAAACATGCATTTATTTCACTATTTGCATCAGAAAACCCATCAAAATTGTTAAAACACTTCGAAAAATTCCAAAAAAATTACCTAGTGTCTATTTTAACCTACTCTAGTGTCAGTCCAAAAATCACTAAAAATCTCAAAAGAAAAAACACTAAAAATTTAGAAACACTCAAAAACTTCAAAAAAATATAGAAAATCCTAGAAAACTCCAAAAATATAAATTCAGTTCCTGTTTGTTCTTTATTTTATTCTCTTTATTTGAAAAATAGTGTGAAAAATTTTGATTGCTGTTTGCTAATTTTAATTCCCATTTTACTTATAGCCAGCATATTTTCCACTGTTTTCCCTCATTTCAGTATTTAAAAATACCAAAAACATTTGAAAAATCCCCAAAAATCACAAAAACAGTAAAAAATCCTAAAAATACAAAAATACTTTATTTCTGAATTTTTGGATGTTTTTGCACATTTTTATAAATATTTCATCTTGTCTTTTATTACATTGCTTTTAAATTCCAATATTAAAAAAAAGGGTATAAAATATAAAATATAAAAATCAGAAAATTAAAAATCAAAATACAAAATTTAAAATTAAAAAAAATTAAAAATTAAAAACCCACAAAAACATCTTTGCTTGCTTGCTTAGTGTAGACATCACACACATTCACTTGTGCACAATTTTTGAACTACCCTGCTTGCTCCCTGTGTTCGAACTCTCTGCATACTTGTCACTATACACCATTTGTGCAGAGTTAAAAATAAATTTTAACTCCACATTATTTCTAATTTATTGATCTCTAGTGTGGGTTAATTGTTGACTAAATACATCTTATTGGGGGTCACCGCAGCGACTCGGTTGCCTCCGCCTTGTGTGAGATATACTCTTTAGACCCTCGACAATTTGTGTTTATCAAATGGCGCCGTTGTCGGGGAGCAACATCGTGTAGTTCGGGTCTTTGCTTGTGTTTGCGATTGTCTACTTTTGCGGCTTCTATCATTTTCCGTATTTTTGATATTTCTTGTTGAATTGTCTAACCCCTCTCTGGTTTGACTTCTTGCGAGGAACGCAGATTGAGGGAGGAGCTCTTTTCCAGGAGCACCTGCGCACCCACGTGAGGCGACTTTAGCCTAGCACGAAGAAAGACTTGGAGGATTTTGCAAGACAACTCCTTAGCATCCATTTTCTTGCATTATATTTAGTTTTGTAATTCAAGTGAGAGAGAGACTCTATTTTGTAATAATACAGGTACTTGGACTCTTGGACATTCGGGCCCAATTTCCAAGTGTTTGTTCACTTGGGGGCTCACCGCGGTTTTGTGTTTTTCGTGGTTTTCTTGCCTTCATTTCTATTTGTTTCACGAGGATTTAGCCCCTAGACATAGGAATTTTTGTTGACTGTGATGAACTAAGAAGCTAAGGCCCAATCCCTAATATCTTGCCTGCACCTATAGAATGCAATTGGACTTGGCTAAAAATCAATTGAAAAAGCTATTTGACTTGGACTAGAGGCCATGTGCCGCGAGCCCACCCTGTTAAGCGCTACTCCTGAACTCGATGTGCCGAGAAGAGGAGGGGTGAGCCTAGACCGGACTCCGGACTCTTTTCTTTATCATAGCTACTTGTTCTTCACGTTAATAGAAGTTGCTCATCTTAGGACGATTTCCTCGTGCATGCATATAGGTAGTTTAAATTATTGTCTTTAAATTATGCGCGGATCACTTTGCATGTAGAGTGCTGGCGACAAGGTACGCATTTCTATCCCTGCATGCATCATAGATTTTGACTGCGCATCGGCTTTTCCGCTCTCCCCCCCCCCAATTTTTTTGGACTTTTTAATAACAAGGAAATTGGAAAATTCGTTAGACGATGATTGCTCAGAAAAATACATAAAAAGTGAAAACAATAAAAATTTGGACTGCTAATGCAAACTTGACCTTAAAACTCATCCCACCAAAAGTTTTGTCTTGGGAGAGTAACCCCCTCCTTGTTTGATTTATCTGCTGCGAGAGAGTGACTCGACACTAGGATAGAGCCACATCTGAAATTTTGGTTGACTACTGGTTGTGGTTAGTCGTTCTCCAGTGAGGATCTCTCTGGTAACCGGTAAAGCGGACCGCGATGTCCTTAACAGATTGAATTAGCGGGAACAACCGGGTTACGGTCCGCAATTCATACTGGCTGGGAAAGATCTGACGTGGATTGGGACAGTCGGCTAGGAAAGTAGGATACCTAACAGCTCGCTCTAACGCTCTGATAGATTGACTGACCACCTAATAAAAATTGACAAGATAACAGACCGAACTCTCACGGTCATCAGCTCAAGAGTTGTGTAGGTGAATTTGGGGGTTTTGATTTATCATCCTGTTTGCATTCCAGATCTCATCCGCCTTTCTCTAGATCAAGATGATGGGACGGAGATCTCTTAGGCCGACCTTGTCGGCACCTCTATCCAGCACTCCTCCTCATTCATCTAGGAATACCTCGGAGAGTCCGCTCTTCGAGCCTGAGTTCACATCCACCCTGTTCCCCCTCGACCACCCTTCCCATTCTCCTTCTCTCAGTCCAATAGTGTCAGAATTTACTGCATCACAGAGCTCAGATCATTCGACAGCACCTGAGATGGCCTCTTTTGCTTTTTCAGAGAATCCAGTGATGGCAGACAAAGGCGAGCACCCAGATGACCATGATCACCCCCCGTTCATATTCGATCAGGAGGCCATCAACAACTCCTTGTTAGAGTCCCTGGAGACAATGCAGAGACAGATCCGTGACCAGGGAACATTCATGGGTGATCTGATGAGAGAGATAACGCAGATGAGAGAGAATCGACCTGGGGGCGGTGGCGGTGGAGGTGGAGGAGGACCTGATGCAGGAGGAGGCGATCCAGACACTGAGAGACCACCACAAACCATCATGAGGGAATTGCACAACCCAGCTGCATCCCTCACTCATCGTTGGATCCGACTCCCGCCCATTCATGGAGATTTCAAGCTTCGGCCCCATACAATCCAGCTTCTACCCAAGTTCCATGGGTTGCCGACCGAAGAGCCGCACCTCCACCTCCAGGAATTTGAGATGATTTGCAGCACCATCCATGATCGGTTGATGACCGAGGACACCATAAAGACGATCGCCTTCCCATTCTCTTTGGTTGACAGAGCCGCCTACTGGCTCAAACACCTTGGGCGATTCGTCGACAATTGGGCAGATCTCCGAACCGCATTTTTGAAGAAATACTATCCTCTCGGCCGGACCAATGCAGCTAGAGCTATGATCAGTAATTTTGTCATGATCCCAAATGAACAATTCCATGAAGCCTGGGATCGATTCAGAGAGCTCATCGACCGGTGTCCACATCATGACATTTCCAAGCCCAATCTCGTGCAGAGTTTCTTCTGTGGACTGACACCGGAGCTGCAGGGGCTTGTCAATGCCTCCTGCGGTGGATCATACTTCTCCAAGGGTGAAGATGACGTCTGGTCCATCTATGAAGGCATGGCAGAAAATTCAACTGTGATGACCCAAGCCAGAGTCTACACACAACAAAAACCACCGCAGAGAGCAGGATCATTTCAGAGGATCGCCCGCATCGATGCCGGTCCTAACACATTGTCGGTAGCCGCAGCCCAAGTCGAATCAGCCGCAGCCGACATGGGCATTATTAGTGAGAAGTTGGACCGCATGGAGATCCTCGAGAAGAAGCAGAATCAAGGTCTTGCTCAGATGGACCTTCTCACCAAAACTATGAGTGACCTGAAGACTCAAATTCTATGCATTCAGGAGGCACAAACTCATTCCCAACAGCCTCCCAGGTCACGGGCTGACCCCAGCAGTAGCAATACCAACCAGACCTCTACCTCATACCGCCAGGTGAACCATATCCAGGCAGAGCCGGTTCCATTGCTACAGTACCATCCAGAGCGATCGCCGTCTCAGGAGACTCAGATGGTGGTTTATCAGCCGGAGCAGCCACTGGCAGTTCTTCCTCCACCCTCCTTCGAGCAGGACCCATTGATGGAAGTCAATGGGATATGGTACGACCGGTACCCTCAGCCCGGGATTCATCGTGATCATCCCGGATTCCGTTGGGTCAACAATGGCTCCTCATCCCAACAGCAGAACCCTGCTCAAGGACAACAGAACAACCAGCAACACCAGCAGCAACAGCCCTAGTATGCCCAGCAGCAGTATCAGAGTGGTCCTCGTCCCGCCTATCAGGGACAGCAGTGGAGGCAGCGACAGCAGCCTCAACAATTTTATCCCCATCACCCCCAGTATCAACAGTATCAGCAGCCCCATTTCCAGCAGGGGCAACCATCAGGTTCTCAGGGTTCCACTTATGAGAACCCAGCATTAGATGATCTTGCCCGCTTGCTATCCGAGCAGCGAGCATCCTTCAGGCAAGAAATGGATGAATTCTGGCAGGAAATGAGGGAAATAATCAAAGGCAAGGCCGCCATACCCGCTCAGATTGAACCTAACCCGAACAATATGAAGAGGAAGTCTGAGCAGGTAGAGTTTACAGAGGATACTTCTCCTAGTGACAGTTCGAATGATATGTCTTATTCTTTGAATGATGCTGATTTTGTGACTACTAGGAGCGATAGGATGCCAGCCGGCGGTGCCTCTTCTGAGCGACAACCGCCAGCTGAACCAGGAGCGCCAGAGGAGCAGAATAGCGGTGCTGATGCCGCTAATGATGATGTTGAAGACGGTGGTGCTGAAGCCACCATTTTGGATGATGAACCAAAGCGCGGTGCTGATGCCGCAAAGACCGGTGCTAGTGGTGGTGCTGAGCCCACCATATCTACTTTTGTTGAGCCACCATCTGTGATGTTACCACATTTTGTACCTATGGACTGTGGGAACAAAAAGAAAAACAAAAATATGAATAAAGGAAAGGTTTCTGTTCAAATTGCGGATCCATATGTGTTGCACGATGATGTTTGTATGGATTCTCCGTCTTCACAGGCACAGGGACCGATTCCTAGTCCTCCATCTGAGGAGGCCCCTACCATTCCCTTCCCTGAGGTACTCCGCCGAGCGAAGGGGAATAAACGAGAAAATCCCAAAAAAGAACAACAGGTAGAGTTCGGCAATCAGATAATAGACAGATTCCATATTCAGCTGACTCTACAAGAAGCACTTGAGCACATCCCCCTCTTCAAGAAGAACCTGAAAGAGAAGACTACCGTCCGCAGGAAGAGGAGGAACCACAGAGATCAAATCCATGTGCTCACTCATTCCACTTGCTGTACCATCCAGAACAAGCTGCCAGCTAAGCGACCAGATGCAGGAGATCCCTATGTCAGATGCGAGATTCAAGAGCAGCAATTTGATCGTACTCTATTAGACAGCGGCTCTTCAATTAACCTTCTTCTGGCAGCCTTACTCGACCAACTCGAGTTTGGTCCTCTTCTTAGGAGCAGGACAATCCTTCAGTTTGCTGATAGGTCGACTAAGAGGCCGAAGGGGTTATTGAAAGACGTGGTCGTTACCATTCAGGGCCTGAAATTCCCCGTAGACTTTGTTGTGTCGGACATGGAGATCCCTGAGTCGGTAACTGATGCCCCCATCATTCTCGGACGTCCATTCTTGGCCACAGCCAAGGCGGTGACCGACCATGATTGTGGGAAGGTATGCTTTCACGTAGAGGGCGAGACCATACAAATAGAGACGATCGAGGAAACCAGAGCCAGAGAGTTAGAATGCTCGAAGCAGTCCAGTGAAGCAGCGCATTTGACAGAGGAAGAGCTAGACATCCACCAGGTGTATGATTTTGTGATGACTGATGATGAATCCAACTGGGTAGATCCTGTAGCACCGACCCTCTCCTTGCCTACAGATTCCCTGTATCTACAGCTCATGGCAGTCGAGAGCCGGGAGAGCACACCCCTGGATGAGGATATACCTGAGGCTAGCAGTGTTGTGATGAGTGGTGCTGATAAGTTTCAATCATGTTCATCTTCTTCTGATCCCTCGGATTCAGACATTGATTGGGATGATTTTGATGATTAAGTGCCCTGTCTGATTCCTTCTGAGACAACAGCCATGACAGAGTGCGAGCCAGTGCAGTTCATTGATGATTCCGCAAACCGCCCTTTGTCAGAGATTCACGCAGAGCGAGAGTTCTCCCATGCAGACCTGGTCGCCTTCACACAGACATATCAGAAGCCAGATCTGCCGCCTCCCAGTAGTCCAGAACTGAAGCCTCTGCCGCAGTCGTTGAAGTACAGATTCCTTGCAGGTGAGCCAGATATGCACCCAGTCATTATCTCAGTAGGTTTGACTGGAGAACAAGAATCTCGTCTGATGGAGGTTCTTGAAAGAAACCGCAAGGCGATAGGTTGGAGTATCGCTGATCTCCAGGGGATTAGTCCGGCTCTGTGCTCTCACCACATTTATCTTGAGGATGACGCTAGGCCGTCGCGTGAGTTCCAACGACGGCTGAACCCGAATCTTCGAGACGTAGTCATGAAAGAAATTTCCAAGTGGTGGAGCGCCAATTTTATCTACCCCATCTCCGACTCCAAATGGGTTAGTCCACTACATGTGGTACCCAAGAAGACGGGTATCACTACAGTTGTCAATGAGTCTGGAGAGGAGATCACTGCCAGAGTACCAACTTCTTGGAGGGTCTGTGTGGACTACAGACGATTGAATGAGGCCACCAAGAAGGATCACTTCCCGCTACCCTTCATTGATCAGATTATCGAGCGGCTAGCCGGGAAGAGTCATTATTGTTTTCTTGATGGGTACTCTGGATACAATCAGGTGGCCATTGCGCCCGAAGACCAGGAGAAAACGACATTCACCTGTCCGTTTGGGACGTATGCTTTCAGACGGATGCCCTTTGGTCTATGTAACGCTCCGGTGACATTCCAGAGGTGCATGTTGTCCATCTTCTCGGACATGGTGGGTGACTGTTTAGAGGTCTTCATGGATGACTTCTCGGTCTACGGCGACGGGTTCGATGCTTGTCTTGACTGCCTAGACCGTGTGCTTCAGCGCTGCATAGAGGTCAACCTTGTTTTATCATGGGAGAAGAGCCACTTTATGGTGACTCAGGGGACGGTCCTTGGTCATATCGTCTCCAACAGGGGCATGGAGGTCGATCCGGCTAAGGTGGATATCATCAGAAAACTCAATCCACCGTCCAACTTGCGTCAGTTGCGGTCTTTTCTGGGGCATGTCGGTTTCTACCGACGGTTCATTCGGGACTTCAGTCGTATTGCCCGACCTCTCACTGACTTGCTGACAAAAGACACCGAGTTTATTGTCAATGATAAGTGTCTTGAGTCGTTTGAGACTCTCAAAGAAATGGTTGTTTCAGCTCCTGTCCTTCAGCCACCCGACTGGTCTCTCCCATTCGAGATCATGACGGATGCTTCAGATTTTGCCGTTGGGGCTGTGCTTGGACAGAGGAGGGATGGATTACCCTTTGCTATTCACTACACCAGCCGAACCTTGGATGCCGCTCAGCAGAATTACACTGTGACTGAGAAAGAGATGCTGGCCGTGGTCTTTGCTCTTGATAAGTACCGATCGTATATTCTCGGATCTAGAGTGACAATCTACACTGATCACACCGCCATCTGATACTTAATGGCTAAGAAGGATGCCAAAGCATGTCTTACCAGATGGATCCTTCTACTCCAGGAATTTGATATTGAGATTAAGGATAAGCCTGGAGTCAAGAATGTGGTGGCGGATCATCTCTCCAGATTGGAGAATCTTGAGGAATCTGAGCCCAGCGCACCTATCACTGAGACGTTTCCAGATGAGGCGATCTTGGCTGTCACCTCACTCCCGTGGTATGCTGACTTTGTAAACTATCTTGTTGCCAAGACAGTCCCTCAGGGTTGGCCCAGGCAGAAACTTGAGACCTTCCTAGCTAAGGCCAAGTTTTACCATTGGGAGGATCCCGTCCTTTCTCATGAAGGAGGGGATAGTATTTGGAGGAGGTGCATTCCTCAAGAAGAGCAGCATAGCGTCCTCACATACTGCCACAAGCTTGAGGCAGGAGGACATCATTCAGGAAAAAGGACAGCACAGAAGGTGCTTCAATCCGGCCTATGGTGGCCTACTCTCTTCAAGGATTCTGATGAGTTCGTGAAGAGATGTACTGACTGTCAGAAAATGGGAACCTGCGGGCAGAGAGACATGATGCCCATGCAACCCATTCACTTCTGTGAGGTTTTTGATGCATGGGGGATTGATTTCATGGGCCCATTTCCTAAGAGTCAGGGATTCGAGCATATTTTGCTCGCTGTGGATTATGTCAGCCGATGGGTTGAGGCCATCCCCGCCCGAGCCGCAGATGCGAAAACCGTGTGCAAATTCTTGAGGAAAAATATCATTTCATGGTTCGGGGTACCTAGAGTCTTGATTTCAGACGGGGGGTCTCATTTTATCAATGATAAGGTTAGGGCCCTTGCAGACGAGTTCGGCATTGACCATCGGGTTGCCACTCCATATCACCCTCAGACTAATGGTCTTACCGAAGTATCGAATCGGGAGATAAAGACTATCTTGCAGAAAGTTGTCCGCCCAGACCGAAAGGATTGGTCACAGCTTTTGGACTCGGTCTTATGGGCCTATCGGACTTCTTTCAAGAATCCATTGGGGACATCTCCCTTTCGTCTCGTCTATGGCAAGCCGTGCCATCTGCCAGTGGAGAACAAGCACAAATCTTTTTGGGCAGTCACTGAGTTGCTGTTAGATCCCGAGAGTATAGGAGAACAGAGAAGAGCAGAATTGACAGCCCTGGAAGAATTGAGAGACACAACCTTTTCCAACAACCTACAGTACAAGGAGAAAGTGAAGACATGGCACGATTCGCATATCAGCCATAACCAGTTTGAGCCAGATCAGAGAGTATGGTTGTTTGATTCCAGGCTGAAATTATTCCTAGGGAAATTGCAGAGCAAGTGGAAAGGTCCGTACGTGGTCAGGAAGGTACATGACAATGGCAGCATCGACATATCCGAACCGTCATCTTCCTCTACCTTCCGCGTCAATGGTCAACGCCTGAAGTTATATCTAGATCATGACCCGCCGACCAGTGACGTTGCCCCCATTCTTTTGGTATAAGATGTGTCCTTTGACTCATATCATCTGCATCTCATACATGGTGATCACTTCTATCTTCCGCTGTACAGTTCATCTGTTCATATCACTCTCTCATGTGTTGATCTATTTTCTTCTTTTCTTCTTTTCTTCTTTTCCTTTTCTATCTTCTTCATCTATCAAAAAGGTGCCGCCTTTGTAGACAATCTTCCATACTTAGGACGTACTTTGTCCTAAGTATAGGGGGGTGTGCACCCCGAGTTGATTCTATTCTTTTCGATCCTCTCCATTGTCTCCTCTCCTTGTCTATACTTAGGGATATCTTACCCTAAGTATAGGGGGAGACAGTCTGAGTACGATCTGTTCATTCCCACCCTTGACCCTCCCTGCTTTGTGTACAGTCTGCTATACTTAGGATTATTTGATCCTAAGTATAGGGGGGACGGTCAACTTCTCATTCTTTTGTTCATTTCTTATTCATTTATTCTTTAGATTTTCCTATACTCAGTACGAGTTATGTCTTCTCTTTTCTTTCCGATCTATGAGGACATAGCTCCAGCTAAGTATAGTGGGGTCGTATATACTATGTATATACTTTAGCCATAACTCGTACTTTTGTACTTTCTTAATAATATGGCTAATTATTCTTTAAAGATTCATTAAAAACCTTAATAACAAGGTGTTATCATTCCTTAAATTCTTTTTGTACATACTGATTTTGCAAAATGTTTGAAAAATAGTTTGAAAATCTTTGTGAACATCTATTGAAAACTATTTTGAAAATATTTTGTCACATGTTTTCAACCTTTGTAAAAATATTGTGATTGTAAAACTTATTTAAAAAAATGATTTGCAAATGGTTTGAAAAATGGTTGCAAAAATATTTTGAGAAATCTATATATACTGTTTGGAAAACCTTTGCAAAATGATTTTTAAATGTGTGTACATGTTTGTAAAATGTTTGTAAAAACTATGTTGGACTATAGTTTTCAAAAATTGTGTGAAAAGCTTGTGTCAAATAAGTTTGAGGAATACTTACATCTCACCAAAATCCACCATATATATGTATAAAACTGACCACTTACCCTGTAAATTCTTAAAATCCATTTCTTGTATATATAAAGAAGCACTCCCGTGTACATATTTTCACCTAGTGTTTAGCCAAAATCTTTTTGTTTTCAAAAATCCCAAAAACATTTGCAAAAACTAAAATCCAAAAACACTTGAAAAATCTTTTTGAAATCTAAAAAAATTGCATATGCATCATCATCATCTTTTCAAAAATCCATAAAAAGTTCAAAATTCTTGAAAATTGCAGCACAAAAATATTTTCTGCATTGCATTGCATATCATTCGCATTTTTCGGATTGAGTTTGATAGTTGAACGAGTCTAAGTAAAATCCGGAGATTGGAGCTTGATTGGACCTTAAAATATACCTAATAACAGGAACCTTATAGGAACTGGGTTTGAAGTACTTCAGGTCTAGTTGACTTAATTCTTTGAGGATCACGGGACTTGGTTCAATGGATTCTTGACTGCCTAAGTAGAGCATTTCGGAGCACACGCACGACTCTTGTCGATAATGACCTAACTTGGACACCTGCACCTTTCACATAGCTCTCCACGGATGAGGTGGTGAGGAGGCAGTTTCCTTTGGCTTGGGGTAGCATATGAGGGTAGTACTTCTAGGCGAAACCTCTCTTCTTCTTCTAGTGAAGGAAGTGCGCCTCAACTTGGTCTAGTGGTGATGAAGGCTAAAGACAGAAGCCGTGGGTTGCAATAAAGCTTCAAAAGAGGGATAGTCTACTGGCTCAAGAGGAAAATTTCTTGTATATATGCTGCACCATGTAGATATGTTGGACAGATGCAATTGAAAAAAAAATTTGCAAAAAGAACTCCAAAAAAAGGTGGTGGGTCGGATTGAAAATTTAGTAACCCCACCGGAGTGTATATAGTCCAATAAAGCAAAAGCTTATGGTATCCATGTTACATCTCATGAAGCTTGCAGCGGGAGACTTGGCTACACTGGCTGAGCTTCCAAAAGTCTATACCTCTTCCCCCTCTTCTTGAGCCGGTTGCACTTGAACTTAGAAGGGAATACCCCGCTTCTCGAGGAAAGAGTTGCTAGACCGAGGCATTAGAGTTACCAGGTTGGGGGAGGTTGTTTCTTTGTTACTTCTGAGGTGGGGAGCTACATATCACTTACACTGTACAAGTCAGATTCATAGTCGTAAGAGTTTGCGTATGAATTGAGATATTTCTGACCTGGCTATTGAGGAGACTTGGACAGAGTTTTGGGATTCTCAAGGACTGTTGGATTTCAAATTTAGTTCTCATTAAGGTTCCGACCGCACTAAAATTTCAAAGGTCCGACTTAAGCTCCAAACTTTGATTTTGTGAAGACAAGTTCGATAATTAAACTTCATCTAATTTTCTTCTTTTTCTTTTCTTTCTTTTTCTTTTTGCACTTATTGCATAAGTGTTTGCTAGGGACTAGCAAAGGTAAAGTATAGGGGGATGATGAATCCACATTTCATCATCTTTATTCTATCATTTTGGCATCAAAAACCCTAGCAAATGCCTGTAAGTAACATTAAAATCATCATCTTAGCATTCATGCATGTGCATCTAGTTAGTGTATAAAATACTGTAATTAAAGCCAAAATTATAGAATAAATAAAGAAAAGAAAAAGAATAAAATATTGTAAATATTTTATGACCCGAAACCCCGAGACCTAGGCATCTTGATGAATAGGTCGACAAGGAATAAAGTAGGGGGAGATAAGGTCAGAAATACAGATAAAATACCTATACATTCTATTCATTCTTTATTCAGTATGGGAGCTAATTTTGGTTCCACTGTTTATACATCAAATAAATAAACTTTATACATGAAAATTGTAGATAATTTTATAAAGAAAAATACAAAATTGATTTCACAGAAAAATAATGTACAGATAAAAAGTTATGGTCTGAATAAAAATCCAGAATCCCAACTTCCCAGATCCGTATCTCACAACTGACAACTCCAAATGCAGCATACTCACCTTTGATTGTATATAGAAGAAAATAAGCTATTTAATGGCGGTGGTTTTGCATTTGGCGGAGCTACGGTTTGAAAGTTGAGTTTTGGACCCTCATTGTATAAGTGTACAGAATAGAATATTCAATTTATTATTTATTTATTAATTTTATATTTTGATATTTTTATAATTATGTAAATATTACTTATAATATATATGTGCATTAAAATTAGAATAAAAATGCAAAGAAAATACAAAATAGAAACACTTATATAAAGAACACATAGGTATACTGTCTATACCTATACCTATACAATACTTATTCATATTTTATTAATTGTACAAAATAAATCAGAAAAATAAAATAAAAAATATATTTATGTATATAAAAGTATTTTATAATTTTATAAAATAATAAACAAAAATAAATAAATTAAAAATACAAAAATAAAAATAAAATACTCAAATATGTAGATAATATACCTATATAGGGGGTATAAAAGTAACTTGTAAAAATATACTTCATAAAATAAATTAAAAATCATAATAAAATACTAAATAAAATTTTAAACATTTTTTATTCTTTAACCAAAAATTAATTCGGCCTTTTTCTATTTTTAAACGAATTAATAAAATAAATTTTCAATCTTTTCCCTGGTTGGTCCACGTGGACCAACCAGGTGCGGTCTAGAGTTGACCTCGGTCAACTCCCTGACCGAGGCCTGCCATTTCTGACGCCCTGATTTTTCCCCCGTTTTCAAGAAATTATGGCGCCCGATCCTTCCATTTTCTCGCCTCGAATCCTTCTTGGAACTTCTTCCCTGATCATCACTCTCCCACGACGCGCCTTCAGATCACGCAAAATCCTCATGATGCGCGCGTGGATCTCGCTTGAAGGAGACGCTACCATCTTCTACTTAAACAACCCGCCACCTTCGAGCCCAAGTTTGAACCCTCTTGGACCATTAATCCTCCTCCCTTTTGTGCTCTTTGGGTAGCCGGAGGTGACAGCTCCACTGCCCTGCCGTTAGACGAGTCGAGGACGGCTCGAGGCGTCTCCACCACCTCCGCCGACCACCGGCGTCAAGGTTCTTCCACCTCAGGTCTTCCACCTTCGAGGTATCCCTTTTTCCCCCTCCTTTTCGCTTCATTTTATTCCCCGTAGCTTCAGTATCAAAAATTCCTAAAAAAATCCGCTTCCCGTCGATTGATCCATCTCCCATAGCTCATCGCCGGAGCGCACCTCCGGCTGTCGTCCCTTCGCCGTCCACCGTCCATTTCCGACTTCCATTGCACCTCCGCGGGGTCCAGGCAGTTTGACCTGGACCCTCTCACCCCTTTTTGCAGGTACCTGGAGCAGTACATCGCCTGGGGGCTCGGATTCGACCTCCGCCGGAGATACCTGGAGCTTCGAGCTCCGCCGCTTCTGCAGCAGCACCTCAGAGCTTCTCCGGCGATTTTGAGAGCCCCAGATGCCAGAGCATCATCGCAGGAGTCTCCCGGACCTTCTTGTTGTGGCCCAGACCACCGGAGGCGCGTCAGCTCGCCGGAGGAACTTCGTCTCGGCGAAGTTCTTCCTCCGGGTGCTTCCACCGTCCGATCCTAGGCCCGCTCCAGATCGCACCTCAGCCGTCAGATCTTGGCCACCTTCTGCCGTCGATCTCTTCGCCAGATCTGATCTCCACCACTGATCACCGAACCGACGTCGCGCGTTGTGCGCGCGCCACGTGGATAAGTGAGCGGCCCTTGGCCGTTCGATCGCGCACGAGGAGATAAGGCGTGGGTATTTTGCACTTTTCCCCTCGCCAAATTTTGTATTCCATTTCAGTCCATAAACTTTAAGTTGTAGTTTAAATATTTCTGTAATATTTGCAATTAGAACCTCGTAGTTTTCTTATTTTCACTTAGGTCCAATCCACGTCACCTCACGTGCCCGGTGCGCGTGAGGGGGCTGGGTATTTTGCAAGGACCCCCCTTGCGTTTGTTTATTTCGCTTAGGTCCATGAAATTTTTAATTAAGTTGTAATGTTTTGGAGAAATTGCATCTGAGCCCCTGGAACTTTGTAATATTGCAAGAATACCCCTGCTAGGTCACGTGCCCAGTACGCGTGAGTTGGACATTTTGCAACGAACCCCCTCCGGGTTTGGGTATTTGTTTTTAGTCCAGAAACTTGTATTTAACGTTATATATTTTGTGGAAATTGCATATGTGCCCCTGGAAGTTCTGATAATTACACTTATACCCCTGCCAGGCTTGTTTAACTTTTGGATGCTTGTTGTAATTATTTAAACTATCTTTTTAAGTCCAAAAATTCCACAAAAATAGGCTTAAGCTCCTGTTAACTTGTACTTGCACGGCATATTTTTGCATTGCATTTTTATTGCATTTTCATATTTATTAAAAATTAAAAACATGCATTTATTTCACTGTTTGCATCAGAAAACCCATCAAAATTGTTAAAACACTTTGAAAAATTCCAAAAAAATTACCTAGTGTCTATTTTAACCTACTCTAGTGTCAGTCCAAAAATCACTAAAAATCTCAAAAGAAAAAACACTAAAAATTTAGAAACACTCAAAAACTTCAAAAAAATATAGAAAATCCTAGAAAACTCCAAAAAATACAAATTCAGTTCCTGTTTGTTCTTTATTTTATTCTCTTTATTTGAAAATAGTGTGAAAAATTTTGATTGCTGTTTGCTAATTTTAATTCCCATTTTACTTACAGCCAACATATTTTCCACTGTTTCCCCTCATTTCAGTATTTAAAAATACCAAAAACATTTGAAAAATCCCCAAAAATCACAAAAACAGTAAAAAAATCCTAAAAATACAAAAATACTTTATTTCTGAATTTTTGGATGTTTTTGCACGTTTTTATAAATATTTCATCTTGTCTTTTATTACATTGCTTTTAAATTCCAATATTAAAAAGAAGGGTATAACATATAAAATATAAAAATCAGAAAATTAAAAATCAAAATACAAAATTAAAAATTAAAGAAAAAAAATTAAAAATTAAAAACCCACAAAAACATCTTTGCTTGCTTGCTTAGTGTAGACATCACACACATTCACTTGTGCACAATTTTTGAACTACCCTGCTTGCTCCCTGTGTTCGAACTCTCTGCATACTTGTCACTATACACCATTTGTGCAGAGTTAAAAATAAATTTTAACTCCACATTATTTCTAATTTATTGATCTCTAGTGTGGGTTAATTGTTGACTAAATACATCTTATTGTGGGTCACCGCAGCGACTCGGTTGTCTCCGCCTTGTGTGAGATATACTCTTTAGACCCTCGACAATTTGTGTTTATCAGTCACTCAGATCCGAGACTCAGTGGTCCAGGGGGGGGAGTTGACCGGGGGTCAACATCCCCCGTGGACCAATTAGAATCCACCACATCAGAATTATTTGATTAATTATTTTAACATAGTAAATGACCGATTTAAGAAAAACTTAAAACATGAAAATATTTATTTTATTTTTTTCTATTTATTTGTGATTTTTAATTAATTTTTCAAAATAAAAATAAGGTATTACATATATAGCTATATATAGGTATATATACAATATGTCTTTTTAATTTTTGATTTTTAATTTGTTATTTTTGTGCATTTTTATTCCTATTTTATATTTTATTTATTTATAGTATAAAATTAGGAATAAAAGGGTATTTTTATTTTATTTTTATTATTTATATACAATAGTGAAATAAATAGATATATACATCTATGCATATGGTATATTTACAATATTATTTTTGATTTTTGATTTTGTTCTTTTTATTATTTTTTTGTTGTTTTTATTTTATTTATTTACATCATAAAAGATAGAGTATTTACAAATTTTATGGAAATGAATTTTATTTATTTATAAAGTGAAATAAATATAGATGGGGGAATATATACATGATAAATATAGTGGCATCCGACTCAAGAGGAGGAGGAGGAGAAAAGAATGGACGGTAGCCAGTGTAGCTACCTAACCTGGGATGCAAGACCAGTGTAGTCAAGTCATCCAGCTGCATGCTCACATGGTATAATTTTGATGCTCAAGCTTGCTTATTTCTTTACAACATATATACATACTCCGGCATGCACTTTTATTTTCAAGCATGTCCACTTTTTTGGAGTGTTTTTTCAACAAACTATTTACAACAGCATTTACATAAGGACTTTTTCCTCTTGAGGCAGAAGACTATCCCTCTTTTGAAGCTTTATCGCAACCCACACTCTCCTATCATTCGACTTCATTGAAACAGGACCAGGTTGGGGTGAACTTCCCTCCCTAGACGAATACGAATGTTTCCACTCGTGTGCATCTCTGATGAAAGGGAATTTGCCGAGGTCATGTCTTTCCACAAGGCGGATCGACAGTCGCTGAGTTGAGCTCAAACAAAATCCCAAATCAATCAACAATTAACCCACAATAAAATATATGCAATGAATATAAAAAATGTGGAGTTAAAATTTATTATAGCTCTACATGCAAATGTGTATAGGTGTAAGCACAAGTAGAGGTCGAACACTGGGAGGCGAATGGTTGTGATAGAATTGATTGTGCAATTATTCAATTCTTGGTTCATGTCCAATTCGTTTTTGTTTTTGTGGGGTTTTAATTTTATATTTTTTTGTTTTATTTTTTGTTTTTATGATTTTTATTTGGTTTTAATCATTTATATATTTTTTATATTTTTTTATATTTTAAATTATATAATATAGATATATATTTATAAAGAAATTTATATATATATATATAGGAGAAGAGAGAGAAATGTAGTATACAGATATATAGATATATATATTCAAAATATATTAAGTATAATATTTTTAGGTTTTTTATATTTTTAAATTTTTTTGTTATTTTTCTAGAATATTTCTAATTTTTATGTATTTTTAATTCCAAAAATGTCCCTAATATGGGACTAATTAAATAGGCCGAAAATACTTTGGGTTTTAAAAATATAAAATAATTCCCAAAATTACCCAAATTAATTTTAATATGTAAATAATAATGTATAGATAATTATAAAAGAGACAAATATATTTTTGGTATTTTTCAAGGGTTTTTATATTTTTTTAGGATTTTGGAGCTTCTTGAATTTTTTATATTTTCTTTTTCTATTTTTAGGGTTTTTAATTTTTTGGACTCAATATATATATAAATACATCATATATAATATTTTTGTAATTTTTCAAAAAAACATTTTATATTTTTTTAGTATTTTATAATTTAAACAATACAAAAATGGCTCCTTTTTCATTTTTAATAATTAGGTTAAATGCAAAAAATTGCAAAATGAACATGAAGCGTGAAAGTATGAGGCATGAAACATCTAACCTAATTGTTGTGGAATTTTAGGAGCTAAATAGCCTTTTTTTAATAAATACATAAAAGACACAAAAAACAAACAGCCTGGCAAGGGTATTTTTGTAAATAAAATAATTCACAGGGGGCACAGTGCAAAAATACCTACTAGAATAAACATTTATTTAAATTTTTGGAACTAATTTACAATTAACAAAATCTGCCAGGGTGTACATGCAAAATTCACGCGCCTCACCTGGGACTGCACGTGAGGCGCTGAAGGACCAAAATGTAATTCAGGAAAGTATAGGGTCCTTTAACAAAATTTACAATCTATTTACAACATTATAATTTATTCACAATATTAAAATTTAAATACAAAAAGTGTGGGGGTTGGTTTTGCAATTTACCCCCAAAATGTGCTGGATGGACGATTGGATCCTCTTCACTTAGACACGTGTCGCATCCCCGCCGCTTGATGACGCTTCGTGGATCAATGGTGGAGATTAGATCGGCCAGGCCGATCGGATGGTAAAGGCATGCCATGATCCTACGGTTGAGCTTCTAACTGGGGGAATCGGTCAATCGAACGACGCAGGGGTGACCTGGAAGAACTCGGAAGAAGGTTGCTTGAGGCGACCTTTGATCGATCAATGCGTGCTGCTCCGGGCAGCTCCCTCGCCGCAAAATGTCTCTAAATCTTCCCGATGCTACCCCGCACCCGCTGATGGCTTTGTTGAGGCACCTGGAGCTTCCCTGAGCTCAGGCGAGGTCGATGAAGGGGGCGGGCTCCAGGTACCTTTCTTCGTTTGAATCGAGCCAAGACGAGTCTCCTGGCGCTCCAGGACCTGCACAAGAACTCGCAACACAAAAAGAGGACTCAGGGGGCCGTTTTGGTGGTGGAATGGACGATGGTGGCTTCGGCGGAGATCTCCGGCTATGGGTGGAAGAGGGAGATCGGATCTCCAGTTCTGATGAGGATCTGGGTGGGCGAAGGTGCTTGGGGAAAAGGGAAACGATTTAAGAATGAAGGGGAGGTGGAATGGTGATCGGGAAGCGTCGGGAGCGCCGTCAATAGGTTTGCCGGAGCGGAGCTCCGACGAACTACGGGTGACCGGTTCTACACTACTTCTAAGGGCCTAAGGCTAATTAAACGACAGAAATAACATGCTAGTACAAAATCCTAACTAAAATGAATAAAGGCGCAACTCTTATACCTGGGGGCCTCCAGGGAGCAGGACGGACGCCGGAGCTCCGCCGCGACAAAATTTCTTCCTCCTCCGGCCGATTCACGGTGCTAGGGAACTCCTCCTGTCACAAGGGCTTGTCCAGGACTGGATTCAAGGTGTTTTGGGGGAAGTAAGTTGGCCAAATTCGACCAAGGAGGAGGAGGAATTTATTTATAAACATCCCTGGTCACTTTATTGTCCGGCGAATATCAACGAATATGGTCTATGTACACGCGATCTCAGGTGTCGGCGTGGATCATCATGGTTCTAGGAGAAATTTCCATGAAGAGATCGAAGGTGATCGAGCGACGGATCATGCGGGAAAAAGGAGGAATATCGGGGAAAAGATGGTTCTGACGCGCCAGTGTCCCAGATGGGACAGTTGACCATGTGGTCAACTCAGGCAGGGCTGTGATTGGTCCATATCAGCCCGAATTTGACTCATTATTTTAACCTAATAAATGAATTTATTAAATTTTGCTTATAAAATAAAAAATGTTTATTAAATAATGTAGTATTTATTTATTTTTTTGATGTATTTTATTATGGGTTTATTTTAATGAAGTATTTATAAGTATATTTACATGTATCATTTATTTTTATTTTGGATATTTTATTTTATTGTTTTATTTTCTTATATATTTATAAATTATTTTTGTGAATATAAATTTATTTTTATTTGATTTTTATGAGTTTATTTACATTTTTAAATAAATAGGTATATGTAATATGTAGGTATACTTATAGGTATTTTACCTATATTTTATATACATTTTATTTATTTAATTCGTTTTATTTGTTTTTATTTTGGATTTGTATTTTTAATAAAATATATGTAATATTCACAGTATTATAAAAATATGAAAGAATAAAAGAATTAAAGAATGTATTTCCCTTTTATTTATATACATTTAGAACATAGGTATTTCATCTATGTTTTGGCATAGTTTTTATTTTATTCTCCTTTTTATTTTAGGTTTAATTCTAATTTTAATGTACTCATAGGTTATAAATAATATTTACAAAATTATAAAAATATGAATTTGTAATTATAATAAGTAATGAATAAATTGAATATTTTAATCGGTATTATGTACAATAGGGGCCCAAAACCTAACTTTCACAGATAAACTCCAAAAATTCTGAAACCAATTTTATTAAATAGTTCCTAGAAAGTTATCTACAATTAAAGGTGAGTTTGGTGCAGTTTGAGTTTTTATCTGCAAGATATGGGTCTGTGAAGTTGAGATTCTGGCTTTTTATTCTGTGTATAAAATGTACATTGTATATTATTTTTACACAATCTCAATTTTTGTATTTTTATTTACATTATTATCTACAACTTTCATGTACAAAAGATTTTTATTTGATGAATAAATAATTATATACAAAATAGGCGTCAAAAAGCATAAATGAATGAATAAATAAATGAGGTATCTATTGTATTCTTTGCCCTTATCTCCCCCTACTTTATTCCTTGTCGACCAATTGCATTCTGGACTTGGTCTCGGGGTTAGGGTCATAAAATATTTGCAATATTTTATTCTTTATTCTTTTCTTCTCTTTATTCTATAATTTTGGCATTAAAAACCTTATTTTATGTACAATAAATACAATAAATAATAGATGCTATTATGGACAAATTGATGCTATTTACATGCATTTGTTGGGGATTTTAAGGCCAAAATGATAGAATAAAGGTGATGAAATGGAGATTCATCAGTCTCAGACTGGCAAATCCAACCCCCTCACCACTCCATCTGAGTTGAGCCAAGTGAAAAGTGCAAGTGTCCAAGTTAGGTCACGGCCGACAAGAGTCATGCGTGTGTCTCGAAAAGTTCTATTTAGTCAGTTGAGGTGACTTGAACTCAGCCCTGATTTCTCAAAGAATTAAGTCTGAATAGACCTGAAGTACCTTAAAACCTAGTTCCCGTAAGGTTCCAGTGCAGTTAGGTGCGGTAAGGTCCAACCAAGCTCCAATCTTCAACTTTATTGGACTAGTTCAATCACCAAGCTCAATAAAAAGAATATGAATGCTATGCAAATGCTATACACAATGAATGATGCAATTTTTCACAAAGAATTTAAAAATCAAAGAATCTTTTTACATAAAGAATTTTCGCAAATAAAAAGAATTTAACCACAAAGTATAAAATATTTACAGCTATTTACACGGGCGTGCTGCTTTATTTTACAGGACTTAAAGAATTTACAGGTTTTAACAAAGTGATTTATTTAGGTGTATATACAATTGATAAAGAAATTTATGTATTTTATTTTTCATTTATTTTATTTTATTTTATTTATTGTGATGCTTTTATTCCTCAAATTTATTTAAAAATCATTTTGAAAACTATAGTACAAAATAGTTTTTTGCAAATATTTATAAACATCTGACAGCCATTTTGCAAAGTTTTGGCAAACACTATATATACATTTTTCAAAATCTTTTTACAGACGTTTTCAAAATCATTTGCAAATAGGTTTTCAAATCCTTTATTTCACACAAATATAAGAATTTTTGCAATCAAAATATTTTTGCAAAGGTTGAAAATATTTTACAAAAAGTTTTCCAAACGATTCACACCCTTTTTCAAATCATTTTGCGAAAATATTTTTAACCTAATTTATTAATCAGTATATACAAAAAGAATTCGAGGAATAAGAAGCACTACTAATGAATTATATCTTATTTTTAGCCATGTTTATTAATAATTATACGAAAGTACGAGTTATGGCTATTGTATCTAGGAGTACTATACGCTCCCCCTTCCTATACTTAGCATGAGCTATGTCCTCATAGATCGAAAAGAGAAAGAGAAGACATAACTCGTATGGAGTATAGAAAAGCCTATACTACAATGGCTAAATAAAGAATGAAAGAATGAAAGAATGAAGATGTAAAATGAATAAGAAGGTGACCGCCCCCCCTATATTTAGGATCAAATAATCCTAAGTATAGCAGGCTGTACACAAGGTAGGAAGGGCCACGGGTGGGAATAAACAGATCAAAGAATTAACAAATCATGGGTGCACCCCCCTATACTTAGGACAAAGTATGTCCTAAGTACAGAAAATTGACACAAAGGGGCGACACCGTTTATTTAGATAAAGAAATATGAAGAAGAAAAGAAGAAAAGAAGAAAAGATAGATCTATACAGATAGATGAAAAGATCGTGGAGAATATACACATCACTTCCCCTATACTTAGGGTGAGATATCCCTTAGTATAGGAAACAACAGGAGTGACGAAACTGAACGAGGAAAGAACAACGCGGTGTGTACCCCCTATACTTAGGACAACGTACGTCCTAAGTATAGACATACATATATGGCGCAAGATCTTGGGCACACAAGACATACGAAAGAAAGAAGGAATAGACAAAACACATATATATACCATAGGTAGAGACTGATGAGGTACAGGACGACATCTAACAAGTGATTACCGTGCTCTCATCGTCGTCTCCCTGTGAGAACGAGGACGAAGTCAGAAAGTGAAAGGACACCCGAGTCTGCAATCAAGTGGGTGTCAGCTACCGGGGAATAGAGATCAAAAACTAAGTGAGGGACCTGTAGCATGAATCGGAACATCGACTCATAAGGAAGGAATGGTTGAGCGGAATCGATACTCTAAGACCGGAAGAAAGAAGGAACAATACAGATTCTTACCGTCAATCAGAGCCTCAATAAGATATTTGAAAGGTAAGGAACAAGAGACATTGTGGTATTCGGGGGTCATGAGGTCGGAAGATCATGGGGACACACCAAATACCACAAGACATGGCTCAACCCTGCGAGGGTCATCAAGGTGAGCAGGCTCAAAGGAGACAGAATCAGAAGACTTGGTCCTGTGATCCACAGATCAGTTGCACAACAAAAAGTGGACCAAGTACACACAACATGAAACTTGGCTCCATGCTCCAATGGAATGGAGACAAAATCAGAAGGAGACTGAGTACATAGCTCAGAAGACTCGGCTTCGTGCTCCAACAAACAGGAGACACCAGAAATGAAGCCAAGTACCTAGAAAATGATGTACCCTCCCGTAGATAACCCTCGGGGAGTAGTACATGCTAATCATCTAATAATCAGACAAAAACTCAACCTTGCAAGGGTCGTCAAGGTGAGTGGATGCAAATGCGTCAGTGATCCATTACACGGATCATCAGGCACGGTTTCGGTAGGCGACAAATCGTCTACCCAGCAGAAGAGACCGGAGAATCAAGAGAATGTGGCAACGCCCCGCAGATAACCCTTGGGGAACACGCTACCAGCTAGGCATGGAAATAGCATATATCAGGAGCAGCCTTACGAGGACGTCAAGGCGAGCAGACTCAAAGGAGTCAAAGATCTGACTAAACACATGGGTCCCATGATCCGCAGATCGGATAGGCAACTCAGGATGGGACCAAAATCATATATATCAAACGACTCGGTTCCGTGCTCCGCAGACCGGAGACACAGTCAGCAGGGGTAACCGAGCGTAAAGAGAGTGTCGCATGCTCCCACAGATAGTCCTCGGGGAGTAATGCAATCTAGGCAAGGAATAATCAGAATGTGTCTCTACCTTGCGAGGGTCATCAAAAAGAGAGAAGGGCTCGAAGGAGCCGGATCCATCAGACGGACCCCACATAGTGGTCTCAATAGTCGACAAATCGGCTACCAACAGAGGAGACCAATCAGGTCGGAAATATGTCGTAGTCTCCCACAGATAACCCTCGGGGAGCTACGAACTAGTCAAGGAATAATAAGAAAAGATATCATCCTTGCGAGGACCATCATGGAGAGTGGACTCAAAGGAGCCTGGCCAAGTCAGTCACGTGCCCCAATAGATCGGGCGCACAATCAGAAAGGGAGACCAACTGCCCATATCAAATGAATCGGCTCTGTGCCTCAACAGATGGAGGCACCAGAAGTGAGTGAAGCCGATCGTAAAGAAAGTGCCACATCCTTCCGCAGATAGTCCTCAGGAAGTGATGTGAGCTACATAGTAAATAGTCAGAGTACATCTCGTCTTGCGAGGGTCGTCAAGGAGAGACAGAGGCTCGAAGGATCCGGATCCATCAGACGGATCCACAACAAATGTGGTCTTGGAAGATGAAAAATCGTCTCCCTAGCAGAGGAGACCAACAGAGCTATAATGTGCCATAGCATCTCGCAGATAACCCTCGGAGAGATATGAACTGGGCAATGAATAACTGGAATCTCGAGGCTCGTCCTTGCGAGGAACGTCAAGGGGAGCGATCAGACTAGTGGCCTTGTGTACCAACAAGTCGAGTACACAAGCAGAGGAGGAGGCCAATCGAACACAATACCTGACTCGGTTCCGGGTCCCATCAAAATGGTGACCCAAGCAGTGGATGAAACCGAAGTCCTAGAAATTGTCACATACTCCCGCAGATAGTCCTCGGGGAGGAATGCGAGCTAGATCAATGTAGGTCATGGGAATGCTAGCATAAAATCTCAGGTCCTCAAGGGCATTCAATCATTCAATCATCCGGAGGGCATAAGATCATGTGAGGGAGCAAATAATCAGGTCAATCACAATACGGTCCCTCAAGTTACTCTAGTCAGCTCAGATGGCACAACATGTAGTCAGAAATCGTCTAGGTACCAAAGGTAGATGATAGAATCAGGAGATTGAGGATGGTTCAATCAGGAAGATGAGAGATCATGCAGGATCCACACACCTTTATCGGGAAGTCCAAATCAGAATAATCAGTCAATCCTCAAAATCAAGATGGGTGGAACCTCAAGATAGATAGGTCAATCAATACTCATGAAATCATCACCAAATCATCACATTATATCACATCCTCAATCCGATGTGCAAGATCTAAATCCTCAATAAAGAATCACACCTAATCCTCGTGCATCATAAAATAAATCCTCAATAAGCTCTGAGACACGAGTCTCAACTTAGATCCACCAAAAGTGGTATATCAATCTCAGCATCCTCAATAGCAGGCCCGACTTACACAAATAATCTGTATAATCCAATAGTCCTCGATGCGGGCCTTATCGATATGCACAACATTCCCGGGTGGTAGAAGAGTGATACAGAGGGGACGAGGAGGGTGGGTGAGAAGATCAGAACATAGAGACAATTGGGTGTTCCACACAAAGCAGGAACACCGGCAAAAGTTTGGTTCGAGGAGGATGATCTTCTCGATCCGGACAAGATTGGGGATAGAAGAGATGGTACGGTGGACACGAGGAGGGTGGTCAAGAAGAGTGAAACGGAAGTCTTGGCGACAATGATTGAGCTCTAGCGCCAATATCATGACTCAATGCAGATGAGGATATATATATATATATATAAGAGGTAGAGAGACTCAAAGATGAAAAAGATGACGCACACGGATGGGACCGACTACTCAAAGAGAGACGGAAACGCCACAGACTCCAAGTCACAATCAATACACAAGGCAAACCCCTAATTCACCTACTCAACACAGTGAAGACCGTCAGGTGACGGTCATTTATCTTTTCAATTTTAGAGTTAGGTGAGAACCACAAAAATTGTACAAACACTTAGGAAGCTTTATGGGATTTGGGCACTATTCCTTAGTGTGTACGTAAGCAATTAAAACGCATACAATGAGGGGGTTGCTCTCCCCAAGACAAGGAAGTCGATTACGTTTTATTTTATGTCCAACAGAGTTAGCAGTCCCAATTTTATTTAAGTTATCACTTTTTTGGGTATTTTCAATGCACGTGCCTATCGAGGTTCCAATTTCCAGTTAGCATCCTAAGTGGTCAAAATCAGAGGGAGAAGATCGGAAAAGCCATGCAGGTCGAGAATCAATGATGCATGCCAAGTAAGAAGACTTACAGTGCTTCCCAGCTCTCTCCACGCAGGATGCATAACAGAATTGAAACCTATGCTATATGCAAATGCAATCCGAGGAAATCGCCTTAGGTACAGGAAGCTATTAGCGTGAAGAATATTTTTTCAAAATTTGACTAAGTCCAGAAGCGAGTCTATGGGTACATGCAAGGGTTATTAGGGCTTTGGACCTAATCTACGAGCAAGCAATTCCTAAACCAGGCTCATTCACACAAAATAATAAAAATAAAATAAAAAGTAAAAAGCGTCAAAACCGTCGAGGCCCCCAAGGGAACAATCCCTCGGGCACTGGACCTCGGGAAGTCGGAGCGGGAGAGTCCTGTTTTATTACAATCCAAGTGTCACTCTCTCACATAAATTTACATGTTAATAAATAATGCAAAAATTTAGACTGCCTTCCAAAATTCTCCTCCATCTGCCTTCGATGCTCTCTCCTGCTGGCTGGTGTAGAAGAGCCAACTACGCCTCACTCGGGTGCATAGGTCCTCCTAAGAAGTCCTCTGTTGCGCAGCGGTCCCTCACATGAAAGACAAATAGAGATGATGGGTCAGAACAGTCTCAATGAGTATCAAATAATATCAATAATCAAATAAATAAATGGGCAATGGACATGATCAGAGAATTGAATAAATAATTAAATGCACAAAAACCGTTGCCTCCCCGGCAACGACGCCATTTGATGAACGAAGGTATAGAAATGGGTCTAGAAATCTCACAAGGCGAGGTATCCAGTCGCTGAATTGACCACTAAAAATCCTCGATTAATCAACAGTTAACCCATAATAAAATATATGCAATTAATATGAAAAATGTGGAGTTAAAATTTATTATAACTCTACATGCAAATGTGTATAGGTGTAAGTACGTGTAGAGGTCGAACACATGGAGGCGAATGGTTGTGTGGTGGAAATGAATGCTCATTTATTCAATTCAATGTTCATGTCCAATTCTTATTGTTTTTGTGGGTTTTTAATTTTATATATTTTTTGATTTTATTTTTCTGTTTTTATAATTTTTATGTTATTTTTATATTTTATATTTTTATATTTTCTTTTTATATTTTTAATTATATTATATAGGAATATATATATAAAGAGATATATATAAGAAATGAGAGAGAGATGTAATATATGGATACATATATATATATATACTCAAAATTTATTAGATATAATATTTTTTAGGTTTTTTATATTTTTCTATAATTTTTTATTTTTCGGGAATTTTACTAATTTTTATGTATTTTTGATTCCAAAAATGTCCCTAATATGGGACTAATTAAATATGCCAACAATAATTTGAGTTTTAAAAATATAAATTAAGTCTCAAAATTACCCAAATTAATTTTAATATGTTAATAATAAAATATAGATAATTGTAAAGTATGAAGACATTTTTTGGTATTTTTCTATGGTTTTTATATTTTTTTGTTTGATTTTGGAGTTTCTAATTTTTATATTTTTCTTTTTTCTTATTTTTAGGGTTTTTCATTTTCTGGACTCAATAGATATATAAATACATCATATATAACATTTTTGTAATTTTTCAAAATGTTTTTATATATTTTTGGTATTTTATAAATTAGCCAGGGATTATTTAAGCTCCTTTTCATTTTTAATAATTAGATTAAATGCAAAAAATGTGATTAAAAATATGGGCATGAAAATATGAGGCATGGAACATCTAACCTAATTTTTGTGGAACTTTAGGAGCTATGTAGCTATTTTTGATAAATACATGAAACACATAGAGTAAAATAGCCTGGCAGGAGCATTTTTGCAAATAAAATAAGGTCCAGGGTATATGTTGCAAATATGCTAACAGAGTAAACATTTATTTAAATATTATAGACTATTTTGTAATTACAAAAACTGCCAGGGGTTACACGAAAATTTTACACGCCTCACGTGGGACTACACATGAGGTTGGGAAGGACCAATTTGTAATTCTAGAAAGTTCAGGGGTCCTAAGGCAAAAATCCCAATTATTTACAACGTTACAATTATTTTACAGAACTAAATAATAATTACAAAATGGACGGGGAAGATTTAGCAATTTACCCCCAAAAGAGGCGCTGATGAACGGTGATGATGTCTTCACTTATCCACGTGGCCTTCATCCAACGGTTGGTACCGGTTCGACGATGGGCGGTGAGGATTAGATCATCCAAGATGATCCGACGGTCTGGGCGTTGCTCCATCGGACGGTCCTAGGCAAATCTGGAGCGGGGGTCCTTCATCCAACAGCGAAGGAGACGAGTGAAAGAACTGGGAAGAAGGTCGACGCCGACAAGCTTCGATCGGAGATTGCGCGCTCCTCCAACCTCCATTTCCTCCGCCGAGGATCTCTAATCCTTCTTGGGGATCCGACGCGTCCAATGATGGCTTCACTGAGGCACCTGGAGCTCACTTGAGCTCGGGTGAGGTCAACGAAGAGGGGGAGCTCCAGGTGCCTGTTTTTCATTTGAATCGAGCCAAGACGGGCCTCCTGGCGCTCCGGGGCATGCACAAGAACTCACAACACAAAAAGAAGGCTCCGGGGACCTTGTTGGTGGAGTGGGCGAAGGTGGCTTCGGGCGGAGATCTCCGGCGATGAGTGGTAGATGGAGATCGGGTCTCCAGATATGATGAGGATCTGAGTGTGCGGAGGTACCTGGGGCGAAGGGAAACGGATAAGGGACGAAGTGGAGGTGAAATGGTGGTCGGAAGATGTCAGGAGCATCGTGAATGGGTTCGCCGGAGCGGAGCTCCGGCGAACTACGGGTGACCTTTGTTAAGCTATCCTACTGTCCTAACCACTAAATTAACGACATAATGAAATGCGGGGAATGAAAGCTACTTAAAATAATCAAAATACGCAGCTCTAACATGGTAGTTGACTCCTGGGAGCAGGACCGCCGATGACGGTGGCCGTGGGCGCAACCTCCACCGCTCCTACCCGCACGGACCCTCCAAGGGCTTCTCCCTGTCATGTAGAAACTCACTAGGCTGAAGGCGAGGGCTGAAGACGAAGAAAGGCTGACCAAATTTGAGGAGGAGGCAGAGGCTTTTTATTTAAACACAGGTTGCGCACCCTTATTGATCGGGGAAACAACGGAGCTTCGTGCTATGTACAAGGGAATAAACGAATGGGTGTGTATCTACAAGGATTAGGGAGCAATTTGTCTGAAAGGAAGCAATGTCAGAAGATGCCTGAGGCGAGCGGGAATTAAGGGAGAAGATGGGCGAAAAGACAGGCGGATTCACTTCAGCCGCTTGGAGGTCAAGTTGACCGAGGTCAACCTGCGGAGGGACCTGATTGGTCCAGCTCAGCCCACTACGAGACAGAACTACTATTTTATTAAAGAATAAATGATTTAAAATAATAATGATTTTATTAATTTTGGTATATAAAATAAAAAATGTTTATTAATTAATGTAGTATTTTATTATGATATTTATTTATTTTTTATGTATTTTATTATGAGTTTATTTTTAATGGTGTATTTATAAGTGTATTTTCATGTATTTTGTATAATTTATTTTAATTTTGTATATTTTATTTTATTATTTTATTTTCTTATTTTATATATTTATAACTTATTTTTGTGAGTACAAATATATTTTTTTATTTTTATGAGTTTATTTGCATATTTAAATAAATATGTATATATAATATATAAGTATACTTATAGGTATTTTACTTATATTTTATGTACATTTTATTTTTCTAATGAATTTTATTGAGTTTTATTTTGGATTTACATTTTTAATGGAGTATAGATAATATTTACAATTTACTAAAAATATAGATGAATAAAGAATAAAAGAATGAAATGCCCTTTTATTTATATACATATATAACATAGGTATTTTTGTCTATGTATTTATGGACATATTTTATTTAACATTTTATTTTTGGTTTTATTCTAACTTCAATATGTACATGCATTATGTATATTATTTACAAAATTTTAAAAATATAATTTTGTAAAAATAATGAATAATGAATATATTAATCGAGTGAACTGTACAATGAGGGCCAAAGACCTAACTTTCACAGATGAAATCCAAAAATTATGAAACCAATTTTATTAAATAGCTCTTGAAAAGTTATATACAATTAAAGGTGATTTTGGAGGATTTTGAGTTCTTATTGGCAAGATATAGGTCTGTGAAGTTGAGATTCTGGCTTTTTATTCTGTGTATAAAATCTACCTTGTATATTATTTTTGCACAAACTCAATTTTGTATTTTTATTTACATTATTATCTACAACTTTCATGCATAACATATTTCTATTTAATGAATAAATAATTATATGCTAAATAGGTGTCAAAAATGCATAAATGAATGAATAAATAAATAAATGTATTTATTGTATTATTGGCCCTTATCTCCCCCTACTTTATTCCTTGTCGACCAAGCCAATTCTTGACTTGGTCTCGGGGTTAGGGTCATAAAATATTTGCAATTATTTATTCCTTTTTCTTCTCTTTATTCTATAATTTTGGCATTAAAAACCTTATTTATGTACACTTAATACAATAAATAATGAATGCTATTATAGACAAATTGGTGCTATTTACATGCATTTGCTTGGGTTTTTAAGGCCAAAATGATAGAATAAAGGTGACGAAATGGAGATTCATCAATGATAAAATCAATGATGCAAGCACGACATAGAAGGCGTACCTTGCTCCAGTAGTCTACATGCAATATTATCTGCACATAAATGTAAATATAGAAATAAAACTACCTATATGATGCAAGAAGAAACCGCTCTAAATAGTAATATGGGAAGAACAATGTACTAACTATCCACAACTGAGACCAAGGCCTGGTCTTTGGTGTCGCCCGGTCCTGCCATAGTGGGTCTTTCTACTGTCGTATGTGACCTCTCTTGGCACGCAGTTTCAAATCCAAATAGTTAACAATTTATTTGACTAAGTCCAATCGATTCTATGGGAACATATATTTTATTAAGCATTGGACCTAATCACTACATGGCTCACCCAAATAAAATCCTAAGTCTAGGGCTCACACAAAGAAAACAACATAAAATAGAGTTGGAAAACTCAAATCCACGAGAAACAAAATAAAATAACGGCAGTGAAAACGACGATGAAAACCCGGTGAGGTCCTCTGAGTGGACCAACACTCGACAAAACACACCCCAAATAAGAGTGTCAAAGGTCTCTGAAAGTTATTACAAGTTTATATAAAAAATGAAACAAAATGTCTAAGAATAAAGTCTAAACAATAAGACAATCTTCTGTTCCTTTTGCTCCTCCTAGGTTGCTCCCTCCTGCCGGTTGGTGTAGAACGATCGACCTCCGCCTTGCTCGGGTGCGTCAGCTCTCCAAAGATAGCCTCCCTTGCTCCGTGGGTCCTCACAAAAAAGGTGAAACAAGAGGAGTGCCATAAACAATTATGAGAAATATAATCAAATAAAATAAACACATAAAGAAACAAACAAGAAAAATAGAATCCTAACTATCTAGTCATGCTCCCCGACGACGACATCATTATGATGAGCCAGCCGGCTAACTAAGGCTAAGTTGATTAATTAATCTGTCATTGTCATCCAAACTAACTGAATCGAAATAGAGAAAATTATTCAACCATAAATAAATCAAGCAAATAAAGCAGTAGTCTAAGCTACTTTTATTAACCTGGTATAGCGACCAAGGTCGAACACAGGGAGCACTATGATAAAATAGGTAATCAATTCAAGAGATTTAAAGGATTTTTATTTTCTTTTTAATGTTTTCAAAATTTTCAAAATTTTAATATTTGTAGGTAAGGAAAATAATGATAGAGAATAAAAAGTCAAACTCATACTTTTTTATGTTTTTCAAATAGGATAAAAATACAAAAATCAAGTAAAAAAAATTTTTGTTTTTAACATTTTTTTAAATTTTTGGATTTTTTTGTAAAATTTTTAGACGTTGTTGAGATTTTATAAAAATCAAAAATTGAAAAAGAAGTGACCAAAACAGTGTACAATCAAGAGTGTTTTCAAATTAAAAATATCAAATATGCTCAAGCTCATGGGAATAAATTTTATTAAAAATTATATGCAAATATCTACAAACAAAGACTAAGAACATTTTTTTATTTTTCTATGATTTTATATAATTTTTATGGTATTTTTAGGATTTTGCAAATTTTTAGATTTTTATAAAAGCAAATACAATGAAAATGGTACCAAAAATCAAATAAATCATAACGAGGCTACTATACTTTTTAGGATTTTTAAGGAATTTTTTGTTTTTTATGATTTTTCTAAGGAAAACATGGTCTTTTTCTACTGTTTTTGAATTTTTAATAATAATAAATAAAAGAAAAATAACAAAAAATACCAAAAAATAAAACACACTAGCATGAGCTAAACCTAATTTTATGCATTTTTTGGAGTTGTTTTGCTATTTTTTACGATTAATAAAAAAGAGTAAAAATTAATCGTAATAAAGAGGATCTAGATGCAAATATTTAAGTTCCAAGGGCCTAATATTAACAAGTAATGAAAGGTTAGGGGTCAAAATACAAAAATATTAGACAAAATGTGCAACACACGCGATCCAAGCATAGAGGGGTATAAATGCAATTACTAAAAACCTTTTTTGTTTCATTAACCAATTAAAAACTTAGGGTCAAGTTCACAAAATACCCGTAAAAACATGTGTATATGCACGATTTCAACTTAGCTGGACTAAAATGCAAATAATAAAAATTCGAGGTCCTGACTGTAATTGTTCTTAACTATTATTACGATTATTGTATTAAAATGAAATAACATAAAAGATCGGGGTAAAAGGGAAATATACCCTTGCAAACACGCGGTGTGTTTGTGTGGAGGCTCTAACGTACGGTCCTGATGGGTCGTTTCTCTATAGATCTGACGGCTCAGAGAATGTGATAGACACGCAGTCAGATAGCGATTTGGAAAAGATCTAGCGGTCAGCTTGTGGGCGATGGTGTGTGGCTCAGATCAAATCTGGACTGCTGACTCCTCATCGGGCGACTGTGAAGGTGTTGGACGAATTGGAAGAAGGAGGTGCATGCTGAGCTTCGATCAAGTGTAGCAAGTGCTCCAAAGCTCTGACCGACTCATTGAGAGGCCCAACACCTTGCTTGGAGTGTAGCTGCCTCGGAGGAGATGCTATGATGCGACATAGGGCTTCTCGATGGGAATCTAGAGGTGTGTCTTCTTGGAGCTGCTCCACCTGCTGTTCTGGTACTCGATTCAGTTAAATGCGTGTACCTGGATCAGCAAGGGTACTCTATGCTCGAAGTCGAAGCTTCAGCGAGGGTTATTCAGCAGAGGAAATAAAAGAAGCGGGTTGGATGATGTTCAACCTTCGATGATCATGGATGAAGGAGGTCTAGGCCTTATCATTCTCCGTTGAGCGAGATTTAAGATGATAAGTTCGTGTGAGAAGGTGGTCAGTGAGTGAGTGATTCGATTTGAATGGTTGGATGGGTGAAACGGAGCTCCAACCCGATGGTCGGAGCAACTAAAGTGGACGTTGGCTAAGATGGATAAATCGAAAAGAATGACGGAAAGGAAAAGAAAGAAGGATACCCAATGATCGAAGATGAGAAGGCAAAGTAAGCAGAGTGCTCAGTGGGTTGTGGCCTCGACCGGGCTACGGAAGACCTAGGAGGCTAGTCGCGACGGAGCTCT
Organism: Ottelia alismoides; assembly: GCA_037367405.1. Taxonomy (NCBI): domain Eukaryota; kingdom Viridiplantae; phylum Streptophyta; class Magnoliopsida; order Alismatales; family Hydrocharitaceae; genus Ottelia; species Ottelia alismoides. Next base: position 637,314 of record JAZKJV010001587.1, read on the forward strand.
CCGGCATGTAGTGTGCTACAACTCAAATCGCCACCAAATCAATCACCAAAAGGACCCTCGGGACCCTGTCACTGCACTAAGGGTTTTTAGTGGATCAAGAGGATACACAGAGCAAACTCGGGCTTGATGGAGCTCGAGTATAGGATTTATAGGACTCTTTAAGAATCAGGAAGGATTGAGAGGTTTCACACAAACCGAGGTGGATCCGACTAAACTTAGGGATCTGCGAGGATCACAGATCCTGAGGGAACATTCTGGCACAAGATTCGAGGGACAAGTTTGTTGGACTTGGACATGGGAAAAGGGAGAAAACATGTCCGACAAAGGACTGACCAGGTCAGACCTGGAAAGGGGGGAGGTGGACCTGGGTCAACAGACATGGGTTAACCAATTAGAAAAAAGGGATTTACAAAATAAAAGAAAAATTAATAAAAAATAATAAATGATTTTAAAATAAAAATTATAAAAATAAAAATGTTAATTATTTTACAAGATATTTTTTTACAATTTTTAATATTTTTAATGATAACTATATTATGGTATATACATTATATACTATTATGTACATGTATAATATAGTTATATATCATATACATACATTTTTATTTTATTTTTTTAAAAATACATTATTTAATATTTTATTTATTTACAAAATAATTTAAAGAGTATGAACATATTTTTATTGGATTTTTACAAGTTAATTATAAGTGTTAATAATTTAGGTTTATTTATAATATATACATTATTGGTTTTTTGTACAATGAAGATTTGAATTTATTTTTATACAATTTTATATTTTATGAATTTTATTTTAATTTTATTTAATTATTAGGACTATATACAAATGTTTAAAAATACAATATATACCATTTATTTCCAAAATAAGTAAATAAATAAATACATATATACAAGTATATGTATTGTACAATTGTACACAATCTAATTTTTGCAATTATTTTTATTATTTTGATTACATTTTTATTCACAAATTTTATTAAGGAAATTAAATTATTTTGAGTCTTTTTAGTTAGAAATAAGAATAGGTGAATGGTATATACAGGATGAGCAATGATGAATACATACAATGAATAAGAACCCTATCTCTCCATGCTTTATTCCTTGTCGATGGAGCCAATATTTGACCTCTCGATGTTTGGGCTAGTTTACATTTATTTCATAAATACCTCCTTATTTTATTTTTTCCCTTTTTCTTTTCTTCTTTATTATTTTATTTTTGTTAAAAAGAATGTTAAATATACAATATTAACAAAGCATGCATAATGCTAATTTATTATAATTGATATATATAGGTATTTTGCATAGGAAAATTGGTTAAAATAAAATAATAAATTATGTGAATTATGGATTCATTAATAAGTCTTGGTTATCTCGATCCAATTCAGTCATCTATTTGAACTAACTTATCCGACACCTCTGAATCTCTCTTCGTATGCAGAGGACCTGCATCAAGAGGTCGGTCAGACATCGACCTTTAAAAAAAGATTGCCATATTCTTCTCAGATTGGAGATCATCTCTTAATGATCATTTGACGTTGCTTAATGAGTCCTCTAACTCTTTAGATATCATCCAAGTACCGAGATCTATGATTCAACCATTGAGTCAACATATGTATGATCATTAAGATGGTCATGGTACATAACTATAATTGTACTAAGGGACCTTATAATGCATTCATTTACTTAATCTCAAGCAAGGAGTGAAATAAATCAATAACCTTTATTGATATATCAAAGATTATAACAACATTTATTGCTTAAATGGTTCGCCTCGGGCTCACATGGCTAACAATCTCCCACTAGCCTTTAGAACTATTCAGGTACAATCTTTAAACCCATGCTCATTACAATATGGTCGAAAACCTTTTGTGTCAAAGGTTTGGTAAGGAGATCAACAATGTTGTCAACACTGACCACCTTGGTGATGATGATGTCACTGCACTTTTGAATCTCCCGAATGTTGTGGTATTTCCTTTCCACATACTTACTCTTCTGATGCCATCTGGGTTCCTTCACTTGAGGTATGGCTCTCGTGTTATCAAAGAGTAGTGAAATGGGAGTATCATAGGAAACCGGGATGAACTTATGCAACCACACCGCCTCCTTTGCAGCATCTGATGTGACAACATATTCCAGCTTCTATTGTTGAATCAGCTGTAGCGTCCTGCTTCTTGCTTCTCTGACTCACAACACCACCGTTCAACAAGAACACAAACCATGATGTTGACTTACAATCATTAATATCAGTTTGGAAGTCTAAATCCGGGTATCCTAAGACTCGGAGATCACCATCTCCATAGACTAAGATGTAATTCTGCGCCCGTCTTAGATACTTAAAAATGTCCGCAATGCATTCCAGTGTTGTTCTCCATAGAAAGATTGGTAATGGTTTATCATTCCTACTGCATGGTAGATATCTTGCCTTGTGCACATCATGTCATACATTAATCTTCCTACAGCTGACGCGTAGGGGCATCCAACCATGGCTTTCTTATCCTCAACACTTTGAGGAGCCATCTCTTTAGATAGGTAGATACCATGTCTTAAGGGACGGAAGCCTTTCTTGGAATTCTCCATATGGAAACTACGTTCCAATATCTTCTTAATGTACCCATGTTGTGTCAATCCTAAAATCCTCTTTTATCTAGTTCTGAACAACTCCAAACCCAGGATGTAAGAGGCTTCTCCAATATCTTTCTTCTAGAAGATATGAGACAACCAAATCTTAACACTGGTCATCATCATTGTATCATTTTCGATGATAAGGATGTCATCTATGTAAAGCATGATGAACACAATGGCGCTCGCACTAAGCTTCTTGTACACACATGGTTCATCATGATTATGAACAAAATCATAACTCTTTATGGTTTCATCAAATATGATATTCCAACTATGAGAAACTTGCTTGAGTTCATAGATAGATTTCTCCAACTTGCATACTTTGACTTCCTCGATTATGAAGCCTTGGGGCTGCTCCAAATAGATATCCTCATCGAGGTATCCATTGAGGAAAGATGACTTGACGTCCATCTTCCATATGTTGTAGTCAAGATATGCAGCTATAGCTAGAAGTGCCTTGTAAGCATACCATGATAGAGAATATCTCATTGTAGTCGATGCCTTCTCTCTGTGTCTAGCCCTTGGCTACGAGCCGTGCTTTGAAGGTCTCTACCTTCCCATTAGATCCCCTTTTTCTTTTGAAGATCCATTTACACCCACCGGGGTTTACCCCTCTAGGTGGATCCTATAAGGTTCATACAACATTCTTATGCATGGAGTCTATTTCATACTTCATTGATAGCATCCATATATCCATGTCATGATCCACGAGAGCTTCATCCATTGAAGCTAGAACATTGTAAGTTTCATCTGATACATGAAATTTGTACCTTTCAGGTGGTACAACCACCCTTGAACTCCTTTGAGGAGGTGCATGTGTTTCATCTATATTTACTTATTTGATTTTTGATTTAGGAAGCTCAATATCCTCAGAGATTCAATGAGCTACTTTACTTCATTTCATGTCTTGACTCTTAAAGAAGTCATCCTCCAAAAATTTTACATCTATAGAGACGAAGACCTTCTGAGTAGGGATGAAAACGGTCGGATACATATACAAATATAGATATAATCATATTCTTATCCATTTTAAGATACAAATACGAATACAGATATGAATATTGATGGATATGAAAAATGTGTTACCAAATCCTTAAAAACGAAGGTAGATGTAAACGAATATGAATCATACACGAATAATAATAGGAATATTTTGATAGATTAACAATAATATACATGTTTAGGATGATTTATGCATAAAATATATCAATCACACATATTCATTTCATAATAATCATATCAACAGTGGCAAATGCAATCATAAATTGTTGTTACGTATAGTTATAAATAAATGTATTAATATACTTATGTTCAAAAATAGATATACGAATGCGAATGTGAATATTATTGAATGTTAAAGTGATATCCATATTCACATCCATTTTAAAACAAATATGAATACGAATGTCAAAATATGTATAAAATGAATACAATAGCGGATCGGATACAAATATATTTATATTTGTTTTCATCCCTACTTCTGAGTCTCAAGGTCATAAGGTTGGTATCCAATATTTATCCTTTACATACCCGATGAAGTAGCACTCTCAAGTGTGAGATTCTAGCTTACTTCCATCCATGTTCTTCGCATGGACCAAGCAATCCCAAATCCTCAAGTGTCTAACATTGGGTTTTGGTACCATACCAAAGCTCATGAGGAGTTTTAGGGACATATGTGCTAGTAATCTTGTTTAGGATATAAATTACAATCTCTACTGCATATCCCCAGAAACTAGGTGGTAAATGTTCTTTACTCATCATCGAACAGACCATGTCCATGATTGTCCTGTCACGTCTTTCAGCAACAATGTTAAGTTGGGGAGCTCCAAGAGGAGTGAGATTGGAGATAATTCCTCTATCTTTGAGGTATTCCTTAAATTCATCTCAAAGGTACTCGCCATCTCGGTCAGATCGAATCCTTTTAATTTTTCTATCAGTTTGGTTTTCAACCAAAGCCATGAATTCTTTGAACATTTCAAAGGTCTTAAGTTTATGACGTAGTAGGAAGATAAACCTTATCACGAATATTCATCGATAACCGTTAAATAATATCGATATCCATTTCAGGTTGTGATACTGAAGGGACCATATACATCGGTGTGTATTAGGTCAAGAATATCTTCAAATAGTGTAACCTTGTTACGAAAATGTGTCCTTGTCATTTTACCTTAAATACAATGTTCATAGGTAGGTAACGTTTGTACCTGTAGAAAATCCAAGGGTCCATCCTTTATCAAACCATTGATCCTATCAACATATAAATGACCAAATCACGTTTGAATGATTTCCATTCTTCTGGTTCTTTTAGGGTTTTATTAGTGGTAGTGACATTCATGACAGATTCTTCAATGCGCAATTCATAGAGTCCACCAGAAGTTAGAACATCAACCGCGATATACTTATCATAACGACTTATGACAAGTTTATTACAGAATAAGAACGAATATCCATTTCTAACAAGCTTATATACATACATAAGGTTTCTTCTAACATTTGAAACATAAAGACATTCTTTAAGTAACATGACTCTTCCACTAAATAATGATAGTATGCAAGTCCCAACATGATTGCTACAATAGTTGCATCAGATCCCATGTAGATGATTGTCACCTCTTCATCAAGATTCCTAGTTTCCTAAAATAAAGGCAAACAAACTGCATACATGAACAGAAACACCATAATCGATGATCCAACCACCTCCTCGTCATATGAAAAAATTGGTTTCAATGATGAAAGTAGAATTTATACTTGTTGGGGCTTTACCTTTCTTTGCAGTTTTAAAGTATTCTAGGCAGTTACGCTTCCACTGCCTCAGCTTCTTGCATTAATGATAGACATCGATCTTCTTTGATGCTATCAACGTAGAAGCATTAGAAGGTGAGCCAATAACTTGACTCTTCTTCTTCTGAGCCAGATCCTTCCGAGACCCATGCTTTTGATCGTGTTTCTACTTGACCTGTGCAACCATTGCACTGCAAGTGGGACTGTCTTTCTTCATCACATCTTTTGCATACTTTAATGAAGGAATTAACTCAATATTAGACAAGTTTAACTTGTTCACGTGATACAATACCACATGGTTATTGAAAACTTGGTCATAGACAACAAAATGAAGGCGTACTGCATATCTACATCCATTTCATCCCCGTTAGTTTCCAACTCAGAGAGAGAACCAAACATTTTGATTACGTGCTCTCTAACGGAAGTCCCTTCCTACATCTTGCAACTAATAAGATCTTTCATAACATTGTCACACTGAGTGAGGTCGACCTCACTTAACATCTCTTTCAGATTTAATATTATATCTTGGTAAGAATCTATATCCACATGTTGCTTCTGAAGCACATTGGATAATGATCCAAGAATATAACATATGGCCAATGTATGATCTTCATCATATTTTTCATTAAACTTTCTTTCTTCCAGTGTAGAAGGGTTTATATAATTATTCTTAAAGAGCACATAAGAGATGCATTTTGCTGAGAGAACAAGATCTAAATTACGAATCCAATCCGAGTAATTTGACTCGGTCAACTAGTTGACCTTCAAAGCCCATTGAATGGGTTTATGAATTTCATTATTTGGAATTAAGAATGCACTATATTAGAACATATAAATAATTATATATTAAAAATTAAATATTTGATTAATGATTTTTGGTCAAAATAGTCTTGCCTTGAAAGTCCGTTCCCTTATTCACTTTCAAAGCAAGAGATATATTTACTGCTATATCTTTATCAAGATCTGGCATATCTTTTTCTACCTTTGTTACATCCCAATAATATGAGAAACTATAACTCGGATAAAAAGAAACGGGAATACAATTTTCCTTGCAAGTCTAACTTGCATTTTCCAATTTAATTTATAACACCTAGGCCCACCACCCCTAAGGCAATGTTGACCATTGTTAATAAATCAACCTTAATAGAATTAGAACTCACTATGCGCAATCCAATATTGCTCCAATAATATAAGGAACCAATATTGAGGTCACTACACACACAATCTTACTCTTTCGAGAAGCAAAGAGCCCAATCTATGCGTGATTGTATGCATAGCTGTCACTTTGGATAGACGTCTCCTACATACAATCGGTGGCGACAGAATCATTTGTCTTAATGGGATACCATGGATGTCATTATATGATCCTCCATATCACATTCAAATTTCATTTAATTATTATGAATCATATTCACATAAGTAATTCTTCCAAGAGAATTATAACTCTGTTCACAATAGAGTGTTTATTTTAATAGAATGTAATTAATTTAATCACATTAACTTAATTATCAATCCAATTCAATCAAACGACAAGCCTTTAGGATTTGCTTAATATTTCTATTTATTGTATACACCCTCACAAGTACTTATTATTTTGTAATTTAATAATTGAAATACAACTTACCTTACTCATATTATTTTTTCCATAAAAATAAATATGGCTGATACACTCAAGCTATGTCTGGAGGAAGCATTTCGTTGATATGCAAGGTGCAAATTAAGAAACAAGCCAACATACCTGGACTAGACACCTTCACCATTCCAATTAAGAACAACACAAAATAACGCCAATGTGCTTGCAGTTTTAGCGATAAACTTTGATGATCGGCATTATACTATATAGTAATAACTCAAAAATCTTAGGTATCTTTAAAAACTTTTGAGATCTTAAATTTCTAAGCATATAAAGCAACTATTTTTTGCATGTAAAAGTTGTCCTACAACTATTGTAGGATAAACTAGGATTTACATGAAGCATACATTCAATGGCCAATGATGTTTAATCAATTATTCTCATAAATATTAAGCATCAATTAATCAAAGCAAATTCATAATTTATGTAATTTTCATTGGATGATACAACACATTAAGCAAGAAGATTTGATGATCGAATTATCATCCGACCAATCTCCACTAAATATGGAATATCTAGGGCAAACAGAGTTGGAATTGTACGAAATAAATTCAAGTTGTTTGCTGGTTTGATTCTCTACTTAATCTCAGTATTTATTTCATATTTCATGATGGTAAAATAGTAAGAAAAAATAATTTTTTATAGATGAGTGAATATATACATAAATAATTTTGTAGCAGAAAATCTTCGAATTCGTTCATGCACTTTTGTTGTCAACAATTAGCTACTTTTTGGGGACATATTTGGAGATTATAAATACATTCTAAGAACAAAAAACATGTCCAAACAGTGCACAAACATGTGTTTCTTTATTTTAGCGAAAAATCAATTCAAAACTTGCATCTCATGCAAAACAATGAGTCCTTGTGCATCTGATATACAAAATCTTATTCACCTAGGGTTTTGGATCATATACAAGACTTTGACCAATGCTCTGATACCACTAGAAGACTAGGGTTTATGCCATAGCGCATCACAAAAGCGTGAATATCACGTCATATGCGATCGTGAGCGAATGTTCATACTAGTTGCTGGGGGCAACGAAGTTTAAATTTTTTAAAAGGGATGAAATTACATGATTCGAGAACACTTGTCGAATCATTTAATCAAGATTGCAAATAAGATATATGAATACCTCTTGAATCGTGGTTGTGATCGATGTCTCTAAAGTAAGATACAACTTGTCTCAAGTCTGACCTGATGGAGGAGATGCTTGCGAACACATTGATGAGATGCGTGCTTCTCACAATCTAAGATGAAGATCCAAGCAATGAATCTCCTGATTTCATCTCATGAAATCCAAGATCTTCTTCACGTGCAAGGAGCACCGAGGAAGACATAGATCCATAAATGTCCGAAGTAGTGGCATGAAGGTATAGCAACGACGACGAGTCTCTAGGTCAAGAGGTGGACTACCACACTTGATAGAGAGAGAAAGGGGGCATGTGATGAGAATGAGAGGGAGAGAGCTTGCAAATTCTTACATAAAAGAAGAGTTTGGTTGCCTCTTCTTTTGCAACAAATTGGATGCCCATGGATCACAATCCATATGCCATACAAAATCAATGGTTTAGATTTATTTGTGTTTTTATTCAATGACTATGATTTTGTTATACAAATTTACAACAACAATTAAATTGAATTAAACTAAATATATTGAATAATCATCAATATAATTTAATTCAATAAAATCAGTGCACATAGAAGGATTAAGAAGGAGACAATGCTCCTTCTAATTAGGTGGTGGACATCCACCTTGATTTAGGACTCAAGAGTGGCCATCTACCCTCCTCAATTGGAAGGTGCACTCCTTCTTCCAATCATGTGAGATTACATATCTATATAATCCTTCGTTATTTGCAACAACTTTTGTTGTAAAGTAATTTACAAAAATAATTTCAAATTATTTTGTAACAAATTCAATCATGCATTGAAAAATATGAATCATATTCATACATCCAAAAATAAAATGTAAATTGTATTCACGATTATTTGTCCAATATGAATCCAATTCACATCAACATTTAATTCATAAGTACTAATTACAATTAGTTCTCTCTAATATATTACAATTCTCATTTATAATATATATGATTAATATGGATAGTAATATCCTCATTATTCGTATCCGTAATAAGTAAATCATATTTAATTATATTGGATCTCCATTCTCATGTGTCAAATTATATGAAACATATTCATATTAGTCATGATAATTAAATCACATTTAATTATCACTTTTGCAATGCTCAGATACATTATTCAAAAATAGAATTATTCCCGAACTCTTTCAAGAATAATGTGCTTTCTCCACGGATACTTGAAGATAAGGACATGACGATTGTACGTTCCACATATAATGACTTGGATGTTGAGATCATATCTCAAATCCAGATCTTGGGGACTTCTCAAAGATGCTTGATTAAAACAAAGTCATAAATCTAATATTCTCATTGCATCTGAATCATATTTAGATCAATGTCCAACATTTAGACTAAGATTAGGTTACTTCTCTATTGAGAGGAGTCACTAAAATCCAAACCCGTGTTATCACTCCCTCGTAATGGAAGTGTCATGGTTATACAATTATTTATGATCACATCACCTTCGAGTATTCCTAATACCCGTACATCCTGCATACTGGGAAGACTTAGAATAAACCTTAAGTTTAATATCACTTTTAGATTGTCTTCTTCATGGTTTTATAATAAAGATTCTCATTCGATCATTGGGAGTTGATATATATCATATGCTTTCCAAAAATTATATATCATACTTACAATTTTTTGTCATGGTTTCAATGTAAGATGACCATGCATAGAATTTGATCGATCCCAATACCTCATGAGCGAGTTCATGTCTTCCGGCTCAGTAATGAACTTGTATGTTCCCTTTGAGAGGTTGTATTACTCATATGCCCTCATATGCACACCAGCTCGCCGGTGTCTAAACCTTGATAAGATCATTAACGTAACGGTTTGCCATATGTACATATTCAGACATATAGCAATATATCTATTTTCGGTCAGAGGATGCATGCCTATATTGTGAAAGTATACAACATAGGTCTCGATTATCTCGACCTCGCTCAATCAAATCATTGACCTAACTTATATGACACCTCCGAATCTCCATTCCTATGTAGAGGATTTGCATCAAGAGGTTAGTCAGATATCAGTCTTTAGAGAAGAATTGCCATCTCCATCTCAGGATGGAGATCATCCCCTAACACTCATTTGAAGGTGCTTAATAAGTCCTCACTCTAACTCTTTAAATATCATCCAAGAACAGATCTCTATTATTCAACCACTAAATCAACAACTGTATGATCATTAAATGATCATGGTACATAACCTTAATTGTACTAAGGGACCTTATAGTGCATTCATTCATTTAAGCTCAGATAGGAAGTGAATGAATAACATTTATTGAAATATCAAAAATTTCACTAAAATATTTTTTTGAAAAAATGGTTCGCCTCGGGCTCACATGGCTAACACTAATTGCATTGGAATCATACTCATATCAATGCCCAACAATATGTACCAAGATCTGATAACTAGTCAACCGAGTATAGTCGCTAAAATCCAAACTTATCTCAACACTCCCTCGGAATGTGTCAAATGAGGGAGATAGAGGTATGCTAATCTACAAGGGTATATACGCAATCATTGTGACGACAAGATATCTCATTCAATTCAAACAATCAACCCATAATAAGATGAAACAATAAAAAATGTGTGAGTTGAAAGTTATTGTAACTTCTAAAATATATGTGTAGTTATAAGCAGAGAGGAGTGTCGAACATATGGAAGAAAACATGGGTAAAAATTACTATTAATTATTGCTAAATAATAATATTTTTTGTTTTTTTATCTTTTTCTATTTTTGTGTTTATATTTTTAATTATTTGTCTGGGTTTTTTTATTATATTCAAAATTCTATGAATTTTTAATGTTTATATATTTTTATGTTTTTATTTTTTAATTATATATTTTATCTTAATTTTGTAAAATTTTAACTTCTTTTGATTTTTAAAATAAGATAAATAAACAATAGATAACATAGAAATTATATATGTGTAGAGATAATATATATAGAAAATGTTTTTTTAATATTTTTAATAAATCATATAAAGATAAAAAAATAAAATATTTTAGGGTTTTAAATATTTTTCATAGTTTTTGGTAATTTTGTGATATTTTATAATTTTTATGGATTTTAACATAGAAAATATGCAAAACAATGAATAATAATAATTCACAAATTTGTTTAGGGTTTTAAAAATATCTATAAGTTCAAAATTATTCTTATATTATTTTTAATATATATTATATATAATAAACAAAATTCAGAAATAGAAAGATATATTCTTGGAGTTATATATTTTATGCTAATTTTTATAAGTTTTTTTATGGTTTTTCGATTTAGATTTTATATATTTGTATTTTTTAATGATTTTGGATATGTACTAGAATATACTAAAAAATGTCTAAGCTATTTTTTTTGGAATTTCGAAGACATTTGAATTTCTACGGATTTTTAATTTCTAAATAAGGAAAATGGACTTGTTTTTGTTTTTTTAAAATGAAAATATAGTTAAATGCTAAATAAAAATTATGCATGACAAATCAATGTTCCATGCATCTATCCTAATTCCCCCATAATTTTTAGCAAAAATAAATATTTAATGCAAATAAAATACATGGTAAATAATGAAACAAAATAAGGACCTATTTGCAATTTTAAGAAACTAAACATTCATTTCAGAACATGTCCGTAAAACATAGGATATAATCTGTAAGGTGACATGGCAAGCTAAATATTTTACATGATACTTCATACTTACATGACTTAAAAAGGATATACATAATGCTAGAGGGGCGTGTGCGCAACCATGTACGAGGCATGCGATGCACGCGCGGGGAGATGCTTGATCTGACGGCTTAGGAGCACGCACTTAATTTTATTGTGCAGTTAGGGTTTTGTACCGCTTCACCTTGCTTGAACAACCCAGATTAGATCTGGGTCATGTTCTTAATCTGACGGTTCTTGGCGTGTCTTCAAGAACAAGGAAGAATACCTTGAAGGCACTCCTTCTTCGATCGATTCTCCTCCCTCCGAACACCAATATCGCTCGGGGGTGGCTTAAAAGTTTTATGTTGCCCTTCAGTAGATGCTGGAGGTGTTAGATGGGTTTGAGCCTTGTTGGAGGAGGCATGGAGATCGAGCTTCTTCAGTCAACCTAGGAGTGCACTCCTGGGTCGAATCACCTTCTAGATGGAACTCACTGACCTTGATACGTGCACCATAAGCGAGAGGGTTTGAGGGCGATGCTCCTCAACCAAGGAACGAAGCTAAAAAAGAGGGGATGGATGGGTGATAGATGGATATTGGGTGCAGAATGAAGGGGATTAGAGCGTGTGGGAAGATGGAGAAAAGGAAGGGGAAGATGAAGCGATGGTCAACGTGTCGAAACAAAGGGTTTTTTCACAATGGAACAGGGGTCGGAGCCTAGTGCTCTAGTGAACATTTGTTGGATTTTAATGAAAAATAAATGGAATGATTGGAAACTAAATGCAAATCTAAGCCGAGAATTGAAAAGCGAAACGAAAAAGGTACTAATCTATGCATCGATAAGTTAGAGATCCAAAAGCAGAACATCACTTGCAACGAGCTCCGATAATGGTGGATCTCACTCCTCCGCCTGTCTCCTCATCGTGGAATCGTCGTTGTTCACCTCCTGTCACTAGGGAACACTCTAGATATGGGTTTTTGGAGTTACGGGTGGATGAAAATGGATCAAAGAGGCGTTGGAGAGATTGGGTTTGATTTTATAGCAAAGACAAAGGGTGATTTTGAAATAGGATTAGCATCGATCGAAGGGAGTTTGTGACACTTATGGATAGTGCATGCCAATCCTTGATCGTGCATACAATTTTTGTCTAGAGCTCGGGTCAAAGGTGGTGTGAAGTAGGCATGAAAAATGGGCAAAGGAGATGGGTCGAGTATTCTGACATATACATGGGTAGGGGTCGTGCAGAGGGGGTGTTCACTGGGGGTCAACACACTCTGGAATGCCAATGATCCATGTAGGACCACTACATGACAAACAATAAATAAAAAAATACAAGTTAATTGTAAATAAAATAGTAAATGGTTCTATTTTTAAAAACTTAAAGCATGAAAAATGTTTCATGTTTTATAAACTATTTGATGATGTTTTTTTATTTATTTTTACAACCTTATTTAACATAGTCCACTATTATATATTACTATTTATAGGTATATATACATGTATATTATGTATTTCTATTTTATTTTGTATTTTCATACATAATATCATATTTACATAATTCATATATTTACAACATTATTTAATACACATTTACATATTTTATATAATTTTATTATTTGATTTATAATTTCATTCAAAAATACTTTCAGAAAACCTTAAAAATTTAAAAATATAAAAAAAACTTAGAAAATTTATATAAATTCACGTATAAATCAGAAAAAATTATTAATTAGTCTTGTTTTAAAGATTAAAAATTCTCCTCTATTCAGGTTTGATTTCCAAAATATTTTCTTTTGTTTTTTATTTTAAAAAAAATCCAAAAATAATATCTTAATTTTGTGCTGTGCACTGATGTTTTTATTCATTTAAAAGTCATTAGAAATCAAAAAATAAAAGCAAATGAATATAGAATTAACTTATAGGTGGACTGATATGGATCTCGACCCCGATTCCTTAAGGTAAAGAAACTCAGCCATCGGTGGTGCTTTGGCTATGTAGCAGGATCGCGCCTCCAGGCCAAATCCGACGCTCTCTCGAGTGTGGAAGCTGTGCTCTATCACATCACGACTCTCCATGCTCAATCTCGAGTGATCAAATCAGGTGGAAACGAATCATGGGTGCCTACGTGATCCGGATGGGGATTTATAACAGTGAAGTCAAGCGAAATTTGAAATGAGCAGCACACGAACTGAGGATGGAGATGCGAAACTCTTTTTTCGGCGAGTTTATTAGTTATTCATGCTAAAAGATCAATGAAGAAATCATGTGCTGAAGATCCACAAACTAACTGAGAAAATTAGAAGAACGGGTGTCTGGCATTTATTCGGGTCCAAGACAAAGGTAAAGAATTGACCCGGGTCCGCCAATGGGGGGTTAGCCGCAAAAGGACAAATAACTAAAAGATAAAATAGTAAGAAAAAATGAGATTACTTTAAAATAAATTAGGAAATGAATTAAAATAAAAAAATTTTTATAAACAAAACTGTTAATAATTAAATAATCTCAATTTGTAATAAATTAAATAAGTTAAATAAATAAGTGATAATAAACACATACGGTTATTCATAGGTAAAGATACCTATATATACAACAAGTTCAAGTTGTTTTACAAATAAACATATAATTAAATAGTTTATTAATTTACAAAATTATTTGAAGATTTTAGATATATTTTTATTTTTATTTTTATGAATTAATTTATTGAATTAAATAAATATTGATATTTACAATCTATGTATGTGATACCTATATAATATATACATCATTTTTTGTGAATTTTTTACTTTTTAATTTTTATTTGCATTTTCTGTGCAACAAATACAATATATTCAAATATTTAAAAATATAATATGTGTGAATATATAAGAAAATAAATAGAATAGTGTACAACATATGCATTGTATACAATAACACTCCAAAAGACCTCTTTTCCCACATTAACTCTGATTTTAATGAAACGAATTTCATTTTAAAGTTTAGTTAATTTTTAGCACAATGAACATGGGTTTGATTTATTTTGATTTTTTGGAGAATATATTAATATGACAAGTTGAGTTTTGCGACCTTTTCAAAATGTTGTATTTTTAATATACATAATGATTCTTCGTAATTATTTTTAATATTTACAACTTATTTTTATGTACAAGTTCGAAGAAGAAAACATTTTTATTTGAGATGATTTTGGTGATAAATAAAATAGATCAAGAAATATATACACAATATACAATGATGTACAATGATGAATATACATGAATGGAGATTATTTTCTGAATTTTTTTGGATGAAGACCTTATCTCCCCCTACTTTATTCATTGTCGATCAAGTCAAGACTGGACCTCGTCTCAAGGTGAGAGTCATGTTGTATTTATTGCATATATATAGTCTTTTTGTTTTCTTTATTTTTCCTTTATTCCTTTATTGTTAATTTATTTTAGGTTAAAAACATTGATAAATATGCCAAATTTATAAAATAGTAAGGATTTATTAAAAAGAGGAATTTATTAATATTTACTAGCATTTTATAAGTGATTTTAAGCTAAAATAAATGAATAAAGATGATGAAATGCAGAATAATCAATCTTCCCCCACCTCTGTCTTCTCTGTCACTTCCTCCGCCCGCGATTGAGTCACCAACCATATCCACCTTCTCCTCCACAATCCCAATCATCCCTCCTTCTGGATCGACCAACCACCACCACATCTCCCCTCGCCCACACTTCGCCTCCCCCGTGTCGAACCATAACCACCCATAAAAACACTTCCATCTCACCATTCACAACCCATCCACCAGTTGCTAGGTTTGGGTCTAGCCTCTGAGTCCCCTAAGAGATAGCATGAGGAGTACGAGTGTCGGCGACCTTCAAACCTCTCTTCGAGGTGAGATCTAGTGTGGAGGAGTACCTCTGTCATGCAAGCTACTCCTAGCTTCTCATCTCTAACACAACCGAACCATAGAGCGGTGATCGAGGACCGCTCCATGTCCTCTCTCCCAGGCACTTCTTTCCACATCTTCCAAGTAAAGCATCCGTTCATCTCTCAATTTCTTCTTCTCCCTACTGATCTTCCTCTGCTATTTTCTTTTCCCTCCTTATATGATTTCATACCAATCGAACCTTCATCCAACCACTAATCAAGATCCCCTCTCCCTGTCTGTCATCCCCTCCCATCATCTATCTTTGCAAGTGATTGATCCACACTATATCGATTCTCCATCTTCTCTGCCTCACATCAGACCACCACTCTGCTTTCCCCCAGTCTCACAGATACAGGTACTTCGAGCGCACACATCCAAAGCAAACATTGTAGACTCTCTAGCTTGCATCACTGAGCAGGAGCTCTTCACCGGACCTCCTCCGCCCTTTCACTAAGAGTCGTCATCAACAACAACATCCTTCTCTTGAGAGCTTGAGGGGGTTTGGTCGTGTCGACCAGAGTCTCCTTCATCTCACCACTGCAACTCCACTAGTCCACCTTGACCCTTGAAGTCGCACTAGCTCACCTTCAAGGGTCTCCTACGCAACCATGCTTCGCCTCCCCGCTGCTTCAACCACCTTCTCCTTCTGCATCACCCGAGCCCTCGATGTACAACCACCGTCGGATCGGGCACCCATGCCTTAATCCAACGATCACCAAGGCTCAATCGAGCCTCCACCCAAGCCCATAGCCTTGGGTGGACCCGAGGTCTCCTGCACCAGCCACGTGGTGCTTTGGCGCACCCAAAGCTCAAAAGTCGCCCAAGCCTCGCACCCTCACATGCGATGCATGTGGGAATGGGGTATTTTGCACATCAATCCCATGAGCTCAAGAAGAATAACACACCAGCCTCCACCGACCATACACATGCGTCGCCCGAGCTCCTTGGAACATTTATAGGAAGGCCCCGACATGTTTTGGTAATTATTTTTAAGTCCTTTCATGCATTAATTAAGGTTCTTTATTTACTTTTGGATTGCATGTAGATCCCTATGTTTAAGCAATTGTTTGAACATTAATTTATCGTCAAATTTTAATTTAAAAAATTGCATATTGTAGAACATTCAATTCTCTATCTTATGGATGTTTGATGACATTTTTGTTACTTGTGTTATTTTCTAAAATTTGTTTGGTGTTAAATTGCATATTTAACCATTCAAGATTGTTTAATTCATAATAAATCACCTATTGCTCCAGAAATTCATTAAACACATTATGTCGGATTAATTATATTCTAACATGTGCCTAAAAATTGCTTCATTTACATGCATAATTAGGTTAAAATAAATCATATTGTGATTATTGTAGTTAATTTTTAATTATACGCAAACTCTATATTTTAGGAGTTATAATTTCTTTCTGGATAGATCTTAATTAGATACATCTAGGATAATTTTAATTCTCAAAAATAATTAGTTTTGCTAATTATTTAAATTTATTGATTGAAAATCACACAATATGTTTGTTTAATTCATACAAAAATCATTTTGCACCTAAAAATTAAAAAATTGTAGTAGGTTAATTTCACCATTTTTAACCTCTTAACAAATTTTCATAGTTTTTTTGCATAACATTTTTTGCAAAATGTTACAGAAAAACCCATCAAGAGTATCCATTTTCCATGCATGCATTTTATGTCATAAAAATAAAAATATCTTGTATTTTTCATTGCATGAATAATCAATAAAAAATAACCATCTGTATTTTTGACTTAATTTGCATATAATTCAGAATTTCCATCTCATGCTCATGTATCCTTGAAGTTGGCATCTTACATTCGCATTTAATCATCATTTGCATTAAAAAATTGCCAAAAAAAATCCTCAAAAACCTAGAATCTTTATTATCTAAAAATCATCATAAGGAGACAATAGCCTCCCTGAGTTCGACCTTGGGCTTGCCCAAGTAAAACAGTTTTGACAGCTTGCATTTAATTGAACATTGATTAAGTAGTCGTCTTGATTAATCCCATATTGCTCGCCTACAACAAACATTTTGTTAATTCTACATAATTAGGGAGGGTTTTTAGGGATGTTCATCTGTTCAATGATGAGTAAAGCACAAATACCTCCTATTTTCTAAGGATATGTAGTAGAGATTGTAATATATATCCTAAACAAAACTCCTAGCAAATTTGTACCCAAACCCCCTTATGAGCCTTGGTTTGGGAACAAGCTCATGTTACACACTTGAGGATTTGGGGTTGTTTGGTGATAATAAGTGATTTATCACGTCTTTATACATTTTATTAAGCAAAAACAACATGTAATTATTTGTATTTTTCTTAATATATTGCATAATTTTCATTTCATTACTTACATACATAATACAGTCAAAATTGTTTAAAATTTTGCATAACAATTCTCACATAATGAGTTAAAGAAAAAATTGAATTAATTAGTTTTTTTTTAAAATATGGACTCCAAGCTCGTACCGGATTTGTAACCTTTTATTTTTTTATTTTCAGTCCTGCTTACGAAGAAGCCCATGGAGGCTCTCAAATTCATTTGCAAAAAATGCTACGAGAAAAAATTGCTGACGTCGGTTGACATCGATAATTTAAAAAAAATATAATAGGGGGCGCTGACATCAGCGATGGTGTCAACCCCCTCTCCTTCTCAAAGCATTAGCGACGTCCCTCCCCTTCCCACCGCCGCCATCGCACCGCCGCCATCGCCTCCGCTCCCCGACTCACCAAAGCCAGTGTCCCCTCCTCTCCTCCTTGCGCCAACAGCCACACCTCTTCCCCTCCCTTGACCAAATCTACAAAAAAGGGAGGGCAACAGTGGGGCAAGAGCAGAACCCATCACGCTACGGCTCCGCTACCGCTTTCCCCCGCCACCCTTCACAGTGCTTGTTGCACCCCATGGCTCCATCGCACCCTCCTCTACATCCATTGCTACATCTCCTCCAAGGTGTGCCTCTGCTCGCCAATTCCTCGCACTTCCCAAGCACACCGCCGATGATTGGAGGAAGAAGAGGATCCTAGGGACCTCTTCTCAATTTAGTTGTTCTTTAAGTTTTTTTATTTTTAGGACCTCTTTGTAATTTTGTTAAACACTGTCATCTTCTATACAAATTTTCCATTCTCTATTCTATATTCTACATAATTTGCATTTTATTTGCTCAAGTTTCTTTTTATTACGTTTCGGTCCTCTAAGGACTAACTCGTAATTTGCTCAAACTTTTTTCTGCAATTTTCCCGTCAAATATTTTTTTAATCGACAAATTTCATTTATGTACAACCTTTTTATCTAATTTCAACCAAGACTTGTATTTTTCGTTTATTTACATTCAAGCCCCTATATTTCTTAGATAATTACACAAATACTCCAAGCACTTCCAAAAATCACCAAAAATAGTAAAAAAATTTGAAAATTTCCCAATTTTTTTGTGATCTTGATGATGTCTAGAACCTAATAATAGTGGTTTCAATGCATTTTAAGACTCCAAAAGTAAAAAATAGATTTAGTTTGGTTCAATATAGTACAAAATGCCCTTGCAAATAGAATAACAATCCGTGTAAAAATATCAGAGTCCATATGGATCGATTCTCTACTTGTCCTATGCTTTATGTAATATATGTTGGCATATAGTTGAATAAAAATTATCTGAATATCTCAATTTTTGTGTGTTCACAAAACGACACAAAAATATATCCTAAACAAGATTCCTAGAAAATTTGTACCCAAACCCCCCATGAGCTTTGGTTTGGAAACAAGCTCATGATACACACTTGAGGATTTGGGGTTGTTTGGTGATAATCGGTGATTTATCATATTTTTATACATTTTATTGAGTAAAAATAACATGTAGTTAGTTGCATTTTTATTAATACATTGCATTATTTTCATTTCATTACTTTCATGCATATTACAGTCAAAATTGTTTAAAATTTTGCATAACATTTCTCACATAATGAGTTAAAGAAAAAGAAAGAATTGCATTAATTAGTTTTTTTTAAATATGGGCTCCACGCTCATATTGGATTTGTAACCTTTTATTTTTTATTTTCATATCTGCTTACGAAGAAGCCCATGGAGGCTCTCAAATTCATTTGCAAAAATGGAAAAAATGCTACAAGACAAAACTGCTGATGTCGGTTGACATCGGCAACTTAAAAAAATATAATTAGGGGTGATGACATTAGCGATGGTGTCAACCCCCTCTCCTTCTCAAAGCAATAGCGATGTCCCCTCCCCTTCCCGCCGCCGCCATCGCCTCCGCTCCCCGACTCACCATAGCCAGTGTCCCTTCCTCTCCTCCTTGCGCCAACAACCACACCTCTTCCACTCCCTCGACCACATCTACAAAAAGTTGAGGGAGACAGTCGGGCAAGAGGAGAACCGATCACGCCATGGCTCTGTTGCTGCTCTCCTACGCCATCCTCCACAGTGCTCACTACACCCCATTGCTCCATCGCGCCCTCCTCTGCGTCCACAGCCACATCTCCTCTAGCGCGTGACTCCGCTCGCCACTTCCTCGCACTTCCAAAGCGTGCCACCGATGATTAGAGAAGAAGAGGATCCTAGGGACCTCTTCTCAATTTAATTTTTATTTGAGTTGTTTTTATTTTTAGGACTTCTTTGCAATTTCGTTAAACACTATCATCTTTTATGCAATTCTTCCATTCCCTATTTCTATATTCTACGTAATTTGCATTTTATTTGCTCAAGTTTATTTTTACTATGTTTCGGTCCTCCAAGGACTAACTCGTAATTTGCTCAAAGATTATTTCTTTTTCTACAATTTTCCCATCAAATATTTTTTTAATTGGCAAATTTCATTTATGTAAATCCTTTTTATTTAATTTCAATCAAGGCTTGTATTTTCTATTTATTTACATTCAATCCCCTATATTTCTTAAATAGTTACACAAATGCTCTAAGCACTTCCAAAAATCACCAAAAATAGTAAAAACTTCGAAACTTTCCCAGAAATTTTTGTGCGATCCTGATGATGTCTAGAACCTAGTGATAGTGGTTTCAATGCATTTTAAGACTCCAAAAGTAAAAAATAGATTTAGTTTGGTTTAATATAGTAAAAAATGTCCTTGCAAATAGAATAAAAATCTGTGTAAAAATATCAGAGTCCATGTGGATCGATCCTCTACTTGTCCTATACTTATTTAATATATGTTGGCATATAGTTGAATAAAAGTTATATGAATATCTCAATTTTTATGTGTGCACATAACAACGCACAAATATATCCTAAACAAGATCCCTAGCAAATTTGTACCCAAACCCCCTCATGAGCTTTGGTTTGGAAACAAGCTCATGTTACACACTTGAGGAGTTGGGGTTGTTTGGTGATAATAAGTTATTTATCATGTTTTTATACATTTTATTGAGCAAAATAACATGTAATTAGTTGCATTTTTCTTAATATATTGCATATTTTTCATTTCATTACTTTCATGCATATTACAGTCAAAATTGTTTAAAATTTTGCATAACATTTCTCACACAATGAGTTAAAGAAAAAGAAAAAATGCATTAGTTAATTTTTTTTAAAATATGGGCGCCAACCGTGTATCGGATTTGTAACCTTTTATTTTTTTATTTAGGTCTTGCTTATGAAGAAGCCCATGAAGGCTCTCAAATTCATTTGCAAAAATGGAAAAAATGCTACAAGACAAAAGTGCTGACGTCGGTTGACATCAGCAATTTAAAAAATATAATTGGGGCACTGACATCAGCGATGGTGTCAACCCCCCTCTCCTTAAAGCAATAGCGATGCCCCCTCCCCTTCCCGTCGCCGCCATCGCCTCCGCTCCCCGACTCACCAAAGCCAATGTCCCCTCCTCTCCTTTTTGCACCAACAGCCACACCTCTTCCCCTCCCTCGACCACATCTACAAAAAGGGGAGGGCGACAATCGGGCAAGAGGAGAACCCATCATGCCACAGCTCCGCTACTGCTCTCCCCTACCACCCTCCACAGTGCTCGCTGCACCCCATCGCTCCATCGTACCCTCCTGCCACATCTCCTCCAGTGCGTGCCTTCGCTCGCCACTTCCTCGCACTTCCCAAGCACGCCACCGATGATTGGAGGAAGAAGAGGATCCCAGGGACCTCTTCTTAATTTAGTTTTTCTTTAAGTTTTTTTTACTTTTAGGACCTCTTTGCAATTTTGTTAAATACTATCATCTTTTATGCATTTTTCATTCTTTATTTCTATATTCTACATAATTTGCATTTATTTTCTCAAGTTTCTTTTTATTACGTTTCGGTCCCCCAAGGACTAACTCATAATTTGCTCAAAGTTTATTTCTTTTTCTGCAATTTTTCCATCAAATATTTTTTAAATTGGAAAATTTCATTTATGTACAACCTTTTTATTTAATTTCAATTAAGACTTGTATTTTCTATTTATTTACATTCAAGTCCCTATATTTCTTAGATAATCACACAAATGCTCAAGCACTTCCAAAAATCACCAAAAAATGGTAAAAAATCTGAAAATTTCCCAGATTTTTTTGTGCGATTCTAATGATGTCTAGAACCTAGTGATAGTGGTTTCAATGCATTTTAAGACTCCAAAAGTAAAAAATAGATTTAGTTTGGATCGATATAATAAAAAATGTCCTTGCAAATAGAATAACAATCTGTGTAAAAATATTAAAGTCCATGTGGATCGATTCTCTACTTGTCCTATTCTTTATTTAATATATGTTGGCATATAGCTGAATAAAAATTATCTGAATATCTCAATTTTTGTATGTGCACATAACGACGCACAAAAACACACTTTTAACGCATCGAAAATCCGCGTCTTCATTTTGGTGCCATTTTTGGGGACCCAACAACTTATGCAAATTTATTTTGGCATTTTATTTCTTTATTTTATTTTTGAAAATTATTTTTTTTGTTTTATTCATGTAAAAAACTACAAAAAGTGGATCTCTCTCTCTTATTCTCTCTAAGCTCAAATTCTAGATCTAATAAATCGCACACTGTAAGATCCTTTCAATCACTTGAGAATTTCTAGGTGCTTGCCTTTGTATGTGTATAAAAATTCTTGAAAATCATAAAATAAAATTCCTCTATTGCATTCATCTCTATGAGTCTCTCTCCTTCTACTCACCAATTAAAAAAGACCATAATTGTTGCTCCCATAAACTCAGATAAGTTCGGAAGTCACCTCGTGGCTCGGACAAAAGCGGTCTAAAGTGCTTAAGTGTTGCACATTGTACACAACACAACACAAAAACAACCTTAGGTCAAAAGCAAAAATCCTACATATATTTCTTGACTACTGAATTGAAAAATGTTTAGGCACTTTTCAGTGAGGGAAACCTTAGCAGAGTGGGTGATTACAGGAAACTGCATTTGGTATTGTCCTCAAGAAATACGGTAGAAATTCTAGGGTCCGTATACTTGCACCCATACCGACTGAAAGTGGATGCAACTAAGCGTAGGAATTCAGGACAGTCTTCAAATCTACAATTAGATTTTAGGTCAACCTTTTTGTGTACTTGAATTTTGTGAACAATTAATTAATTTTTTTGAAGAGATAACTGCTTATGTGGTAACTCATGTGTTTTGGTGAACTAATCTTGCTTTATGTTTGAATTGTTTTCCTTCTCCAAAAAAGAATCCTAGTGAATAAATCTACGTCTACGTAAAGAGTATGCCAAATACCAATTTTGCACTACATTATCCAGACGACTCTTCACAATATCAATCATCTTACGAGGGAGATTTCTACATGAACTACGTCAGTTCACAATCAAAGTACGGGATGTCACACAACCCACTTGGGGAACTCAACCTGATCAATTCGAGTACTGACATATTTAAGATCCTTCACAATTCCAACAATTCTCCTATCCAAGTGTTGAATATTATAACTCGGGGATGTATGGCCAATACGAATCTTGGTATGGGTCTACATCATTAACTCACTGCACCCCTTATCCACCTCAACCTCTTGCCAACAAAATTGACGACACAATCTTTGAGGGCTTTAACACCCTCTTGAATTCAATGAAAAACATTGAGATGGATATGAGAAGACAACATGAGGAGAATGTCCGTCAATTATTTGAAATACATGAACATCTATTTGTCAATCCATAGTTTCAGATATGATGGTTGAGAATAGTCAGATTTCTGATTAGGGAATTCTCTAACTTGAATCATCTTGAGATGAATTGGAAAATACAATCACATATCAATCTGAGTGTGAGGAAAACATTCGAGGACAAAATGAGGAAATTTTGGATGAAAAAAATTAATGAGATAGAGCAAACACAAAATTTTCAAGAACGACATCAACTTGAGAATCATAATGAAAATATATTGAGGAAAGATTAAGGATATAGATTCTTCAGCCTCTGTCTCAACATGACCCCGAGAAAAATGCTTCTTATGTCACCAAGGTGATTCCTTTGCCACAACGTTTGAACCTGATTTTAATTGAAGTTCCTATCGAACAATGGGTCAAACTTGAATATTTAATCAAGAACAATGATTTTGACAATGGAAGTTCTGATGATGAGTGGCATGAAATAATCATTACTCACGATGTCAATTTAGATGTTGAAATAAATGGCAACAATAATGAGTCTAATGATGAGACCCATATCATGGACCCTCCTCCATCTAATGAAATAGTGATTGAAATATACGTATATCAAAATTTTAACTTCGAATTCATATTCTGAGTATGAATGAATCTGATGTGGATGATAAAATGGATAATGTTGAGGATGAATCAGAGTAATGATGAATTCGATTCTAATATTGAAATTGGCATTGATTCTAAAAATGATGATGATTTGTTAGAAGAATTCAACAACGAAATCAAAATTAATATTGAGTACAGATCTGATGATGAGGTTGAATATGAATCTGAGGATAATTTGAAATCTGAGAAGAAACATTAGGATGAAGCTGATGATGGAGAATCTAGAGCCAAATTTAAAAATGAGAGCAACATTGGTATTGATAACGAATTTGAGAATGATTTTGAATTTGATTATCATCATGAGAATGCTGATGAACATAAAGATGAATATGATAATTGAATTAAAGTTGATTATGAAGATGATGATAATTTTGAGCAAGAGAGAAAAAAATGAGATTGAGTTACCACAACCTCTGTTGACTCTCAACCCTGATCAGATGTCAGAAGTCTTCCATGATGACTCTCAGGGACGAACACATAATTTCCTACATTCCCATGAACTCTAGAGAAGATGACCCTTTGGGCTTGGCCTTTCACTCTCGGAGTGCATCCCCTGATATTACCTTGAATTTCAGTCAAGATGACTCTTTGTCTCTTGATGATTTTTGGGTTGGAAATGAAGATCTCCTTAAGAAAATTGAGGGTGAACAACCAACTACTACATTGATTCTGCCATGGTAAGAACCATCTTCTTGATCGATGGAAATTGAGGTATGAGAAAAAGAAATAATTGCTTCGAATGATATCGATGATTCACATACCGATAATGAGCATGAACAACTGTTGAATTCAAGTGTACACGAACCCGCCCTCCCACCCTTGGACTTTCAAGACAACACAATTTTCACAGAAATAGTTCAATGGCATGATCAAATCTCTGACCTTCGTGACACCAAAGAGGACATCAAGGTAGAAAATGTTGTACTATGGGTGGAAATATCAAAGAATCATTTGTTGTGTTCAAAGAGAAGGATTTCACTGATAAACAATTTTATGTGATGAACACAAATTTTTTTAACTTTGGAGCATATTGAACCTGCCTATCATTTAGAGACACTATAATAGAAACCGACTCCACCCTTTTCACTAACATCGTCGCTTGAGTCAACAATGCCTTTTATCATACCAACAAAACTGGTCATCCACTAGAGCCTCGTGTCACTGGTATCACCCACCCACCTTGAGTTTCACAAGATTAGATCTTCCAAATCTCCCTAGCCAAGTTTTCTACACCATCACCGTTTTCTAAACACAGATGTTGCACATACTCAAGACATATAATATTCCTAAACCTAGAGCCTAGATGGGGCATCAAAACCAACACATCATGGGAAAAAGCCCACAATTATCTTTTAGATATTTTCTCTAGCTTATTTTTTAAAACTTCATTTCTCATAATTGTACTTCAGCATAAGTACGAGGGAAACCCCCAAAAAGGGACAAAAACAATTGAAAAATAATAAAAAAAAGCACATTTCAGCATTTGCATCTACACATCCTTCAATCATGTTGCTCTTTTTTAGCTACTTTAGTGTCACCATAGGGACATGGTTCAATCTAAGAATGGGGGTGAACCACATTTCATGCATTTCATGGTATTTTTTCTATCACATTTTTTTCATTGCATTTCATGCATTCATTTTTTTACATTTTATTTAAAAACCCAAAATTTTTCTTCTTTTCATTACATTTCAAAAAACATATTTTTTTAACATTTAAAAAAAATCCATTTTTCCGCATTCTTTATATAAAGTATCAAAAACATTTGCATATATCCAAAATCCCATAAAAATCCAAAACTTCCAAATTTTTTATTTCATTTTTTTAAAATAAAAATCCTACTTTACTCCCAACTTTTTTGGAATTTTTAGTCTGTTTTTTACAAGTTTCAGACTTAGACTAAGAAGACCTTAATCCACTTAATTTCAGAGGATTTCTTTAGGCTTGAGTATTTTGTTTTTTCAAGTCTATTTTAAACTTAATTCCTCGAGTTTAAGTAATTTTACATAGTGACCAAAATATGTGTCTAAATAGATCATCTTGACAACTTTAGCACTCTTTTACTCATGATTGATTATTGAACTAATTGCACATTACACCTTAGTTCTGCTTAGTTTGCGTGTACAAGGGACTGTTTTAGTCTCTAGCAAGGAAGGGAGTGACTCTAAATCTTGGGTAAGCAAAAATCAATGATCTAAGTTCAGTAAATAAGTATAAGTTTAGGTCTGTGATGAACCGCGAAATTGGCCCTTTAAAAGAGTGTAATTAACACTTAAAATTGTCATCGCAGTCGGGCCGAAATGGGCTCATCGAAGACCATCTGATTGATAATTCAATAAGAATCAGATGGTTCAATTTATTTTTTTTACTTGGCAAGATACCAAGGTCGAACTCAAGGACACGAGCCTTTCTCGTATTAATCAGATTTTTATTTATTAACTAAGTGTTGAGTTGAAGAACAAATAGGTCAAATTACGAATGCAGACACAACAATGCATTACAAGTAAACATGCATTTTTTTTATTTTATTTTATCATGCAAGTAAATGCAATGCGATGCAATGGAGATATGCCCCAGGTAAAAAATGATGAGCAAAATTAAACAAGAGTCAATTTCAAGTTTAATTAAAGAGGCAGAATTGATGAACAATTTTAAACAAGGCATCAGTTCAAGATCGAATAGACACAAGGCTACTAAATAATGCATAAAAATTATTGTGTCCAAAATAACAATTAAGCACGCCATTAGAAAGACCATCAAATTAGCTTCGAAATGGAACTGAAATCGACTGAAACGGAAATACAGTGCTCAAGATATGCATAAAAGAAAGCAAGGGCATAAATGAAAGAAAACATGAAAATAAAATTACAAACAGGTCCCTGGAAGGGACTGAAATGCAATAAAAATAAAGATCGGGACCTTCCCTGTAAATGACCCACACGTATAGGGGCATTTTTACAATTTTGGAAATCTGCAGGGGTATGGTTGCAAAATACCCAATGAGCGCATGCTGCACGTGACCGGGACATGTTTGCAAATTGGAGAAGAAGGCGGGGCCTCCCTGCAATTTGCCCAGATGGCACGTGCTGTGCACGTGCTATCTCTAGGCTCGGATCGATCTGAGGCTCGGAGGAGGCCCGGGTTGCTTCGGCTCGGCTCGTGTAGGCTCGGGAGGTACTCGAAGCGCCAAGAGGTTCGACGTAGGCTTGGAACCCCAAGGCCTGCTGGTCTGGTGTCGAGGCTCGGGGTAGCCCTGGCTTCGACGCATGGCGGATCTAGGCCCGTATGATCTCCAGCATCCGACGGTGTAAGGAGGCTCCGCTGATAGGCGACATGGCTGAACGAGAACCTTTGGATCTTGAGGATCCAACGGTACATGGAAGAAGCTCTGATTGGCGACGTGGGCCCTCCTACGTCGTTGGATGTACTCCGGAGAGGGACATCCAACGGTGGTTGCTCCTCCGTCTTCATCTGTGGCTGGCGGCGGGAACCGAGCTCCGGCAAAGGAGCTCCAGCTCCGCCGCTGGTGTTCCAGCTCTGTAGGCCTCCCCGGAGCTCCTTGGACGATCGTTGAGGAAGTCGGGAGCTCAGGGAAGGTGTCTGGCATCTTGGCTCAGGCCATAGGAGCGCTGAAGTCGAGGGCGACTATGACGAAGTTGGGTCCGATGAAGCTCCGATCGTTGAGAGTTTCGATGACCTGCACAGTGAAGCATATAGCCGACGCAAAAGGGCGTGCGTGCGTGGATGAAGTGAAAGGCTTGCGTGTGACAGGAGGTGGAGCCCTGGTGTTCTTCATCTCTGACGAAGGGAGATGGAGGTGTAGGAGGAGGTCAGGTTGTGGAGAAAGGGATCTGGTGATCGGAGAAGCTCGCGTGGAAGAGTGATGTATGGCGGAGCTCGTGGAGTGAGCAATGGAGGTCGGAGATGGGTGTATCAACCTGGAAAATTAAGAAAAAATAACTAAAAAATACAAAAGGGATCAGAAGGAGCTTAACTAGAGAAATAGGTAAAGCGGGGCCTGGGCTCGAGGTCATCGGAAGACCTCGGGGTCATCGCTGAACTCCCCCGACTACGGGGAGTAGCTTGGCAGAGGCGAAGCTCCGCGGGCCTGGCCTACCATGGCCAGGGGTCGTCACAGGGGGTAACCTCCGTCTTTGCGCTCCTCTCCGCCCCCTCGCTGTCACCGGGGGGCGGGGGCTTGCTGGGAGGCACCTCACGTAAAGGTGGACAAGGTTGATCGAGGGAGGTGGCGAAGTATTTGAAGTTGAGGGTGACGGGTCCAAGTGGTGATGGTGATGGTTTGACTGGGGATCATGGAGCGACTGGGAGTGGATCGAGAGTAGTGAAGACATGCGCGAGGGTCCTGGATGATGGGAGAAGGTCGTGGGGCAGTTGGGTAGTGGAAATGGTGGATGGAGACGCGTGGAAATATGGAAGGGCGGGCGGGGCGCACGAGGTGGTGAACGTGTGAAAGATGTCTGACCGAGGTAGACGAAGACCGATGGCCGTTGGATCTGGAGATCCAACGGCTGAAGATTGGGCGTGAAGCTACGGTCTAGATTAGATTGGGGGCGGCACGATCGAAGGGCCCAAGATGATGCCACGTGACGCTCTGGAGGCTAAGCGCGAACGGACGTCGTGATGCGAAAGAAGGCGCTGATCGAAGGGCTGAGGTGCGAAGTTGGAAACAACGACTATGATTGATGGATGAAAGCTAAATCTGATGGCGCTCATTATGCCACGTGACGTGTTCTGGACAGGGCACTGACGTGCGGTGCAGATGAGAGGCGAGGGTAGATCAGATGGCGAGGAATTGAGGCGCACGTGGAGAAGGCGGAACCGTTGGATCTGAAGGAGATCCAACGACCAAAAGCGCGGGCGGATGCTGCAAGGAGGAGCGGGCCACGTGGCTCACCCAGAACGGGCCACGTGGCCCAATCAGATTATTCTGAAAGAAAAATTGAGTTTTGAGGGTGATAATGATCGAATTTGAGAAAACTCAAAGCATGAAAGTTGTAGATCTTGATGAGATCTACAATTCATGTTGACCAAAACTGGAGATGAGATCAAACAAAGACTCGAAATATTTTGGAGAGTATTTTTAAGGCTAAAAATACTACGAATTTTTGTTTTGTCATTTTTTTGTGGTTTTTAATTTATTAAGGACTCTGGTAATTACAAGACATTACCTGAGTTTTATTGACACAAAGTTTAAGCAAGGGGGTTAATAATGCAGAATTAAGATGATGAAATTGGGTTTCATCAGTCTGTCAACAAACTTGCCTTGTACATGTTTTTGAATGTCACATTTTATACATTTACACACTTGATACCCAATGCCACCAAATCTTATAAAAAATAAGGCACAATAAGGGATGCATGTTCCCAAAATACAAATGCAAAGCAAAGATCTACCAAAGGATAATCTACTCAAATAACCTAGCTCTACCAAATAAGCCAAGTAGCAGATCAATGCTGCTACCAGTTTAAAAGATGCCAAACAGACCCAGGGTTATGCTCCGCAAAAAGAAAAAAAAGAGCAATGGACCAAAGCGGTCTACGGAAAACCCCAGAAAATCTATATTCTCTACAATTTGCACCCATTTTTTTCTGACAGATTCTAGTGAAATGAGAATAAGCATAAACTTAGAAAGAAGCTTTAGATTTTGCGAATCTCGTAGTATCATGCTTAAGATTGTATGGTATAATTGTCTCGTAAGTTGGGAAGAGCTATAACCTTCATCCATAGTTCAAAACCAACTTAAGGTTAAAGAGATTATTTATTGATCGGGATGATCTGACTTGAACTAATGATGGAGCCAGCTAAAGTTGCTTGAACACGAGGGCTGTCAAATTGAGTACTCGATTCTAAAAGGAGTCCAAACACTTTGTTAATATAAAGGCCGACTCAGTCTTTGTTTGTTATTTGTTGATACTTGGAAAATCTCAGGACTTTGTGGGCGTGTCTGCTGCAAACCCCCTCTGAGCATTCTTTAATTGTTTTCTATTTCTCTTTGCATATCATTATTTTACTCGAAACTAGCAAAACTAAATATGGGGGTATGATGAATATGTGATTTATCATGTTTTTATACCTTTTATTGAGCAAAAATCATGGGTTATTATCTGCATTTTATTGTATATTCTCATTTCATGACTTTCATGCATATTGCATTCAAAATCATTTAAATCTGCGTAACATTTCTCACGTAATCAATTAAAGAAAAAGGGGAAAATGCATTAATTATTTTTTAAATATGGGCTCCAAGCCCATATAGGATTTCGAACCTTTTATTTTTTATTTTCAGGTCCGCTTACGAAGAAGCCCATGGAGGCACTCCAATTCATTTGCAAAAAATTGGAGAAAATCGCTACAACACAAATTTGATGACGTCAGCTGATGCTAGCAATTTTAAAAATAAAAAATATAATTGGGGGCATAGACTTTAGTGATGATGTCAACCCCCCTCTCCTTCTCTAAGTAGTCGTGACGTGCCCTCCCCGTTCCGCCAACGTAGTTGCCTCCTCTCCCCGCCTCACTAACGACGGTGTCCCCTCCTCTCCTTCTTGCACCAATGTCCACACCTCCTCCCCTTCCTCGACCACGTTTACAAAAGGGGGACGACATCGATTGAGCAAGAGAACCCATCACGCCACCGCTCCGTCGCCGCTCTCCCCCGCCACCCTCCATGGCTCTCGTTGCACCCCACTGTTCCGCTGCACCCTCCTCTGTGTCCACTGTCGCATCTCCTTCAATGCACACCTCTGCTCATTGCCTCCTCGTTCCGCTCAAGCGCACCGCCGATGATTGGAGGAAGAAGAAGGGTCCTAAGGATCTCTTCTCAATTTAGTTTTTCTTTAAGATTTTTTTAATTTTTTGGATTTCTTTGCATTTTTTTAAACATTGACATCTTTTATACAATTTTCCATTTTTTATTTTTACATTTAGCATGATTTGCATTTTATTTTCTTAAGTTTCTTTCAATTACATTTCAGTCCTCTAGGGACTAACTCGTAATTTGCTCAAAGTTTATTTCTTTTTCTGCATTTTTCTTATTAAGTAAATTTGTTAGTTGGCAAATTTCATTTCTGTCCAACATTTTTACTTAATTTCAATCAAGACCTGTATTCTCTCTTTATTTATATTCAAACCCTTGTATTTCTTAGATAATTACATAAATGCCCCTAGCACTTCAAAAATCACCAAAAAAGAGAAAGAAATTCCGAAAAATTCCCAAAAAATTTCTGTGCATCCTTATGAACAGTAACAATAGTTTTGACACATTTTAGGCTTCAAAAATAAAAATAAAAATGGAATTTATTTTCGTTCAATATAGTTAAAAATGTTATTGTAAATAGAATAAAAATCTACATAAAAATATTCGAGTCCTTGTGGACCGATCCTCTACTTATCCTATACTTTATTTGATATATGTTGGCATGTAGTTGAATAAAAATTATCTGAATATATCATTTTTCTCTTGTGCACAAAATGACACACAAAAATACACTTTTAGTCCACTAAATCCACGTTTTCACTTGGTCAATGCAATGAACGTGGATGCAAGTAAGCTAGAATCTCGCACTCGAGAGTGCTACTTCATTGGGTATGTAAAGAAAGGTATTGGATATCAACTTTATGACCCTGAAACTCAAAAGGTTTTCATCTCTACAGATGTAAAATTCTTAGTGGATGACTTCTTTAAGTGTCAAGACAAAAATGAAGTAAATGAACTCATTGAATCCCCTAAGAATATTGAGCTTCCTGAACTAGAAACTGAATTTGTGAAATACCCATACCTCTTCGAAAGAGTTCGAGGGTGGTTGTACCACATGAAAGGTACTGATTCCATGTATCATGTGAAACTAACAATGACCCAGCTTCATTTGATGAATCACTCGTGGATCATGACATGTACAGATGGATGCTAACAATGATGTCTGAAATAGACTCCATGTATAAGAACAATGTATGGTTCCTAGAGGATCCACATAGAGGGGTAAAAACCATTGGGTATAAATAGATCTTCAAGAGAAAGAGGGGATCTGATGGGAAGGTAGAGACAGTCAAGGCATGACTTGTAGCCAAGGGCCACATACATAGAGAAGGCATCAACTATGATGAGACATTCTCTCCTGTGGCTATACTTAAATCTATCAGGGCAATGCTAGCTATAGTTGCATATCTTGACTACGACATCTAGCAAATAGGCATCAAGATGGCATTACTCAATGGATACCTCAAGGAGGATATCTATATGGAGCATCCCTAAGGCTTCATAACCGAGGAAGGCACAATATGCAAGCTGACGAAATACATCTATGAGCTCAAACAAGCTTCTCGTAGCAGGAACATCAAAATTGATGAATCCATATAGAGTTAAGATTTCGTTCAAAATCCTAATGATCCATGTATGTACATGAAGCTTAGTGGGAGCTCCATTGTGTTCATTGTGTTTTATGTAGATGACATCCATATCATTGGAAATGATACACGAATGATGACTAGTGTTAAGATATGACTGTCACATACCTTCAAGATTAAAGATTTTGGAGAAGCCTCTTATATCTTAGGTCTGAAGCTGTTCAGAAACAGAGAAAAGAGGATTTTGAGATTGTCACATATGGATGCATTAAGAAGATCTTGGAATGTTTCCATATGAAGAAATCCAAGAAAGGCTTCCTTCCCTTAAGACGTGGTATACACCTATTTAAAGGGATGGGTCCTCAAAGTGTTGAGGATAAGAAAGCCATGGCTAGATGCCCTTACGCATCAGTTGTGGGAAGCCTAATGTATGTCATGATGTGCACAAGGACAGATATCTGCAATGCAGTGGGAGTGATAATCTGTTACCAATCTTACTACGGAGAACAATACTGGAATGTAATGAAGAACATCTTTAAGTATCTAAGACAAACACAAGATTACATCTTGATCTATAAAGATAGTGATCTCCAAGAATACATAGATTCAAACTTTCAGTCTTATAAAGATGACCACAAATCAACTTCAGAGTTTTTGTTCTTGTTGAATGGTGGAAATGTTATCTGGAGAGGCAAGAAGCATGACACTATGGCTGATTCAAAAATAGAAGACAAATGCATTTATGTATTGGATGCTGCAAAAGAGGTGGTGTGGTTACGCAAGTTCATCTTAGAACTTGACGTAGTTTTCCCCGATACTCCCATCCTGTTACTCTGCGATAACACGAGAGCCATATCTCAGGCAAAGTAACCCATATAGCATCAAAAGGGAACCCGTGGAAATGAAATACCATACCATTTAGAAGATTAAACAACACAATGACATCATTATCACCAAGGTGACCTCTACCGAAAACATTGCATATCCCCTTACCAAATCTTTACCCTACAAGTTTTTCGACCATCATGTAACGGGCATGGGTTTATTGTACCTAATGATTCTGAGGGCTAGTGGGAGATTGTTAACAATGTGTGTCCATGGAGAATTATTTCTACAATAAATGTCATTTTAATATCTGATATATTAATAAAAGTTATTGATTTATTTCACTCCTTGTCTGGGATTAAATGAATGAATGCACATAAGGTCCCTTAGTGTAATTAAGATTATGTACCATGACCATCTTAATAATCACACAGTTGTTGATTCAATGGTTGAATCATAGAGGTTGGTGCTTGGATGATATATAAAGAGTTAGATTGAGGACTCATCATGCACCATCAAATGATTATTCAGAAAGGATCTCTAGCCTGAGAAAAAGATGTCAATTTTTATCTAAAGTTTGAAATCTGACCGACCTCATGATACAAGTCATCTACATAGAAATAGAGATTCAAAGGTGTACGATAAGTTAGATCAAAGAGTTGACTTAATGAGATCGAGATAACCAAGACCTATGTCATATGTTGTTACGAAATAGCCACACATCCTCTGACTAGAGATAGATGTATTACTATAGGTCTAAGTATATACACTAGGTAGACCATTAGGTTGCTGACCTAATCAATTTCTATACACTAGTGAGCTGGTGTGTATTCAAGGGTATATGAGTAATATGGTCTCTCAAAGGGATCATACATGTTCACTATTGAATCAGAAGACATGAGATCACTCATGAAGTATTGGGGTCGATCAAATTCCATGCATGCTCATCTTTCTTTGGAAGCATGCCAAGAATTTGTAGGTATGATATATGCTTTTGGAAAACATATGATCGATACCAACTCACATTGATCGAATGAGAAACTCAATGATAAAATTCTGAAAAAGATATTCTAAATATGATCTAAAACTTCTGGTTTATTCTAGGTCTTCCACTACGAGTATTAAGGATATCCGAAGGTGATGTGATCATAAATGATTATACAACCATGACACTTCCATTATGAGGGAATGATGAAACATGTTTGGATTTTGGAGACTCCTCTCAGTAGATTAGTTATCCAATCTTAGTTTAAATATTGGATATTTATCTGAATATGATTCAGATGCAATGAGAAGATTAGAGTTACAGTTTGATTTAATCAAATGTATTTGAGAGGATCTTTGATATGGATATTAGATACGATCTCAATATCCAAATCACCATACATGGAATGTACAATCGTCATGTCCTTCTCTCCAGGTATATGTAGAGAAAGCACATTATTGTTGAAAGATTTCAAGAATAATTCCACTGTTGAAAATGTATTTGATTATTGGAAAATTAATGATTAAATGTGATTTAATTATCATGAATAATACGAATATGATTCATATTATGTGGACACATGAGAATAATTATATTCTAAGATAATTAAATATGATTTAGTTATCAATGATATGATTATTTTGGATATCACAATCCATAATAATCATAAATATTATAAAATGTAATTTATAATATGTTAGAGGGATTTAATTGTAAATAGGATTTACGAATTAAATTTTGTTGTGAATTGGATTCACATTGAAAATGCAATTTACATTTTATATTGGATGTATGAATATGATTTATTATTGTCAATGGCATGATTGAAATTATTACAAAATAATTTGGAATTATTTTGATGAATAATTATGCAATAAAAGTTGTTGCACATGTGGAATATATAATGAGGTGTAAGATCTCAACATAATTGGAATGAGAGAGCCTACTTATCATACAAGGAGTGGACAACTATATTTAGTCCTAAACTTGGTGGTCGTCCAACCTATGTATGGAAGGAGTCTTGATCTCCTTCCAAGTAATTCCATATTTGTTGAATTAATTTAAATATAATTATATCGATTGATCTTCAATATATTTAATTAATTTTTAAATTAATTATTTGTTGTTGCAAATTTATGTAGCAAAATCTTGGTCATTGATTGGAAGCACAAAATAATCTACACCATTGATTACATGCGCACTTGGATTGAGATTTATGTACATCCAATATGTTACAAAAGGAAGGCTAGTGCTAGCTCTTTCTTTACAACAACTTCAAGAGAAACAACTCTTTCTATTCTCATACACGTCCAAGATTCTCTCTCTCCTAATATTATGGCCGTCCACCATATTGACTTAGAGATCCTCGTAGTCGTTGCATCGCCGTTGTGCTGCCGGATCGACTGCTCGTGGATCCTCGTCTTCTTCAGTGTATCTTGATCATGAGGAAGGCTATCAATTTCGTGGGACAAAGTCAAGAGACTCCGTGCTTGTATCTTCAACTCATATGACAGGAAGCACGCATCTAATCCATGAGCCTGCTAGTGCATCCTTCGTCGGATCAGACTTGAGATAAGAGGTCTCTTCGTTTAGAGGCACACGATCGCAATCATGCTTCAAGAGGTAATTCTTTGACTCATTTGTGATCTTGATGAAATGACTTGAGAAGTGTTCTCCTATCATGTGATTTCATCTATTTATTTTTTTAAATTCTGTTGCCCATTGCAACTAGTATGCCTAGTTGTACTATATCGCATTTGATGCGAACTTCACGCTTTCGTGATCTGCTAAGGTCCAAACCCTATCCTTCAATCACAGAGCTTCTAAAATCTTATACCTGAAAAGTTAATCAAGATACAAAATAAATATGCAACCAAGTCATTAACAAAACCAAGTCACTTTCAATTCGGGAGAGTAATAATTTATCGATTTTAGTATCTCTACTTAAAGACATGTTGAACAATATTTGATAAGATTAAATCTATGCATAATGAAGTAGATAAACTTGTAATTTCTTAGGAGATTTATCATAAATAATTCGAATTGGTTTGGAATCCTATGGACTAGTCAGATAAATTTGGCATTTATTATTCCTAATGTCATATTTGTTATAATATTAAAGTTAGCATGTATAGTTTATATGATATATGTATCAATAACTCCAAGTATCTGTACTTTTTGCAAAATCAAAGGATATATAATATGACTGGGATATCCTTATCTAGGGTTGGGCATCGGGCCGGGTCGGGTCGTGTTTGAGTTGGTCCGGCCCAAGCCCATTTAAGTATATGGGCTAATGGGTCGGATCTAGGCCCATTTTATTTTCAAAAATTAGGCCCAAGCCCAAACCCGACCCAAACAAAATGGGTCGGGTTCGGGTCGGGCCGACCCAATTTAACACCTATGTATATCAATATCATGTCTTCCATTCTTCTTGCATTTGTGTGGTTGTTTCTTATGCATGTGTGCATGTTTAAAACTATAAGCATGCTAACTAATTTGTGATTTTAACATTAGTTGTATGTTGGAAATAGAAATGTGGTAAAAATATGGCGACTTAAACCACCATTCAATTCACCATTACATATTCTATTGTAGATGCGGCCACTATGACCCAATACAGATTGGTTACTACAGTTGTACATGCTCTAACACTTGAGGACATAGATTCCATTCTTGCATATTAATGTAATAATCTTGTATATTAATGTAATAATATCCTCAATCCACGTTAATGGATACGATTATTAATGTGTCTAAGCATTTATTCTACACTCGAATAAGGATATTAAAGTTAGAGCATGGTATTTGGAATGAACATGAATATAATTGATATAATTATATCGTACTAGATATGGATATACCTGCTTTAGAATGGGTCAGGCTATTAGGCTAACGGGTTTGGGCCTTCTCAAGCCCAAACCGGCCCGATAATCAATATGGGCTCATTTTAGGGCCCACGGCCCGTTCACTAAATTTCGAGTTCGGATTTGGGTCGGGTTATACGGGTCGGGTTTTGGACCAGGTCGGGCCGGCCCAACCCAATGCCCAACCCTATTCTTATCCATGACTAGCATTATCTTGGATTTTAATATTCGGGTCATGCATAAGTATATCTACATATTATTGAACCATGAAGGCATCATGTAAATTGGATTAACAATAATCGTGGATAACACTATTCAGATATCATTATCCAAGAATTCTGAGTCTATATAGCTTGACAGAGTATCTCTTAATCACTTTTAATTCATGAGCTAGGTGTGTGAATTTGATTTACACATATCATAGGATAAATGACGTGAATTTCATTGACATAATACTTTAATAATTTTAATTCAGTTTCTTTATGGTTCAATTGTAAATTGTTCCATGGAAATTGATTTGAATCAATTCCATGGAAAGTGATTAGGGTTAGACTTTTACCATATTGACGTTGGGCACCCACCCTCTATATTATAGAGGGTGGATGCTCGCCATAGGAATTTTCATAAGCCATTAATGCTACACCCATTTCTCATCATCCCTTCTCCCATGGCCATGCCCCCTCTATCCTCTCCATATCTATTGGCGAGAAATCTCTGTGGAGAAACTCTCATGCTCCATGCATCATGTGCCAACTGGAGAAAGGACCTTGCGTAACTTGATGTTTAGTGTGAAGAGCATGGAAACATACCTCCATGGATCACTATACACATGTGGAGAGAATAAGAGAAGTTAGGTGGAACAGGAGGTGCGCATCTCATCCTCGAGTCTAGGTGTGTGACTTGCGTAAGATCGGACCTACAATAGCATGCCTCTTTTGTTAGAGGTTCTTGCACCTCTAGACGTATAATTCAAATCTCTTATGGTGCATGGAAAAATAGAGAAAATATTTCCATCTCCATGTGGTTTCATGGTTTAAAACCTTTGTGTTGATATGTTATCGGATTTATATGTTTCATTTATGTCATTTATGATAGGTGCGGGAACAGTCGGAGACCTCATATCATCTCTTCTTCGCTTGTGAATCCTCGCTAAGGGTATGGAGAGATTTGGCAATTTCATGGGTGGATACGAGTAGTTCACTGACCTTTTGGGAGGGAGTAAGTAAAGTAGGATGCAACTCAACTGATAATGTTGCAAGACCTTTTGGAGCGTTGTGGGCAATCTGGCTGGCGAGAAATGAGCATTTTTTAGTAATCAGAGGTTTTATCCGGAAAATGTTGTCTCTCATTGTAAGGCTCTCTTTAATATTTGGAAGTCAAGGTAATGTACCATGTATCCTTTCCTTATGTATTAATATATTGACTATGCGGTGACTCCCACCTTGAGAGCTCACCCTCTTTTACTTCAAAAAAATCAAAAAAAATATGTCATTTATTTAAGACAGAGAAAGATCACGTGGGTTATGGAGTAAAAATATAAAGTTTGCAAGAGTTATCCTGTAGTTTCAAAAGTTGAGGGTTAATGGTGAAAATTTTCATTAAAGATTTAAACATCAGAGTAGTAGAAGGCGTTCACAATAGTTATGTAACTAAAAGACAATCAGTCATTCATAGATATGTACAGTTGCGGATAACGATGACTAATCAGGTAAATAAACGAAAATCGAGAGAAAAATGCTTAAAAATCATGGTATTTCTACGATTATTTTTTGATAAAATATATCGACAAACACGTAGCCATGACACAACTTACCATGAAAAATTTCTATTGAGCTCATGGAGAAAAATACGAGAGAACTAGAATGACGGATGTTTAGCATGATGGTCCTGCTTGGATGCACTGCGGTTCCCGACATTTTGTGGGTCTTAGGTAAAAGAAAAAAATAAGATCCTTGCAAAAAAAATAAAAGTAAATAAATTGTCCCGAGTGTGTTTATCATCAAGTATAAAACAAAAGATTCTATTTTTCAGGAACAATCAGCCTTAGTATAATTTCACTAAATTTTAGATTTTAACATTGATTTGTTCACCGAAAATTCAAATTCACAAGGGTCTATTTTTCGGTGAGTTGTTTCACCGAAAATTCGATTATATAAAGACCCACTAAAAATACTATTTTATTTTCAAACTAAAAACTAGATCACATGTTAAGCTGACCCCTTAAAGTCAACGTGCTTTGGATAATTGCAATTCAAAACTATGCTCAGAGCCCGTGCCAGCTTGGATGCAATGCGATGTGCATCCGGATTTCTTAGAATGTAACCACGAAGGGACGTGTGATTTTACAACACCCCAAGGGATGGAAAAAAGATTATTTAATGCAGCCAAAAGATTATGTTTCATTATTGTTGTTGTTATATACTTTTCAATTTTAAAAGTTGTACAAAAAATGCATTGATTATTATTTGACTTATAAATGTTCCTCTGATTGTATTGTAGCCTCTCAATCTTGATGAATCGAGGAGTTAATATACATCTATCAGTCCACTTGGTCCAGGGGCGAAGCCAGAATAATATCTAGAAGGGGCATCATTATTTGTATATAATCAATCAACTGGTGTCATAAATGCCAACTTTTGACAATCAACAACAAAGCTGATTGGAGGATGATTACTAATAATTGGCCCCGAAATTATTATGATATATCTGAAATAATCACATGTCAGTTTTGATTGGTTTCTTTTAATTACTACGTGCAGTGGAATTTTCGAAATTTCGAGATGGTTTTAGTCTACTGACGACAAGGAAGAATAACTCTCTATGATTGAAAGTGGTTATCTATCTCTTCGTAATTACAGCCACAGGAAGGGGGAAGGCGTCCTTATCTTAGTTACGTGGCTCCGGCTATGACCTGGAAGCGGGAGTAAATTGGATCCTTGAATTAAATAGAGGGAGGTCCAGTATTTTATTATTTCAAAAAATAAAGACAATTATCTCTGTGGGCCGACATGGTGCGCTTCTGCCCTAAGCACATCCACATCACACATCGGTAAATTTCTATCCATTCGCATTGTTTCTTTAGACCGCAATCTATTTGGATAGCATTATCTTTACGCACATTAAGGGTCTTTTATTGTTGTTAGGGATCTTAGGCGTACCCCTGATCCTAAACCTGTATTTCTAGGTTGAGATTACTTGTATTGGCCATACAATTTTTTTGGTATAATGATTTTTAATCTTGTTCAAATACACTTATTAACATAAAAAAACAATTATAATTACAACCCTAAAAAAACTACTATTCACAGGAGGATACCTCAACCCAGTAACCAAACAGACCCTAAACGTTGTGTGCTGATACTGCGTTGCTTGTTCGTGAATTTTGTCTTTGCTATTTAACTAGGGATGCGAAAGGTTATGGATATATCCGCATATGATCAGTGTATCTATTTTATATAGATTTTGACATCCGTATTCGTCGTATCCGTTTTAAAATGGATACGGATATGAATATCATTTTGATATCCGCAAACATTCGTATCCGTATATCCATTTTCGTATATAAATATAGTAATAGATTTATTTTTAACCCTATATAATATAATTATATACTTTTTTTACCATATTTGTATACCTTTTATAATACAAATACATTTAGTAAATTTATATCATATATTTTCCATCCAAGTCGTATATATTTAAGTTCAATCTATAGAGTATGTCTAACATTACACGTATGCGTCTAGTATCTGTTTTACATCCGTATCTGTTTTTTAATGATATGGTAAGATAATTTTAATATCCGTCAATATTCGTATCCGCATCCGTATTCGTATTCAAAAACTGATAAGGATAAGGTAATATAGTTATTAACATAAAAAAACATATTATAATCATTAAACAAGTTAATATAACACATAATCAATGTCACATCACATCACAATTATCATTTCAACCCTCCAAATAGCTACTATTCACAGGAGGATACCTCAACCCAGTCCAACTCAGTAACTAAACAGACCCTAAACGTTGTGCGTTGATACTGTGTTGCTTGTTTGTGATTTTTGTCTTTGCTATTTAACTAGGGATGCGAAAGGTTATGGATATATCGACATCCGATCAGTGTATCTATTTTATATAGATTTTGACATCCGTATCCGTCGTATCCACTTTAAAATGGATACGGATATGAATATTATTTTGATATCCACAAACATCCGTATCCGTATATCCATTTTTGTATATAAATATAGTAATAGATTTATTTTTAATCTTATATAATATAATTATATACTTTTTTTCACTATATTTGTATACCTTTTATGATACAAATATATTTAATAAATTTATATCACATATTTTCCATCCAATTCGTATATATTTAAGTTCATCTATAGAGTATTTTTAACATTACACGTATGCGTCCACTATCCGTTTTACATCCGTATCTGCTTTTAAGGATATGGTAAGATAATTTTAATATCCGTCAATATCCGTATCCGCATCCGTATTCGTATTCAAAAACAGATAAGGATAAGGTAATACCTATATCCGTATCCGTCCATTTGCACTTTTATATCTAACAAAGACACCATAACATATGGTTATTCTAATGCAATTTTTTGAGTTCGAGACCTGAAACTGTTTTTTCCTCTCATGATTTTTATCGTTTTTACTAATTTGAGTCTTATAAGTTATAATATTAGCGTTTGTCAAATTGTCACTTCACATTGATGCATATATATGTTTGGATATCAACTAGTTACATTACCGGATCTCGCATTCCAATCATACTTTAATATATTTAGCTAAATTCGAATATTTTTTAACAGAGGTGTTCGAATAAATAATTTCTAAAATATAATTGAACTTAATTTTGATATTGATGCGAACTAATAAACTTTCACATTTGTGGTTTATGTGATCCTTTAGACTTTTATATTATTATACATATTATTCAACACATTATTAATGTTTCACAAATGCTCATCTAATTTAAATAATTAAAAATAATCTGACACATATATAGATATAGACGTTATCATATGTGGATACTTACGAAAGATATCTTTAATAACATATAGTGATATAAAAAGAATATCGATTGTGTACGAATAATCATAAAATATACTTTGCATATTACTTCATATATGTACAGATACATATTATTCAACACATTATTATACATATATGTGATCCTTTAGACTTTTATATTATTATACATATTATTCAACACATTATTAATGTTGCACAAATGCTCATCTAATTTAAATAATTAAAAATAATCTGACACATATATAGATATAGACGTTATCATATGTGGATACTTATGAAAGATATCTTTAATAACATATAGTGATATAAAAAGAATATCGATTGTGTACGAATAATCATAAAATATACTTTGCATATTACTTCATATATGTACAGATACATATTATTCAACACATTATTATACATATATGTGATCCTTTAGACTTTTATATTATTGTACATATTATTCAATACATTATTAATGTTGCACAAATGCTCATCTAATTTAAATATATAAAAATAATCTGACACATATATAGATATAGACGTTATCATATGTGGATACTTATGAAAGATATCTTTAATAACATATAGTGATATAAAAAGAATATCGATTGTAT
The DNA here is from genome assembly GCA_037367405.1 of Ottelia alismoides. Classification (NCBI taxonomy): domain Eukaryota; kingdom Viridiplantae; phylum Streptophyta; class Magnoliopsida; order Alismatales; family Hydrocharitaceae; genus Ottelia; species Ottelia alismoides. The sequence goes on from JAZKJV010001587.1 coordinate 680,526, forward strand.
ACGAATAATCATAAAATATACTTTGCATATTACTTCATATATGTACAGATACGATGGTTTACACTTAAACTATGACATTAAATCCATAGGGTCAATTTTTGTTGTACTGAATCTATTAATTTCAACAATTATATCAAATTAGTGAAAGAAGTTATAAAATTTTACTAAATAAAGTTATTGATAAATTTATGAGAATGTTTATTTATATAAAAGTGAATATAAATGTACACGGGTACAGATATTAAAAAGATATTCACATCTGTAAATATCGTAAAACTGGATCTGATATCAATGTCAAATTCTATATAAAACAAATGTGATAATTGATTGAATACGAATATATCTATAATATTAATAACTTTAAAGGGATTGGAAGCTGCACCTAGGAGTGTAGCCAACTAGTCGTATTCGATCATTTTTTCACTGATTTTTTGTATTTTTGAAATAAAACATAGGAGGATTTAAATAACCATATATATATATATATATCACCATAGTCTCATGTCAAATTCAACTAAATTCGACACATCTATCATCTCCATCAAGACTATCACATTTTAATGGTTTCGAAATTACTAAAATTGACCCTATCTAGATGCTCATACTAGAAATATTTGTTTGCTCAAAATTTGAAACACATATCCAACTCAATAAACTAAGCAAATCCGCATATGTTTCCTCAAAAAAATAAAAAATCAATAAGAAAAATGGTCGGGTATAGCAAGTCGGTTGCACCCTCGATATAACTTTCCTTTTCCCATATATAAATATAGTTTTTAATATATATATATATATCAACTTTTTTATTTTAATATATATTTTCATATTAAATAAATTTCAAAACAAGTATTTATTATGAAGATAATGTTAATTATCTTTCATACATCAGTTTCCTTGTCCATGTAAAGCCAGAGACATCGAAAAGAGTGGTAGATTCCAAGGAATGGGTGAAATAGTGTGGATAGTCTGCTACAGAGTGGATCACAACAGCTTCTGCAGCAGCGTCTGAAGTTGTTCGATCATGAATTCACACTTTTTTATGAGCTCGTATCATACGAATTCATGCGAACCATTCGATCTTGATCGAATGACTTCGGACACTGTTGTAAAATCTGCGGTGATCCACTCTACAACGGACGATCCACCACCATGGGTGAAATGGGAGGGAGCATGGATCTGGTCTTCCCTTCCTATCAACGTCTTTCGTGTTTTCGTATTCAGTCCATAAATTACAATGACACCACACAGAGAGCACACCTATCTTATTGGAAATTGATAAAAAAGATGAGGAGAATTCTCTGCCGGATAAACACCGGTTGACACTTTCCATTGTCCAAGAAACAAGTACCAAAGCATGGAAGCTGCACCAGTCCTCAAGCTCCTTCCCTTCCTCTTCCTCCTCCTCCTCCCCTTCTTAACCACGTTCACCTTCATCCTCCTCCGGGCTCTTTCGCGCTGCGTCCTTGCACCTCGTGCCCGCCACCGACGCCGAGATCTCGATCTCAAGGTGCGGCAATACTGCAGTGGTGCTTCCGATGTCGAGTGTGCTGTCTGCCTCTCCAACGTCGAGGAGGGCTGCGAGATCAGGGAGCTATGCTGCAATCACGTGTTCCACCGCAGGTGCCTCGACAGGTGGGTGCTCGAGTGCGGCCGGACCACGTGCCCCCTCTGCCGAAGGTCACTTCTAGATGACGACGACGAGGAGGATATGGATGATACCAGCTTTTCCTTCACTGTGTACATCCACAGCTCCTGCTGGTGGGTCTGGTGAGAGGATAGAACCCATGCTCATGCCGAGAGAATTTGCTTGCTGCAATTAGTTTGTACTATCGTCATCATCATCTGAGGTGTTTTCTTGTAATCTGTGTCACCCAAGTGGTACAAAGATCAGTCCTTTCGGACTTTTCCCAATGTAATTCGTTTCCTTTTTGAGCTCTTAATAGTTTAAAGTAGATTGCAACGGAATCGAATTACTAGAACGGTCGAAACAATATACCCAAAAGTTTTGACCGGAGGTGCTATTAAGAGGGTGACTGTGACAATAATAATGGCAGTGGGGACATTAAGTAAGAAGGTGAAGTGATCCCCTCATGTATGCCCTTTGTGGACGACTCAACGATGGTGCCCCTCTATCTTCTTGGTGAGCAATGATAGGATATTAATTGACGGATACAGATATAGATATTATAATATTCTTATCATTTTTAAAATATGTACATGAATACGAAAATGGTTACCTCGCGGATATTAGCAATTACAAATCATATCCTCAAATATGAATTCAGATATTGAAACAGATAATCATAATTCATATACGAATATTATACAGACATATATATGAATTATCTTGTAGATAATAAATTTTTTTGTAATATTTAAACTCAATATAAATATTGTTATAAAGTTGAAATATAATTATATCAGAATTACATAAACTATAAATACAATAAAATAAAAATAAAGTAATATGGTAAATTGAATAACTTTTAACAAAGAAGTAAATAATATAAGATATATTTTTGTGTAAAATTACCCAAAAAGGACTACGCTTGATTTCTTAATTAATAGTTTCATTTTTAAATATTATAAAGAGGATACGAGACTTTCAATTTAATGCTTTAACATGCATTGACATAGAAGGATTGAAGATGTTTATAGAAGCCATTGTTTGAGACAAAAATATCAAATATGTCTTTGTTATGCTTCAAAAATGAAAGTTCTGTGTAGACATCTTCTCAATGGCATACCCTTTTTTCTCAAAAAAATGAGAGCTAATTGGAGTCGCGGTATAGTTTGGGTCCTTTTTGTAATTTACCCTATATATATTTCTTATCACAATTGAAATGAATCTATGCATTATATTATGTGTAACCTTGTAATATATTTAAATATTTATTTATACACATCGATACATGTCAATGATACACACAGATTTAGTAATATTGATATCCATATACATATCTATTAGACAAATTTGTAACCATATACATGTCCACATCCTCAAAAAATAAAAAATAGTATCTGGGTATATATCATTGATAAATCCCACATTCTCTCTATGTTAATTTCATCTTGTTTTTGTAGTTGGACAATAGGTGATTAATCAAAATGAATCACAATCAAGCAATCATACATTCAATTAATCAATGCAATTACACTCTAATGTTTATTTTACCTAGACAAGCCCCAAAGTCATTAGTAGGAAGCAAAAATGTGGCGGAAAAATTAATTCAGGAAATTACTTTGTCGATTTTCAAAGAGGATTTTTATGCAAGAATTGGAATGCAATTGAATTTTATTCTCAAGAAAAATAACTTAACCAATTTAAATTAAATACAAAATTATTCGCATATTATTTTTCCTATTATTCTTTGCAATGATAAATGAAACACACTTTTTTGGATTTTATTGTTTAATGTGCAATAATGAAAAATAAACCAAGTTTAAGGGTCTTTTCACAAAATCAATAAAATGGGTTCTAAAATTAATTAAACTTAGTCGAATGTGATTTTTTTGTAAAATTAAACTAATTATTAGCTTTTAATGAAACATATTTTTTTATGAATTTTAAATGTAGTAGAGTAATTTTAAATGATTTAATTTTAATAAATATAAAATGTTAATATTTTTCAAAATTAAAATTATCATAACTAGATACCATTGAGCATAATCTAGAATAATTTTATTTCCTAAAAATACTAAGAGTGGAATCAACTAAAAATTAATCACTAAATTCATTCAACGGTTTATTCTGACCAAATGAAACATGCAAATGAAATGAATTTTGTAGGCATATTAAAGAATAAATATTTATGAATTATTGAGAATTTTTAGAGCAAGAATTGATTTACTATAAATCAGTGAAGTTCAAATGGGCAAAGTTTGCAATAATTCACCAAAACACTTATTATAAATCAATGACAAGCCACAAAATTACCAAAATGAATTTTACTTCAACATATAATTTTTGGAATATGAAATAATAAAGAATTGATGGCCAATAGATGGTCTCAACAGAGGATTATTAGGGCAAAAATAAAAGAGTAGAACTGTGCACAAGGCTGTGTTTACAATTATGAACACCCGCAAAGGTGTGTATGCAATATCTCCAACGACGCATGAACGAGGCATGATTGCATACTTTAGTAAAGTTCTCGGAAGCAATGAGGGTATAGATATAAAATCTACACCTACGTGCGCTCATGTTATTACATACAGCTCGGAGTGGGTGTAGAGATCGAATCTCCAAACGGTGTGATGTTGAGCGAGCTTATGTGGTTCAGAATGGCATGAGGGATGTTTGCATGATGGCTTAATCTAAGCACGAGGCGAGCAGACAACATCTCGATCCCAATCTAAAGAAAGCTGAAACTTAGGGCCCGTTCGGTTCAGGAATAAGCAGGAATAAGGACGATGAATAAGGAGACTGGAGGATAGGAATAAAGAGAATAAGATGAAATAAAGGTAGGTAAGGTGAGATAAAAATAGGAATAAGAGTAAAACAAGATGGAATAAGGAGGAATAATCGTACCACGGGAAACCGTGTCGGAAGGAGAATATGCCCCTTATTCCAAGGCCTATTCTCCAAACGAACAGGCCCTGCGGACACTTCAGATCAAGCTACTCCGGATATCATATAATTTCTCGTACCTTATCCTTGTTGCTCTCCTCGGATGATTGCCTCAAGTTCAAGGTGGCGGAGGTGTTCTTTGCCGAAGATGACGAAGTCTTGGGGATCATATCTTCTCGGCGTCGGTTGTTGTGTTAGGTCTCCAGTGGTGTGTGCGTTCCCACACAAGGAGCGCTGGTGAACTGCTACGGTCTCACGTTTCCCTAGTTTATAGTGGAGACTATAGAAAGGGGGAGACATAGTCACTTTAAGTTGAACCCCTCCCTTTGATCTTCGTTGTTGTTCTAATGAGACCGATGTACTGATGGATCTTGATCGCGGTAAGGATCTCTTTCTAGCTGACGGACCTTCAAGTTGATGACGGACTCGAGGCTAGGATCCTCGACCAAGCTGTTAAGCACAAGGGTAAAGAAGGTGGTACGTGGCTCCTGCGATTGGATGAAGAAAGGAGCTATCCTTTGGTGCGATTTCATCAGAGGATGGTAGTAGCTCTAACAGGGTATAAGAAAGACGAAGAGGGTCGATTGAAGATAAAGAAGGTGGGCGGCTAAGAGGATGGAGTAGGGCATTACGAAGATAACATGGAGAAGAAGAAGAAGCATGGAAGATCTGGAGAAAAAAGAACAAGGAAGAAAAACAAACAAAGCAAAAAAATGAAAAGGGCATGGGGGAAAGGGATACCTGAAGAGGGAGCGGTTCCTCTGCAATACTGCAGATTCTGCTGCAACATGGTGGAATACCGAAGTCGCTCGATCTTGATCGAGAGGATCGCACGAATTCCATGTTTTTTGTGGGATCATAACATGGAAATTTGTGTGAACCGCTCAATCAAGATCGAGAGGTTCAGATTGATTGCAACAGACTCTGCAGTACTACGAAGGATCTACTCTATACCTGAAGATGGTTGAATCGCTTTAGGAAGAGAAACTGGAGCTCAATGTTCCTCACTCCAAGGTACAATGATGACGAACTCATTGACTACAATGGATTTCAACCCTCTCTATCAAGGGGAAGTGGCAGATGGCTTCGAGAGACAGAGGAAAGGAAGGTTTTGTTCGGTTGGTTGTTAGGGTTCTGGCAATTGCAGGGTTGACAAGGCACGTGAGGGTCCATTATGAGTCTATAGTGGGTCGAAAAGAGAAGGGAACGATGGTTGACCAGTCAAGTGAAGATGGACGAGGTGTTGAACCCATTCGATCGAAGAAGGCGGAAGGAAGAAGAAAGAGTCTCAATCATTCGATCATCTACGATCAAAGGATGCATGAAGCGATACAATGTAAGGAAGGGGGTTGGTTCTCAGCCATGAGATCGTGAATGTTCTAACGACCAAGAATGAAGAAAGTTTTGAAAGGCTGGAATGACCTAGACCATTGGATATATGATGGATCTAATGGTCGAGAGAGGATGTGACTAGGAGAGGAGTGGGGCAGAATGTGGCGGCTCCAAGAGTAGTCACGTATTACTCTCATATAAATCAAAAAATCAAAATCAAAATTATAGAAAGATCAATGTAAAATAGAAATCCTCAAAACAAAAATTTTCCTTCTACAAAAATTGTTTATCTCGATGATACTATAACTTCCTAAAGGGACCAAACTCAAAAGACCTCGTAAAGTACAAAGTGCATTTTGGTGGTATTATATATATAAATAAAATCGATGTTTAAGGATTTTTATATTTTTTGTATTTTTCATTTAAAGTAAAGTTAAAATCAAATAAATTACTAGAAAAATATTGGTATTTTTACATCATGAACCTTAGAAACTTTATCAATTACCTTCTCGATCTGTAAACATCATAATTAGGACATCAACCACGTGTATATATATAATAATATTAAACCCATATTCTTAGATCTTGCCATGTCATCAAAACACGGAGAAAAAGGAAGACATAACTCATGTTGAGCATAAAAAGATGCAAAGAATAGTAATATAGAAGTCAGCCACCCCACCCATGCTTAAGATGGTCAACTTAAATATAGAAAGGGACAAAAATGAGGTGGTCAAGGGTAAGGAAAAATTAAAAATAGACGAGGAAATTTATAGAGGGCATCATTCCTCCTATACTTAGGCCATGATTAGCCTGAGTTGGAGTGATGGCAAGCCCAAGGAATGAGATCTAGAGAATATATAAAAGACAATTTAAAAGAGAAGAAAAGAGCGACTCAGGTTACTCACCCCCTATACTTAAGATAATGACATTGTAAGTATATCCATAAATAAAAAATGAGACAGTAGTAGACGAGTGATACGAATCATGGGAGAGTGAGGGAAAAATCTACACATGTTATTTTACATTTATAGGACTAAATCAAAATAAAAAGTGGTAGGAGGGCTTGCTTGAAATTACCTAGGAGGCGGCACGTGAGGCGAAGATGAGCGTCAGGAGTTGTGCCACATCACTTCACTTATAGATGAATGGTTGCGAAGGGGGCGATGCTTCGCTCTAAATAAACAATCTATATTAGATTAGAGCACTCTCTTCATTCAATGATGCTGGAGCAAGAATGAAGATTGGGGAAGAACAAGCCTACCATGAACTTCGATCGTGAAATATCGTCGCCTTGGCATTCTCTGTCCATGCTGATCGGCTCTTATTCTTCTTGGGAGTGTTACGCAACTGCAAGGGGCTTCATAGAGGTCTCATTGAAGGAGCCTTGGAAGTCCTTTTCTTCTTGGAGGTTTGTTCTTGCTTCTATCTCAACTCTAGGTTCCTACTTCAAGTCCTCTCTCTTGCACAAAACACTTACGGGGCTCGAGGGTTATATCCTTGACCCAGAATTGAAGCTGATTGTGTAAAGGATGAGTTGGTTGGTGTGATCTTCGATGAGGTGGTTGATGGGAGATTTGAAACATCAATATGTGCAATATCGAGGGTAGGGGTTGAGGGGTTATAATGTAGAAATGAATGGAGATTTAGATGGAGTGGTTTGGGGATCAGGTATAGATTCATGGTGAATAGGTGGACGGAGCCTAGGGCTCCAACAAACTACGAATCCTAAATTTCACGCTAAAAGAGCTAAAAGAACTGGAATCAATCTACACTAAGGATTAAACAACACTAAGAAATAAAAATGCAAGCTAAAGAACCTAAAATTAGTAGCTTGTACCTGATCAGGGACCAGGGAACATACAACCATCGGGGCAAGCTCTGACGATGGATGAATGAATCATGTTCTCCTCCTCCTTCTATGTGCCTCACATCCGTGGATCTCACCTCTGGTGTCACAAGGAAGCTCTCAGCTAATGTATTGAGGGGTTATGAAGGTTTGAAAATGGATAAAAAGGAAGGTAAGTGATGGGTATTATTATAGATATGGAAGGTGGTGATCTCATGAGGGAGTTTACATGAGGAAGAAGGGGGTTGGTAAGGGCTATGGTCATGGCGTGGAAGAGGGGTGTGGGAGGATCAAAATGGGGGTAGTCTCGAGGTGGAAGAAGGTGTGAAGGAAGAGTGGGAAAATGGAGAAGAAGGGAGATTGGCACTTATGATAAAATAAGAAGCCAACAAGGATACAATTGACCTAAAGTCAACAAAAGCTATGTCCTGATTGGTCCACGTGGACTAAGTCAGGACAAAACGAAATTAAAAGTATGTGTAAATTCGATAAAAATAATAAATGATTTTATTAAATAAAACTTAAAATGTAAAAATATTTATAAATTTATAAACTATTTTTTATGATTTTTATTTGTTTTTTACAAAATTATTTATAAGATGTTAATATTTACATGTATATACATAGGTATATACATTATAAGTATAGTATACATATGTATTAATGTATTATTTATTTTAATATCTTTTTGAATGTTTTTATTCATGTTTATACGTTAATATGTTTTGAATAATATACAATTATTTACAAATATAAGGAAAGTAAAAATGTAAAGAATAAAATAATCGGTTATTTTTACAGTCGCCCACGGTACAATAGTACCCCCAAAAGCCGACTTTTGTATCTTAGCTCTATTTTTAATAAAACTGCCTTCATTAGATAGTTAATCTAATTTGAGATATTTTGGATGTGACTTTAATTCAATTTGAATGCATATGGAATGGATAGTGTTCTATGAAGTTCTATTTGTGGCTTATTGTAAGAATATAAAATGGAAGTGCTAGAGATTTAAATAGAAAATGGAAGACTAAAGGTAGATGAATGGCCATCCATCACCCTCCGTACTTACCCTTTCTAGTCCTAGCAAATACTTATTGTAAGAATAAGTGATGCAAAAGAGAAAATCAGAAAAGGAAAATAAAGAACTTAAAACGATTAGGAATTCTAAACTTATTTTCATAAAATCAAAGTTTGGAGCTCAGTAAGATCTTTAGGTTGTTAATGTATCGAAAACTTATTGGGAATATGATCTAAAACTCAACACCTCTTAAGTTCTACGATTATTTATTCAGTTTGCCTCAGTAGCTAGGTCAGAATAAGTATATCCATACACAAACCCTTATGACTATGAGTTACACTTGTACAATGTATGTGAATGTATCTCTTCTCATCATAAATGGCAAGAAAACAGTCTCCCTTAACAATGTAACCCTAATTTCCCAATTTAGCTCCTCTTTCCTCGAGGGCCGAGGTATTTCCTTCTAAGTTCAAATACAACCAACTCAAGAAGAGGGGGTAGAGAAAAGAATGGATTGTAATCAGTGTAGTCACATATCTTTTGAAGCTTGATCAGTGTAGCTAAGTCTCGAGCTGCAGACAACCTTGAGATTTTTTTGACTTTGAAGTATGAGACTTGCTTATTGATACATAACTTTGACATGATCGATTTCTCAATGACTTTTTTCCCATGTATTTTTTGGAATCTTTTCATACATTTTTATACAATATACAACTACATTTACATGAGTATTTTTCTTCTTGAGCCGGCAGATTATCCTTCTTTTGAAGCTTTCTTGCAACCACAACGTCATGTCTTTATACATCCATGCCGGTAGATCAGGTTGGGGTGCACTAGCCTCCTATTGGGGCATCATATGTTTCCACAGATGTACTTCTCAAGCTAAAATAATCATGTCCTCACCACCACATCAATGTTGAGCTAAGTGTAGAGTGCTTATCCAAGTTAGGTCATTATCAAAAAGAGTCAAGTGTGCACTTCGAAATACTCTACTTAGGCTAGTCAAGATGATAAGTGAACATAGACTTTTAGATTCAAATAATTAAGTTTCATTGACCTGAGAAGTCTTGATTCCAGTTCTTATAAGGTTTCTGTGAAATTAATTGAATTAAGGTACAAACTAATCTCTAATCTTCGGATTTTTTAAACTTGTTGAATTGTCAAAATCATTTAGAAAAATGCAAATGTAATGCAATGCAAAGATACTTTTACAAAACATTTTCTAGATTTAAGCTTCTTTTCAATTTTTTAAAAAAGTTTGCACATTTTTATGGAGTTTTGAAATCTTTCGAATTTTTAGGGATTCTTGAAGGGATATTGAGTTAACAGTATTTACAAGAATTTACAAGGATTGTACATATTTACAAAGAATTTTATAAAGAATTTTATATTGGTTTTATACAAGAGTTTTTGTTTGAAGAAATTTTGCAAGGATATTATTTACAAGGTTTTCAAAATAATTTGAAAATATTTTTGCAAACATTTGTCAAATATTTTGAGAACTTATTTTGTAAATAATTTTACAATGATTTTTTTCGAAAATAATTTTACAAATAATTTTTGCAATCTTTTTATAAATATCTACAAAATATTATTTTCAAAGGTTTGAAAATATTTTATGAAGATTTTTCAAATATTTTTAAAAAAATATTTCAAGACATTTTACAACCATTTTTCAAAAACATTTGCAAAATAGTTCCAAATCAATTTTTACAAAAAACACATATATTTACATGAGTTGTTCAATCATTTTATTCATATACGCTTACCCGGTATAGTATATTATCCAAATTATTACTTATACAAAAAGTACGAGTTATGGCTAACATATGTGTACCATATATACAACCTCCTTATACTTAGCTTGAATTATGTCATCATAGTAACCAAAGATCAACAAAGGAAGACATAACCCGTGCCAAGTATAGAAAAACCTATACTATAACGACTAAATGAAAGAATAAGAAGTCGATCGTCCCCCTATACTTATGATCAACTAAGCCTAAATATAGCATATTGCACGCAAAGCATGAATGATCAAGGATTACAATTCAAAAAATCAATGACTTAGCTTGTCTCCCCATATACTTAGGGTAAAATATCTTCAATATATAACATGATTATCAATAAGTTAAAAAACAAGCAAGGGAATAAGAAAGAATACTCAAATGCACTCATCCTCCTTACACTCAAGATCTGGTTATCCTAAGTATAATGATGATAGAAGGGATAAATGGAACATCATAATAATGAAAAAATGAAAGAAAATGAAAAAGAATGAGAAAGAATCAATCAAGAAAAATACTTATGGATTGAGCATTATCTGAATCTTCAGTTGTTGTAGGGAGATCATCTTCAAATACCACAATAATTTAGTCGATAACGAACACGAATGTGTCATGCTCTAAATACGACTTCAACAACTATACATTGACTATGAACGATTGCGAGTCAGATGACAATTCAGATATGAGGATGCTACCATTGTTACACATAGTTTTGATTATAAATGGCGTAGTCCACCTACTATTCAATTTACGTGAATATCTTCAACTTTGCATCAAATAACCACACCTTCTGACCAATCTTGGAAGTCTTTCTTCTGGTATGCTTATCATGCCAACATTTGACTTTCTCCTTGTACATAAGGTTGTTATCGTATGCGTAGTCTCTAAATTCCAAGCATTTTTTCAGATCGATATTTTAGTTCTGACCACCTTCTTATGAGTCAAGATTGCAAATATTTATTTCCCAAAGATATTCGTGAATGAGTTCCACAGTCAAATGGCATGGATTTCCATATACAAAGCGATAGGGAGACATAGCCAATGGAGACTTGTAGGCGGTCTGATAAGCCCAAAAAATGGAACTAAGAAGTTGAGATCAGGTCTTCCTATCTAGCCTAATACATTTATGTAGAATAGTCTTGATCTCCATATTGGATAACTCAACCAAGCCATTGGGTTTTGGGTGGTAAGGAGACGCGACACGATGATCAATGACGTACTCCTTTACAAGCTTCATTAGTTCTCTATTGATAAAATGGCTACCTGTATGAAATCAAGATCTTTGGAATTCTACTGTGAAATAAATTTGTCCTTTAGAAAGTGATAAACAGTACGACTATCAATGGATCAGGCGGGAATAGCCTCCAACTAGCGACTCGCGTAATCAACAACAAGCAGGATATATTCAAATCCTTGACTATTAGGAAATGGGTCCATAAAGTTATACCCCAAGCACTAAACACATCTGAGATTTGGATAAACTTGAAAGGCATCGAATCTTTAAAATCGAGGGCTCCTCCCATTTTTTGAAAATAAATGCAGTCTTTCACATATGATGTGGCATACTTGAATAGTGTAAGCCACCATAGGCCACACTACAATACTTTCAATGTTGTTCTGCTTCAAGAATGGTGTCCTCTTTCTTCGAGGTTATTACAGTGCTCAAGGACACTGGTATACTCCTCTCGAGGAATGCGCCAAAGCCAAATGCAATCTGCACCTTCCCTAAAAAGGTATGGATCTTCCCACTAGTAAAAATGAATATCGGAAAAAAAACTTGTCCTTTTTATTCATGTCCAATATTGCGTAACTTTCTTAGAGACAAGATAATTCACAATATCAATGTACCTAGGGAGAGAAGAAACATTGGGAATTGACTCATCGGAAAAGGTTTCTGTTATCGACACTTTGCTCAAGGGAGTCTCTATACATTCAATTCTGGATAAATGATTTACTACCACATTCTTACTCATGTTTATCTCTTATTTTCAAATCAAATTTTTGGAGGAGAATGATCCAATGGAACAGACGTGACTTAGCATCCTTCTTCTACTATAAATACCGGATAGCAGAGTGGTCAGTATAAAACGATCACTTTGCAACCGAGAAGATGCGAGTGAGACTTCTTGAGGGCTAATACAACTGTCAGACCCTCTTTTTCTCTTACGATATAATTCTTTTGGGCTTCATATAATGTTATATTGGCATAGTGGATGACATATGGAAATCCATCGTGACTTTGTCCTAACAAATCACCAATTGTGAAATCACATGCATCTGTCATGATCTTGAATGGAAGAGACCAATCAAGTGTACGTAGTACACGTGCCTGGGTGACAAGATCTTTCAACTGATTAAAGGCTTGGAGAACTTTGTTATAAACATAAAATTGGTCTCCAAGCCTATAAGTTTGGTGAGAGGTCGGGCAATATTGCTTAAGTTCAGAATGAATCTTCTGTAAAAACTTACATGCCCCAAAAATGAGCTCACGTTCTTTGATGTCCTAGGTTGTTCAAGTTTGGAAATCACACCCACCTTTGTCAGGTCGATCTCCATACTTCATTTGGAGATGACATGGCCCAACACAATTTCTTCTATCACAATGAAGTGACGATTTTCGCATGATGGCACACCGCGAGCATCTCTACGGTACTCAGTCTAGATGCACAAGACAAGCATCAAAACTATCACCATATATCGTGAAATTATCCCTAAAAACATCAGGAAAACTACCCACCTTGTCAGCAACAACAGTCAATATACACCCTTGAAATGTAACAAGTGTATACACAATCTAAAGGGCATCTGCTTGAAAGCATAGGTGATGAACATACAGGTGAAAGTTATTTTCTCTTGATCCCTAGGATCAACCACTGCTTGGTTGTACCCGGAGTACCCATATAGGAAGCAAAAGTACTCTTTCCCAGCCAACCTTTCAAGAACTTGATCAACAAAAGGTAGAGGAAAATAATCATTCTTGACCGTTGAATTCAGTCATCGGTAATCAACATATACGCGTCATGATGTAGGTACTCAGGTAGAGATCTTCTCTCCTTAGTCATTAGTAACTATCGTAATTCTGGATTTCTTCAAAACTACATGTAATGGAATCACTCATTTTGAATCAGAGATGGGATAAATAAAGAAAGCCTCACACCACTAAGTCTCATCACTGAGTCAACATCTTGGAAACAAAGTTAGTGATATAAGGAATTCAGGGAATTGGTGTGGGTTTCCACGGAGTCCGTACTAAGCCATCCCTAAGTCAATATCTTGATAAACAAAAGTTAGTGATATAAGGAATAATGAAAACAAAGATTAACAAAGAATAAAGTAAAGAGGGATAAAAATGAAGAAGGCTTGAAAATGAACAAGATAAAAAAAGGGATAAACATATGTGCAGGAATAAGGCACAAGTGCACAATTTTTTTGATATTGACCCTAACTAAAAATTCAAATACAAAACAAGTGTAGTTTCACCAACTCAACCCATGAGGCTGTGAAAGTTCGACTATTTGTCTTGATCATTTTTATTATTGTTTCCAGGCAATTCTTTTCAAACTTAGCTTAGTGCTACCCCTATAGGTGGGTGAGTACTACATGAAAAGAATTTTGTACTTCCTACTTCCTTTGTAACCAGTATTGTCACGACCCTAATTCTAGGCCATCAGATTCTCTCACATCTAGATCTGATTACTCATCAGTAATTTATTCGGTAATCACAACTCACATTTAGAAACGGACTGCAATTGAGAATACTAAGAAGGATGTATTTAACACTTTTCCATTCAGAAAATAGAGCTTACACATTACACTGCTCCACTATAACTATCTATATGTACCTCAGCTGGAAAGGAAATATACAACAAGATTATCAACTACCTTATAAAGTAAAGCTATTGTGGCCGGCTGGATGACTACTATTGTTAGCTGGTTAGATTATTAAAGTCCTTGTGATGCTCACCGACACTTGTTGGGTATACCAACTACCATATAGAGTAAAGCTATTGTGGCTAACTAGATGGCTATTATATTAGCTGGCTGGATTATTAAAGTCCTTGAGATATCTCATCGATACCTATAGGTTTCCATAAATCATAGGATGGAGATTAGTGAGTGCTAAGTAATGAATAAGATAAAAGTAAACAAGTAGTAAAGTTTAGCAAAACTTATTATACCAAAAAGTTTTATTTCTTCTCATTAGTTCAAGTCATATTCCTTCTACTCTATGTTAGGGATTAGTCCAGGGAAAACCTCATCATTCACGGACTCTAAAGATGTGGACAATTCAAGATTGGAGATTTCGTTGATCTGGTGAGCTTATGCAGCCCACATAGCCTCAACCAATCCTCCAATGCTACCCTGATAATTTTCTTTGCTTTTATTACCCAGAGTTTCAAACCCTCATCCTGACAAACAAATAAACGCACCGTCCTTGAGGACCCAATAGCTTAAAACCACGGGCTAACCTTTAATCACATAAATTAGGGCTTTGAATACATGTTATCGTGACCAAGCCGCTATCCAACCACTCATGCCTCCACATGGTACGATCACATCTTCAGTCAGTTAGTCAATCAACATAACAACAACCGAGTACCATACATTGTAAATAGTTAATTTCGCACGCTCAACATATCTAGCCAACCGTGCACCACCTAAATTTGGCATGCTAATACTGATGTTCTTCTGACAAACCTACCGGTTGCATGCCCGACCTATAGTATCTATTCCAAGTCATTCTTAACGTAACACGTAATCCTTTTCAGGATCTATTTCAATACACATCAATTCCCATGATGTAATTCTTTCGTTAAGTCTTTGATTTTCATATTCATCAATACTGAGTATAGACTTACATATATTAATTCATATATATACTTATATTTATGTATATTTTAACTCTCAACCCCTAACTTTCTAAGTCATTGCATCTATTCGATGCTTAGACATTGTTTTAGTAGGAATTACAAACCAAATTTCCATATTTTCTCAAAAATAGCCAAATTAGGGTCCTTCGCAGCAAAGAACATAAAATCAGGAATTTCAATGATATCATATGAAAAACCAACAGCAAAAGGAAGGATTTCGTTATCTAATCGAGCTCTCTCTAACATGTAAAGTGCTTTATCGTGATTTGTTTTTAGAAAGGATGATTTACGGCTCCTAAAATGATCAAATTTCATTTTCATATCAAGAATACTAATAACATGCCAAGAACATAAAGAATGAACGAAGAACACTCGAAGAACATGAAGAACACGAGAACATATTTTATCTCAAAATTTCAACAGAACTTCCCTTTATACATGGTGATATTTTTAGGAAAATTTTAGCAGAGTTTTCTCTTATATCGGTACATATTTCTATGAAAATTTCGGCAGAGTTTCCCCTTATATTGAGATATATTTAAAAAAAATGGAAAGAGTTTAGTCTATAAAATCATCAAGACGAAAATAACAGTTAAACAGAAAATATTATAGAACTATAAGCAATGGAGAATCGGTAGACACCACGTATCTTAGGTGAGTGAAGGTGTGATAAATCACATGGTTCATTGACGTGCATAGCCTACTGCACCTAAGTAGGGTGTTACACAGATTTATCTTCGAACTACAATACAAATCGAATCGAAAAGGAAGATAAATAGAAAACATAGCTCAAATTAGAGCTTACTTACAAAGCCAAGTAGGAGAGGAGCGTACCCTCCTCCTCGTCCTTCCGGCACTGCTTCACTAGCACTTCTTCCTCCCCTTACTCTCCTCCCGACCTCTCAACCCTAGTCCTCAGGGTAGTGGTGGCAGTGGAAATCATAGAGAATAAATGGGTCGGGGGGGCTATTTATAGGCTTCAGAAAATCGCTAACCTTGTTTAGTAAACCGTGATTTAACCCTATACCACAATTAGCGACCCGTGGTTTTGGTCCATCTTTTAGCCAAATCTTATCCGAAACTTAAGGCTTGAGTTAGAATTTTCTAGAAGGTTCTAGATTCTCTAATAACGCTTAATTAGTACTAACACGATTTAAATTTTACGACTTGTGCTTAACTTTCCTCTAATTAGTGTTCGTTAATATTCATTAGTAGATTCGTCGTTATTTTATTTAATCGTGTTTAATTATTTTTAATGACTGTCATTATGTTTTAATGACATCTTAAGCCTCCTTTTTTATCTTTTTTCCGAAAGTCATAACAATTCCAAACGAAGTCTGATTCATATGAAACAAATTACGTTGGTTTCCTCTTGACGAGTTGGATCATATGATATAAGATCCAAGAGGGCCTAGTTTAAGGCTTTAAAATTATAACAACCTTAAAGGAAGTTTCATCTTGAGACATGAAGTGCAGACATAACAACCTTAAAGAGGATTGAAATAATATACTTTAAAGAGAATGAACGTCATTTCATTTATAATGAACATATATATAATACATAGTGTTATCATTCAAACAAATAGGGGTATTTCTCTCTCACATATACCTCAGGTTCACATGTGGCTTCTTCAAACTCTTGGTTCTGTCACAATACTTTAACTAGAGGTACATCTTTATTCCTCAACTTCTTGATATCCCAGTCTAGCATTTGCACAAGTATTTCAAGGTATGTCAAGTCTGGCTCAACATACAAATCATCATAGCTTATCTTATGCTCAGGATCCTTAAATACTTTCTCAGATTTGATACGTGAAAAACATCATGTATTGCTGAAAGATGTGGAGGAAGTGCAAGTCTATATGCAACTTTTCCAATCCGTTGAATAATTTCAATGGAACCCACGAACCTGGGTACTAACTTCCCACACAAGCCAAACCTCTGAACTCCTCTCATAGGTGATACTTTGATAAATACAAATCCATCTACCTCGCATTCAAGATCTTTTCACCTGGCATCACTATACCTTTTTTGGTTACTCTGAGCAGTTATTATTCTTTTTCAAGCAAGCTCTATAGCTTTTCATGTCTCCTGGAGTCTATATGAATCATAAAGGTTCTTTATCCCGACCTCTTGCCAATATAGAGGAGTAGTACACCTACGTCCATACAGGGTTTCAAATGGTGCAGTGCCAATAATTGCATGGTAACTATTGTTGTAGGTAAATTCTGCAAGAGGTAAATGTTTAATCCATGATCACTTCCATTCTAAGGCACATGCTCGTAGCATATGCTCTAGCATCTGGATCATACATTCTGATTTACCATATATTTTATGGATGATATGTTGTGCTCAAACATAGTTGTATGCCTAAGGCTTTCATGAAGTTCTCCCAATAGTGTGAGCTAAACCATGAATATCGATCGGAAACTACCACCTTTTTGATACCATAGAGACGGATCACATGTATAATATATAACTCAGCAAGCTGGTCTGCAGTGGAAGATAAGCTTATTAGAATAAAGTGTGCTACCTTGGTCAAACAATCTATTATAACCCATATATTATGTTTACTACCAGTCGTCTGATGTAAGGCAACAACAAAGTTCATGGAAGTGCTTTTCCATTTCCATTCTAGAATAGGGAGAGGTTATAACAATCCTGGTGGATTTTGGTATGAAGTCTTTATCTACTGGAAGGTGAAATATAAATTTACAAACTCATCAACATCCTCTTCATTCTTGACCACCAAAAGTGTGAACGGAGATCCTTATGCATCTTCGTAAGTTATGGATGAATAAATAGTCTAGAGTAATGGGTTTCATGTAAGACATCTTTACTCAATTAGAGTGTATTTGGTACACAAACTCTGTGATGGTTATACAATAACCCATCTTGTATATGGAACCCCTCTATCTCATTTTTCTCAAGTTGTTATCTCAAGTATTTAAGGATTGGATCATCCTTCTGTCCTTTCTTTATTCTATTCCAGATCTTTGGTTTGTATCAGTGAGGAATAGTTATATTATCCATACTACTATCAAATGGTTTCCATTCACTCAATGTTGACAGTAAACTCCAGAAGTGGATAACACTCACCAACCAAGGTGAATAAATTATTCTGCTAAGGGCATCTGCTACGACATTACCCTTACTGAGATGGTAGGAGATAGTGCATTCATAGTCCTTTAACAACTCTAGACACCATCTCGGTCTCATATTGAGCTCTATCTAATCAAACCAATATTTCAAGCTTTTATGATCAGTGAATATTTCAAAAGCAATACCATAAGGGTAGTGTCTCCATATCTTTTAAGCGAAGACTACGACATCTAATTCAAGGTCATGTGATTGGTAGTTCCTCCCATGTGTCCTGAATTGCCATGATGCATATGTAACTACCTTACCATGTTGCATAAGAACTGCCCCAAGTCCTTTAGATGCATTGGTGTACACTGTAAATCCTTCACTCCCAAAGGATAGAGTAAGGATAGGTGCAGATGTTAGGCATTCTTTTAGTATCTGAAAACTAGTTTCGCATGCATCGGACCATGTGAATGGGACTTCCTTATGAGTTCTCCTAGTCATTGACAATGCTATTCATGAAAAGTCCTTCACAAATCTTATATAATACCCAGCTAGACCTAGAAAATATCGTATTTATATGACGGTCTTCAGACGTTCAAAGCTCATCACCCCACTAACCTTCGCAGAATCAACTAATATACCTTCTCCAGAAATAACATGACCCAGGAAGGATACTTTAGCAAGCCAGAAATCACATTTGTTGTATCTAGTATACAATTTGTTCTTCTTTAGTGTTTCAAATTCCTGTGGAGATGGTGTTCATGTCGGTACTTATCCTTGGAGTAAATAAGTACGTCATCAATGAAGACTACTACAAAGTGATATAGAAACTCCCTGAATACTCTATTCATGAGATCCATAAAGGCTACTGAGGCATTTGTCAATCCAAAAGACATAACTAAAAATTCATAATGTCCATATCTAGTTCGAAAGGCTAACTTGGGGATATATGCATCTTTAATTTTCAACTGATAGCTTATACAAATCTTAATTCAACCTTAGAATACACAATTGAACCTTGCAATAGGTCAAAGAGATCATCTATTCTTGGTAGAGGATACTTGTTCTTTATCGTCCTCTTGTTTAGTTATATATAGTCAATGCATAACTGCATCGATCCATCCTTCTTCCTTACAAAAAAACATGTGCACCTCATGGTGAAGTACTAGGATGAATGAAGTCTTTGTTTAACAGTTCTTGTAATTGTACTTTTAACTCATGTAACTCAGTTGGTGCCATCCTATATGGAGGGACAGAGATATGATGAGTATCATGTGTAAAAGATATTTCAAATTCAACATTTCGTTAAGGTGGTAATCCAGGCAATTCATCTGGAAATACATCAAGAAACTCGCACATTATAGGTACATCTTCTATCAATCTGTTTGACCTTGATGTAGTGGATACATAACCTAAATAGCCTTGGCACCTCGCTCTAACAATTGTTGTGCCTTCAGAATAGAAATGTACTTGACATTGGCACTAGATGTATTTCCAATAATATGTAACTCTATCGAGTTAGGAATGTGAAAATTTTCTATCTTCTAGAAACGGTTAAGACATGCATAATGCCTTCTAGTCAATCCATCCCCAAGATGAGATCAAAGTCATCCATTTCAATAAGCAGTAGGGAAACAAGTAACCGAGATCTTACTATCAGTACTACACAATTATCCAGGATTTTTCGGATTATAAATACTTATCCTCATGGTACCTTGATCAGATAGGATTGTTGTACTTCTATTGGTATCTTACCCAAAGAGGGCACTACTCATCGAACAATGAATGAATGCGAAGCACCCAAATCAAATAAGCTATGAACAGAAAGACCAAGGATAGTAATGGTACCTCGTATGATTGTGCATGAGTTATAATCTTGTTCTTCCGTGAATGCATTAAGCTGGCCATTAGAAATAGGCAAGATAGAATCCACAACATTTATGATAGTTTCTATATAGGAGATAATCTTTGTGAGCCACGACCTCTACCATGTCTTCCTCCGCGTGTTGCTCCATTGCTCGGGGCATATGCTATACTGTTAATTGGGGTTATTTTACACCCCGAACCTCTCAACTTTGGACGGTATTTCTTGATGTGGCCTTCTTGATGATAATAATAACATGTGTGTGTTCCTGTTTGAGATGAAGGTCCAACCTCAAAGGTACTAGCTCCTACTGCTGAGTCATGAGGGTATAGAGGATGTCTAGAGAAACCCACTCTTCCTGATAATTCTTGGCCCAAGGTCTGTGACGAGCTTATACTGGAACCAAATGGATGATAGAGGTGATCTCTAAGATTATAACTCATCTTGCGCTTGGATGGTTCACCAGTAAAGTGGAAGCTTCTTCTTTGGTGATTTTTCTTCCCTCTCTATCTCAATACGAGAGGCGATGTCCATTGCTTCATCTATAGTGGTAGCTTGAAAATCCGCAAGCTTCTCTCTAAGATCTCCTTGAAGTCCACTAATAAATTTGGTAAGACACTCATGTGGTAGATGTCTCTATGCCTTTTAATCGAGGAATCTTTCCCTTTCGGTAATTATCCAGTAGTTTTTGGTGTCTAAGAAGAGCCTTCTCCATTGCTCCTTCAGTTGGATAGGAGTAGACTTAGTGGAAGGATGATAACTCGATTCTTCCTCGGAAAGGTAGACAAAACCCTCAACTCTAGCATCCACAGGTCTGGATGTCTTGGGTCTCTCATCTTATACATTGAGCCTCTCCTCCAATGCATGTTGCTTTTACCCCATCTCTTGGAGCATTGTCATCACAACCGCTAATTGACGAGACACGTCTTGGTCTGCCATGATCCTGAGAGGAATCAAGGCTAACGGTTAGGTCCTCTACGTTTTAGCATGATGTACATAAGGTACAATGACTTGTGAATGGTACTACAGATCAAAGGATCTTAAGACAACCTTAGTTTCTTAATATCGCTCATAGTTGTCAATTACTGAATAAATTATTAGAGTAACCGGGCTCTGATACCAAACTATCACGACCTCAATTCTGGACTGTTGGATCCTCTCATATCTAGATCTGGTTACTCAGCGATAATTTATTCGGCAATCACAACTAACATTCAGAAACAGTCTACAATTAAAAATATCAAAAAGGAAGTATATAACACTTTTCCATTCACAAATAAAATTTACATGGTACATTGTCCCACTATAACTATCTACATGTATCTCAGTTGGAATGGAAATACACAACAAGATTACCAACTAACTTATAAAGTAAAGCTACTGTAGTTTGTTGGATGACTACTATTGTTAGCTGGATGGATTTTTAAAGTCCTTACAATGGCTCATCGACACATGTTGGGTGTACCAATTACCTTATAGAGTAAAGCAAATGTGGATGACTGGATGGCTATTATGTTAGTTGGCTGGATTATTTAAATCCTTGCGATGGCTCACAGACACTTGTTATATTTCCATAAATCATGGGATGAAAACTAAAGTGTGCTAAGTAGTGAAGAAGTAAAAGATAAACAAGTATTGTAGTGTAGCAAAACTTATTATACTAAAAAAAATTCATTTCTTCTCATTAGTTTAAGTCATGTTCCTTTTATTCTATGTTAAGGATTAGTCTAGGTAAAACCTCACCATTCATGAATGTCGAAGCTGTGGACACATCATGATTGAAGATTGCTTTGATGCGGTGGGCTTATACTGCTGCACGTCACCTCAACCAATCCTCCAATGCTACCCTAACAATTTATATTTCTTTTATTATTCAGGGTTTCAAACCCTCAGTCTAATAAACAAAGAAGCACATAATCCTCGAGGACCTGATATCTTAAAACCACAACTAACCTTTAATCGCATAAACTAACGGTTTTGAATACATGTTATCGTGACCCAACCTCCATCCAACCATCCATGCCTCCACATGGTACATCCACATCTTCAGTCAATCAATCCGCCTAATGGCAGTCGAGTATCACGTGTTGCAAATAATTTATTTCATGCGCTCAACATATCCAGGCAACAGTATACAACCTAGGTTTGGCTTGCCAATACTGATGTTCTTATGATAAACCAACATGTTGCATGCCTGACTTGTAGTATCTATTCCAAGTCATTCTTAACATAACATATGATCCTTTTTAGGATCCATTTCTATACACATCAATTCCCATGATATAATTCTTCCATTAAGCATTTGATTTTCATATTTATCAACACTAAGTATAGACTTACGTATATATATATATATATATATATATATCAATTCATATGTATATATATACTCATATTTATGTATATTTTAAATCCCAAACCCTAACTTTCCAAGCCACTACATCTATTCGATGCTTAGACGTTATTTTAGTAAGAATTATAAAGCATCTTTTCATATTTTCTCAAAAATAGCAAAATTAGAGTTCTTTGTAGCAAACAACATAAAATCAAGAATTCCAATGATATTGTATGAAAATTCAATAGTAAAAGGAAGTATTTCGTTACCTAATCGAGCTCCCTCTCGTGTATGTAGTGCTTTATCGTGATTCATTTTTAGAAAGGATGAGTTATGGCTCCTAAAATGGTCAAATTTCATTTTCGTATCAAGACCACTAAGAACATGCCAAGAATGTGAGGAACGAATGAAGAATACATGAAGAACACGAAGAACATGATAAACATATTTTCTCTCAAAATTTCAACAGAGCTTCCCCTTATATGGGGTGATATTTTTAGGAAAACTTTGGTAGAGTTTCCTCTTATATTGGGACATATTTCTATGAAAATTTCGGTAGAGTTTCCCCTTATATTGGGATATATTTCAAAACAAAAATGGAAAGAATTTTCTCTATAAAATCATCGAGAGGAAAACAACAACAACACATAAAAAATATTATAGAACTATAAGGGATGGATAATCTATAGAAACCACACGTCTTAGGTGAGTGAAGGAGTGATGAATCACATGGTTCATTAATGTGTATAGTTGCCCGCACCTAAGTAGGGTGTTACACAGATTTCTCCTCAAACTACAACACAAAATGAATCGAAAAAGAAGATAAATCGTAAATCTAGTTCAAGTTAGAGCTTACTTACGAAGCCAAGTAGGAGAGGATCGCACCGTCCTCCTCCTCATCGTCCTTCCTAGTAGTGCTTCGTAGCGCTTCTTCCCTGCCTCCCTCTCCTCCTCCCGACCTCTCGACCCTAGCCCTCAAGGTAGTGGTGGTAATGGAAATTATAGAGAATGAATTGGTGGGGGGCTATTTATAGGCTTCAAAAAACCACTAACCATGATTAGTAAACTATGGTTTAACCATTAACCATAATTATCGGTCCATGGTTTTGGCCCATGGTTTTGGCCAAATCTTATCCGAAACTTAAGACTTAAGTTAAAATTTTATAGAAGGTTCTAGATTCACTAATGACACTTAATTAATGTTAATCGTAATTAGTTTTCACTAATCACGATTTAACTTTCATGACTTTTGCTTAACTTTCACTGACCTCTGATTAGTGTTCTCTGATGATCATCAACGGTCCTCAGTTTATCATTATTTTCTTTAACCGTGTTTAATTAGTCTTAATGATAGTCATTACGGTTTAATGACAACTTAAGCCTCCTTATCCTTATCCCAAAAATCATAACAATTCCAATCGAAGTCCAATTCATACGAAACAAATTCCGTTGGTTTCCTCTTGACGATATGGATATTATGATATAGGATCTGAGAGGGCCTAGTTCAAGGCTTTACAAGTAACTTATACTTTTTGAAGGTCCATGATATCGAGTTTGGTTCCACTACTCAGCCAAAGAAGTATAGAAGGGACTTGATATAGCTAATCTGGTACTTCCCCTTTACGAGGTACTCAAATGCGGCACGATGAGACATGGTCCCACCATTGTAGTACCCCTATTCTAAATACTTCAAATCAAGTCCGCAAGCAAACTCAACCCTACTCGCCCACACACTGATAGAAGCATTAATACTCCGTAAACCCAATAGATAACAGTAAACAGGTTGGGCTTGGGCTCTAATCCTTAAGGGCCATACCTCACTTTGTCTGGATGGTACCTGAGAACAATGTGGGTTTATGAACCCAATACAATGAAGTCCATTAATGAATTTTAATTATAGTGAAGGTTTTCTAAGCAGTACCTTTTTTATGTTTTTCGATTTTCAAATTTTGAGTATTTTTCAATGACATTTGCCTAAAGAATTTTATGATTCTCAATTATTCTAAGTCTAAGAAAAACTAAGGGAGAAGCCGGAAAAGCCAATGCACGATAAGAATATGAATGCATGCATAGGATAAAAAGTGTACCATATTCCAACACCCTACATGTAAAATATTTGCATATATAATTTAAAGTAATCTATATGCATAGGGAATGATGAAATCACCCTAAGAGCAGGATTTGTTATTACGTGAGGAACATGTTAATTTGACTAAGTATAATGTGCAATAGACTATAAGAACATGAAATAGATTTAGGATTTTGGACCTAATTTACTGAATCAAGCAATCCTATGTTCTATGGGCTCAATAAGCAAAGGCGTAAAAATAAAAGAAGGTGAAAAACATAAAATACGAGAAAAAATAACATAAAGAGAAAATCGGGAGAATAAAAGAAAGAAGGTGAATAAAACATGAGAAATCTGATCAGGTAACCAAGGTGAACAAACACCTGATGAAATGGATCTGTGAGAGTCTAAGTGTCTAAGTGTCAAATTAATACAATTAATATAAATATCTCTTGATGAATCTCCATTCCATCATCTTTATTCTATCATTTTATCCTTAAAATCCTAGTAAATGTGCATAAATATGCTTA
Organism: Ottelia alismoides; assembly: GCA_037367405.1. Classification (NCBI taxonomy): domain Eukaryota; kingdom Viridiplantae; phylum Streptophyta; class Magnoliopsida; order Alismatales; family Hydrocharitaceae; genus Ottelia; species Ottelia alismoides. The sequence goes on from JAZKJV010001587.1 coordinate 705,837, forward strand.
ATTTAGGCATTTTAGCATTCATACATCATTGTGTAAATAGTGTATAAAATACGATTTTAAAACCAAAATTATATAATAAAGAAAAGAAAATAAAATAAAAAGAATAAAATATTGCAAATATTTTATGACCTTAAACCCCGAGACCTAGGCATCTAAATGACTAGGTCGACAAGAAATAAAATAGGGGAAGATAAGGACCAAAACACATTGAAAAATCCCTTTTATTTAATTCATTCTTTATTCATTTTGTGACCTATTTTTTGTTTTATTTTTATACTTCAAATAAAGAAACTTTGAACATGAAAGTTATGAATAATAAAATATATAAAAATACAAAATTGATTTCATACAAAGATAATATACATTGTACAAAATTTACTCAGAATAAATTTCCAAAATCCCAACTTCCCAAACCCATATCTCTCAAATAAAAACTCAAAATATATTAAAATCACTTTTAATTGTATATAACTTTAAATAAGCTATTTAATGAAGGTAGTTTCAATTTTTTGGAGTTACAGTTTGAAAGTTGAGTTTTGGACCCCTGTTGTATACTTATACCTATTAAAATATCATTTTATTTATTATTCATTATTTTTATAATTTATATTTTTTGTAATTTTGTAAATATTATTTATATTATATGTATATATTAAAACAAGAATAAAAACATAAAGAAAATGCAAAAATAAATTACTTTTATCAAAAATATAGATGAAATACTAATAACTATACCTATATAAATAATACAACTATTTATTTAAGTGTACATATTACTTCAGAAAAATAAAATAAAAATACATTTAAGTGTCTAAAATTAAGTTATATATATATATATAATAATAAACCAAAATAATAAAATTAAATATACTAAGTAAAAATAAAAGATTAAAATATATAGATGAATATACCCATATATAGCCCTTAAAAGGAACTTGTAATTCCATACACTCAAAAAAAATATAAAATTCATAATAAAATAATTTAAAAAATAATAAACATTTTTTATTATAATCTAAAATTAATAAAACCAATTAATATTTTTTATTGATTTTGAAATATTTTCCAGGAAGTTTTTCCTGGTTAGTCCACGTGGACCAACCAGGGTGCAGTGCCAGTTGACCTCAGTCAACTGCACTGTCACCCCCCCTGCGCCCTGTCAGACTGCGTTTTTGCCCCATTTCTCGGAATTTTGGGGCTCGTATCTTTCACAGTTTCACCTTAGGCCCTTCTTGACCTTTTCTCCCCATACATCCACCATACACGCCCATGTTTTGTATCAAGGATTGGATCGCCGCATCGCTGATTATACCTCGATCTTCTTGCCGTCTCGTCCACTCTCTGACTCACCCCTCTGCCTCTTGTCAGACATTAGTTTTTGCCCATTTTCTCGAAATGTTAGAGGCCAGCTCTTTCACCAAATCGTCACTACAAGAAAGAGTAGAACAGGCGACGGTCAACATCCGTCGCTAAAGATAACATGACCGTCCCCATTGATCTATGGGGACGGTCATAAGACCGTCTTCAAAGGTCGCATCCCATTTGGTATACGCGACGGTAATACAAACCGTCCCCAATACCCACACATAGGGGACGGTCAAGACCGTCCCTAAAAGTCTTGCATAGGGGACGGGCGGGACCGTCCCTTAAAGCATCTTATTGGGGACGGTCGTGACCGTCCCAAAAGAGAGAAACGAAGGGGACGGTCGCAATGACCGTCCCCTTTGTTCATCTGCTAACAAAAAAAATTTCCATTGCCCCCTATTTGATCCTCATTTTGCCCTGTTACAAAAAATCTGTATTCATAAAAAATATTACCACTACGAGACAAAAAATGCAATCCACATTCATAAAAAACTCGTCCAACAACACATGCATTGAAAATACTACAGTATCCTACAATAATTGTTCAAAATAGTTATACAATATACTAAAGTATCCTACAAACTAAGAAAGTTATCCTAGTCGTCGTCCTCATCCTCGTCATCGTCGTCGTCCTCGTCGTCATCAGCATCATCTTCTTCTTCGCCGTCATCGTCGTCGCCTAGCCTCACAGCGGCATTATCATCAACTGTTGGGTGGCTAGTCGACGCTCCACCTTGATGTGCCTGCATGAATGCATTGAAAATCGCCATTTGTTGGCGCAAATCCTGAATCTCCATATTCGTGCTAGACACCTGACTCTCTAGTTCCCTCTCCCTTTGTGTCTTCTGAGAGGTCGAGCCGGTCCCTACTCCATACCAATTCCGTATGGTGGCGCCACGACCACCACAACGGACGCGTCCCTGATGCTCTGGACCGGTCGCCTGGAGGAAGGCCGCATCAGGAGTAAGAGGTGGATGACTCGTTCCGGAGTGGTCTACAGAGCCAGTGGTTGTGAGCCTCACCATCTCCTCCTACAAATTTATTTAAGTAATTAAGTTCAGATTCATTTAATTTGTAAAAAAGATGCAAATATGTTACGAATAACTTACATGAATTGGACCATAGGCAGGATCCACCCAATGAACTTCCCCGCCCACATCGCGGCTCTTAGACCTCTCGAAGACTTCCATTCGATTGGGCACTCGCTCGTTCTCCACTTCCTAATGGCAAAAGATTAGTAAACTTACGATACTATTTTAATACATATATAATGGTTACAATTTTAACACTAATCATAAAGTAGATTACTTACGAAGTCATCCTTGAGTTGATTTGTGTTTCTTCTCCCCATTCTATGGGTAGACTTGAAACCTTTCCTCCGATTTTCAGCATTTTTCCTTGAGATGCCCTATACGAAGATAGTGATTTCAATAAAAGAATTCCAAATGATAGTAATTCCAAATGATATATCTATAAAATGCATATATATATATGTCACATACCGTGTGTTCTTCTCCCATCCAAATAGTGACCATCGCCCTCCATTGTTCTGCGGGTACATTCGAAGGACAATTTGCCAAATTGGCTTCCAATGGAAGCTCCGGGTCAAAATACTTTAAAATATTAAGAAAATTAATTATATACTTAGATGATGAAAAACAATTTTGTACTTAACTATAAAGAAAGGTACTCACTCGGGCCTTCAGACGACCTCGATATTTACGCAACATCTCCCCCCCATGGCCTAAAATCAGAGCATCAGTGGCCGGGTCACGGTCCCAGGAAAAACTAGACTGCAAAGAAATCAAAGCAAACATAAATAAGTTTATATATATATATATACTGAAGAAAAAATTTGATTTGTTAATATTAAAAATACCTCCAAATCATGAAGAATAGCATCTTTTATTGACCGCTCCACTAAACCCCAGTGTGTAATGTGGAGAGGGACCCTGGCTCTGCACACCTGTCCCAAGTAACTCTGGAAAACAGCTGAGTTCTCCCCCACCGCATCGCCTCCAACTATCCGCACCCTGAGTGTCTCACCAGGACGAAGACGGTCCAACACTCGGCACTGAGATGGGCCTCTACGTCTGCCTGAGCTACTCGATCCGTCAGGATCGGAGGTCTCACTCCCTCGTTGTGGTGCCGGTGGTGCATCCCGAATGCGTCTAGGACGTGGAGGCATATCTGCATATTATGAAACATTTAAATTAGATATAACAACAATGATATAATTCACATATTACATCAAAAGATTGGAAAATAAATGATGATATACTTACATTTTAAAAATCCGCATCTACAATTTGTGTTGGATTTTCTTGTATTTCAGCTTGATATGCCTCGTTTATATTTAGCAACTCATCATCATCGTTGACATCAAAAAAATCTCTTGGCACTGTTCTCACGGGTATGATCCATCCATCAGTTAAGTTGTCTGGAATATAGAAAACTTGTTCTACCTGGCTGGCCAGTGTAAAGGGCTCATTTGTTTGCAATTTCCCAGATTGTTTCAATGAAATGATCCCATTTCTGTCTCTTTGGTATCCTATTCCCTCGCGACCAACATCAAACCAATTGCACATAAAAAGAACACATCGACATTCATGAGTAAAACTGATCTCTATTATGTCAAGTATTTCCCCATAATAGCCGTCTAAACCTGAAGGCAAATCTGTTTTTACTATAACACCCGACATTTGCGTCGATTTCATCTCGTCGGCGGATTTTGTTCTAAATCTGTATCCATTCACAATATAGCCCTTGTAAGACATAACTTGAGAATATGGTATGCTTCCAAGAATGTCAAGGTTAATGTTCCACCTATCATCTGTCGTTTCCCGTAAATGTTTCACACGTGAATGGAACCATTTGAGGAATTCAGATTTATTATGCGTCTCATTAAAAAATGAATTGTACTCATCAAAGAATTCATCTATTTCTGACAACTGCATCAAGACATAGTATTGTATGAGATCTCTATCTTCATCGGATATTACGCGGCGTAAACCACTGAATATATGCCTGCCACAAGAATGAAAGACCCATAATTTAGATTCGTCCTCTTCCTCCACGACCTCGCCTTCATCATTTCGTTCATATCGGTTAAAACGCACGCTTTCACCGTCCATATACATTTCACAGAAATTAATACACTCTTCACAAAGATAACCTTCAGCAATGCATCCTTCGGGTTGTGCCTTGTTAAAGACCATATTTTTTAATTTTCGAAGGAATCTTTCTATTGGATACATCCAACGATATTGAACCAGCCCACCGATTCTTGCTTCACCTGCTAAATGAACTATTAAATGAACCATGACGTCAAAGAAGGCTGGTGGGAAAATCTGCTCCAATTTGCATAATGTGATAACAATATCTTCTTCAAGTTTTCTCAAGATCATCGGATCTAAAACCTTCGAACACAATAATCTAAAAAAACCACTCAATTCTGTTAATGATTGGAGGACAGCATCGTCAACAATTCCGCGAATTGCTAATGGCAGTAAAACTTCCATGTAAACATGACAGTCATGACTTTTTAATCCAGTTATCTTACGTTCTCTTTCATTTACACACCTCGACAGCTGCGATGAGAACCCGTCAGATACCTTCAGACTTTTAAGGAAGCTGAAGATTTTATCACGCTCAGCATTGGATAAAGTATATATAGCTGCAGGTACAGTAATCCGTCCATTGTCTAATTCAATTGGATGTAGTTCTTCCCGTATACCAAGTTGAACTAAATCTCGTCTCGTCCTTAAATTATCTTTTGATTGACCCGAAAGATCTAACATTCCCAAAATATTTTCCAATACATTCTTCTCAATATGCATGACATTCAAATTATGACGAAACTGTAAGTGTTTCCAGTATGGTAACTCTCTGAAAAAAATACTTTGCTTCTTCCAACCGCCGGTTGCACTTTTCTTGGTTGTCCGTCCTAGGAAACTGCTTCGTACAAGTAATTGCTGTTCCCAAATAATGTTGCCATTCACACGAGCTAAGTCAACTCGTTGTCCATAAGGTGTCCGTCGAATTTCTTATTATTATCTGCCCTTTGCCATCTATGCTTTGGTGGAAGGAATCGACGATGACCTAAATAGCAATGCTTCATACTTCCAAACAGCCATGTCGAATGTGTTTTTTCAAAACAGACCGGACATGCGAGTTTTCCCTTGGAACTCCAACCAGACAAATTTGCGTACGCGGGAAAGTCATTTATAGTCCACAATAGTGCAGCTTGTAATTTAAATATCTCTTTCCTACATGCATCATATGTAGGTATTCCAGTAGTCCATAAGACTTTTAGTTCATCCATTAACGGTTCTAGGTACACATCAATTGCGTTGCCAGGACCTTTAGGACCAGGAATTAGTAGCGTCATCATCATAAATGATGAACTCATTGACATCCATGGTGGTAGATTGTAAACAATTAGAATCACGGGCCAAATGCTGTAAGTCAGACTCATATTACCAAACGGATTGAAACCATCTGAGGCTAATCCCAAACGAACATTTCTCTCATCATTAGAGAACTGCGGATATCTCTGATCAAATTTTATCCATTCTTCTGCATCGGATGGATGTCTCATAGCTCCATTAGCATCTCGTTTATTTGAACGAGAATGCCACGTCATCCACTTTGTAGTTTTTTCTGACATGAAGAGACGTTTTAGTCTTGGAATTAATGGGAAGTACCGTAAAATTTTCACCGACTTCTTCTTTCTTTTGAAATCATTTTTTTCTTCTTTATACCGGGAAGCATTACAATATGGACAAAGAACTAGATCCGAATTCTCTCCTCGAAAAAGCATACAGTCATTAACACAAGCATCTATCTTCTCGTATTTCAGACCAAGCGATCGGAATCGTTGCTTCGCCTCTTTCCAATCCTTAGGATAATTCTGAGGATTATTTAATAACTTTCGTATTAAACCCAACACATCTGTCATCATTGCTGCAGTTGATCCGTTCCTTACTTTCATCTTAAACAGCTCTAACAAAAACTGCAAACGCGTCATTTCCACCCCAGGAGCCAATATATCTTCTGCATCTGGCCAACTGCTCGAGAACATATCATCTGAACCAATGTCTTGTGCATCAGGTCTACTTAAATCGTCTATTAGTTCAAATAACTCGTGATCAACATTATTCAAGGTTTGTGTAGTCACTCCTGCATCTACGCCCATATCCTCATCCATTCGCAAATCTAAACCCTCTCCATGTTCTGTCCAAATAGAGTAATGTAACCAAAATCCGTTGAGGATGAGATGGTTATACACTGCCTCTCTAACATCCCATTTAATATTCTTGCATCTCACACATGGACAATAAATCTTTAGACCACCAAATTTCTTATCAACTCTCTCTATTTGAAATGCCCAATCCAAGAACGCAATCACTCCTCTCTTATATTGTTGAAAATCATCGTATCTCTTATCCATCCATGATTTATCCATTTTACTGCACAATCATAATAAAATCCACCATTGTGTTATTATAGACAACAAGTTTTCTACCCTAAACCATAATGAAGTGTTTCTCTTATACACAAATCATTATGGGTATATGTATTGTATACACAAACCATTATGGGCATATCTATGATATACACAAATCATTATGGGTATATGTATTGTATACACAAATCACTATGGGCATATCTATGGTATACACAAATCATTTTGGGATATCCATTGTATACACAAATCATTATGCCTAATCTATTGTATACACAACCTAGGGAGAAAACCTAGGCTTATCATCAAAACAAATCATAACTAAGGGAAAACCTAGACAAATCATATCTATTGTATACTAAACAAATCAAGCAAACCTAGGCATATCATCAAAACAACTAAATCATATGGGGAAAAACAACTCTAACAAGATTATCAAGTAAAATAAACAAGAATAAAAGCAAAGGAGTGTTGATAGTTACCGGAAATAAAGATTAACGAGGTCAGAAAGCAAGGAGGAGCTGGAGGCGACGCCGGGGCGGAGCGGGCGATCGTGGGGCGGCGGGTTGGAGATGCAAGAATGGAATGAAAATGCAGGTCGAAGGGGGTTTTTTCGATCTGACCAATGGGGACGGTCGTAATGACCGTCTCCATTGGTGACGATCGGCGACGGTTCACTAGAGACCGTCGCGTTTGGCCACGCAGAGGGGACGGTCAATCAAGACCGTCCCCTCCGGTCGACCACTTTGCACCATTCGACAGATGCGACGCCAACAGAGGACTTATGGGAACGATCAGGACCGTCCCCAAAGCCCTTCAAGAGGCAGAGGGGACGGGCAAGATAACCGTCCCCTCTGGTCGACCACTTTGCACCATTCGTCAGCGGCGACGCCAACAGAAGACTTATGGGGACGGTCAGGACCATCCCCAAATCCCTTCAAGAGGCAGAGGGGACGGTCACTATAACCGTCCCATCTGGTCGACGACTTTGCACCATTCGTCAGAGGCGACGCCAACAGAAGACTTATGGGGACGGTCAGGACCGTCCCTAAAGAAGGCAGAGGGGACGGTCGCTATAACCGTCCCCTCTGGTCGACCACTTTGGTCCATTCGTCAGAGGCGACGCTAACAGAGGACTAACGGGGACGGTCAGAACCGTCCCCAGAGCCTTGTCAAGACAGAGGGGACGGTTAATACAACCGTCCCCTCTGGTCGACCTCTTTGGTCCAACCGCTAGAGGCGACCCAACAGAGGACCAACGGGGACGGTCAGAACCGTCCCCTAAGACCTTTCAAGGCAGAGGGGACGATCGTTAGTGACCGTCCCCATTGAGTTAATACAGAAGGGACGACAGCCCATATACAGTCTCCTATTATGTGGTTATTGGGGACGGTAGTTTAATGACCGTCCCTAAAAAGAGGCATTAGGGACGGTCATTCAAAGACCGTCGCTAGTTGTCGTCCCTAAATGGGGCAATTCCTGTAGTGCGTTGAGCTTCCTTCTTGGCTTGTTCTCCTCGTTCATCGAGCATACACGCCCAAGCATTATATCAAGGATTGATTTGTCGATTCGTTGGATACACACCGATCTTCTTGCCACCTCATCATCTTTCTGACCAGCCTCTACCACTCTTGCCATAGCCTCATTTTTTCCTATTTTCTCGGATTTTTCAAGGCCGCACCTTTCACCCAATCACTGAGCTTCCTTCATGACATTTTCTCCCCGAAGTACCCTCTTACACGCCCAGGGATTGCTTGGAGGATTGGATCAACGATTCTCTTGATATCCATCATTCTTTGGAGCTGTCCACCTTGCATGTACAAAACACCCCATCTTCTTCCCATTCGTTTTTTGAACCCTCTTGGACCCGTTTTGGCCACCCTTCTTCGAGATCAAGATAGAGTGAAGTGACAGTGAGCTCTCCAGCTCCTCGGAGGCGCGACTAAGCGAGTCGAAGGGCGGCTCCATCCCCACCTTCGGCCACCGACCGTCGAGGTTCCACCTTCCTGGCTTCCCGATCGGTAGAGTAACTTTTCTTTCATCGCTTAGCTTAGAATGACCCTTAGGTGGATTCTTTGTTGTTGTTTTAGCTTTTAATTGTTCGTTTTAGCAATTAATATCCACCTTCGATGTTCATCGGAGCTGGTGAACTCTACCACGGTGTTTCCTGCCGTCTCCACCACGCCAAACCCCCTTACTCTCTTCCTCTACGCTTCACCACACCCCCTGCACTTCCAGACCAACCAGATCCAGTGTGGATCTGGCTCAGGGTGCTCTAACTCCTCTGCCTTCGCCGGAGCACTTCCGCCCACGCCACCTTCCGTCCACACCCACCAATAAGCACCCTAGGACCGTCGCCTTCGTCTACCTGAGCTTATTGCAGGTCTTGGAGGGCCAAAGGACCCCCCCCCCCCCGAAGGGTTGATTTTTCTATTCACCTGAAGCACTTGGAGCTCTCATCTTCCCTGAGCTTGTTCCTCATCATATGAGCTCCAGGTCGCCTACTGAAGCCTTCATCTAGAGTGGAGCTAGACGACCGGAGGAGCACGCTGAAGCCGATCAAAGTTCATCTTCGTCGTGTTCTTGGCGAGTTCTTCCTGGTCCCCCTTCTACCCCCCCGTGCTGACACGTGGATAAGTGGAAGGAGGCCCGTCTTCGATCGTGCTATTATCTGGGTATTTTGCACCATCAACCTGATTCCTTTTCGTATCTAATATTCGAAACTTAATCTTTCATTTACCGCATATTATATTTTTGTAATTTTATAATTAGGCCCCCATGCTTATGTTATGTGCACTTAAGTCCCAGTCCAACTCATCCGACCAACCTTGGTGATTTTGCAACCAACCCCCTGTGGGTTTGGTTATTTTACACTTGTTCGAATATTTTGAATATTAAGTGTGAAGTTTTTGGTAAAATTGCATATTGGCCCTTTGAGCTATTTGCATATATACCCTTGTCTGGACTTGTATTTTAGCATGCTTTCTTTATTTATTTCAAATAACAAATTAACTCGAAAAAATCCCAAAAAATAAATATAACTCCTTGGTGCATTGTTATTTCACGCCATACTTTTAGTTTTTCATTTTGAAGCTTTTTAGTATTTATAAAAAATTTAAAAACGTGCCTTTTTGTCCCTGTGTGCACTAGAAAATAGATAAAAATTATAAAAATATTTTGAAAAATTCTCCCAAAATATATTTTATGTATTTATTTATCTTACAACTCCAGGATCTAAAAAACCTAAAAATATAAAAAGTAAAACCATAAAAATAGCAAAACCCCAAAAACCTTTATAAAAATATATAAAATTCTAAAAACTCCAAAAATTGTGCTTTATATCTTGTATTATTCTCTGTATTATTATCTAGCTACAAAATTAATTTGGAGAATTTTTGGTACTGCTTGCTATTTTATATCTCCATATTAATTTCGGCTATACATTTTTATCCATGTTTTGTGATATTTTTGACTTTAAAAATACAAAAAAATTAGCAAAAATATAGAAAAATCCCAAAAAAATAGAAAAATCTAAAAAACTCAAAAACATCTTGTTTCCTGTATTTTGCATATTTTTACATATTTTTATATATATTCTACCTCTCTCCTTCCTATAATGTATATATACACTATATATAGCTATATTATTTATTTAAAAGAAAAAGCAAAATACAAAATCCAAAAATATAAAAAGAAAATATAAAAAATATAAAATCAAAAACCAATTACAAAAATATAAAATAAAAACACAAAATAAAAACACAAAACCCCGCACCCAAAAATATAGACAATTGTCATATTCATTTCTGTGCATTATTACCCAGATCTACCTGTTCGCTCTCGGTGTTCGACACTCTACATTTTGCCCTATACACATATTGTGTAGAGTTATAATAAATTTTAACTCCATACTTTGATTTCCTTTCTTGATATTCTTTGTGGGTAATTGTTGATTTAATCCGGATTTCTAAGCGGCCAATGCATCGATTGTGTTCCCGCTTTGTGTGGAATATACGATCGCCTGATTTTTGGGTCCATCATATCTCTCTCTCTCTCTCATAAAAATAAAATAAAGACTACACTGCATCATATTGGTGTTCTCCTCAGCCACTAGGTCTGCTTTGCTACTCTCTACTATCATCCTGAGAAGAAAAGGCTTATCTCAACCTTGCTTGGGTGCTCCAGCTCTCCTAAGAAAATCACCCTCGCTCCATAGGCTCTCACAAAAGTCAAACAGAGAAGATGATTAGAATATATAAATAATTGTTATATAAAAAGGAAATAAAAGAATATAAAGACAATAATAAAGACATGTAATATATATAAGCTATCCTACGTGTTGCTCCCCGGCAATGGTGTCATTTGTTGATTAACAACTGATCTACCGTCTGACAAGCTAGACCGATAATCGTAGCGCAACCAAGTACTAAATAAAACAACAGTTAACCCACAATGAAATAAATCAATAGATGTATGTGAGTTGAAATTTATTATAACTCTACAAAGAAGTGTATATAGGTGCAAGTATGTAGAGTGTCGAAACTAGAAGCAAATGTGTCTGCAGTAATTATCAATAGTTATTTCTAATTACAAATAATAATAATTGTGTTTTTTATTTTTTCTTATTTTATGTGGGTTTTAATCATATTTGGTTTTTATGGATTTTTAATTGCTTTATATATGTTTTATATTTTTAATCTTTATTTGTTTTTTGTTTTAAATTTTTGCAAATTTTTAATATGTTTTTGTTTTTCCAAATATGATATACAGTAATATTGAATAATAAAGATATTATACCTTATATAAGCAATATATAATATATATAGATAATATAGCTATTTAAATTTTATATAAGTAAAAGTATATTAAAAATAAAAAATAAAATGTTTCGTGATTTTTTATTTTTTTTTATTTTTGGTAATTTCTATATAAATTTTCCATTTTTGTGGATTTTTAAAGTAATTAAATGCATAAAATAGTAGATATAATAAATATCTAGATATTTTAAGGTTTAATAAATGTTTATAAGTCCAAAATAAACCTAAAACTATTTCTAATATATAGTATATATAATAAACAAAATTCAAAAATAAAATGAAGCATTTTTTGGATATTTATATAATTTTTAATAATTTTTATAAGATTTTTAGTGTTTTGTGATTTTTATTTTGTATTTTTAGCGATGTTTGGTTATGTGATAGAATATATAATAAATATAATATAATTTTTGGAATTTTTGGAAGAGTTTTTATGATTTTTATGAGTATTTATGTCTAACTAGGGAATATAAACATGTTTATAGATTTTTAGAAAATGGAAAAATGAGTTAATGCTAAAATAAAATTATACATGAACAAACAGGATATCATGCATCTAACATAATTCTCCTACAATTATTAGAGCAATAAAATCTTTAATGTACATAAAATATAAGAAGTAAAAATGATGCAGTTATAGGGACTTATTTGTAAATATAATAAACTAAATATGCATTTTAGAATAAGTACTACAAGTTTAAGGGTACATTTGTAATATTTATATCACCCATGTATCTCTACACATGAGACGGAAGGATCAAAGAGCAATAAAAGCAAAGTATGGAGGTCTAGTTGCAATTAATAATAAAGATATTACACATTATTTTACATTTACAAGATTAAATCAAAATAGAAAATGGTTGGAGGGCTTGCTTGAAATTACCCAGGAGGTGGTGCGTGATTGGCACGTGAGGAGAAGATAAGCGGCAGGGGTTGCGCCATGTCACTTCACTTATAGATGAATAGTTGTGGAGGGGGTGATGCTTCGTTCTAAATAGACGCTTCAAACTAGATTTGGAATACCTTCTTTATCCAACAATGTTGGAGAAAGGAGGAAGCATAGTGAAGAACAAGTCTTCCCTAAACTGCAATAGTGAAATACTCGTTTCTCTAGCATTCTCTAGCCATACTGATTGGTTCTTCTTCTTCCCGGGAGTGTCCCATAGATGTAACTGGCTTCCTAAATGTCTAGGTCTCATCGGAGGAGACTTGGAAGTCTGTTTATTCTCAAGGATCTGGGGGTCTGTTCTGCTTTCGATCTCAGCTCCATGCGTCTTCTCTAAGTCCTCCCTCCTGCACAAAACACTTATGGGCTCGATGGCTAGATCCTCGACCCAGAATTGAAGTAGATTGCTTAAGGGAAGAGGTGGTCGATGTGATCTCCGATGAGGTAGATGATGGGAGATCTAGAACCTCGATATGTGCAAGATCAAGGGTGGAGGTTGAGGGGTTATGATGTAGAAATGGATGGAGATTGAGATGGAGTGGTTTGGGGATCGAAGTAGGTAGAGATTCACAGTGAATAGATGGTCATATCCTAGTGCTCTGATGAACTATAAATCCTAAATTTCATGCTCAAAGAACATGAATCTATCTATACTAAGGATTAAACTACATTAAGAAATGAAAATGCAAGCTAAATAAACTAAAATTAGTAGCTCATACCAAATCATGGACCATGGAGCATACAACCGTCAATGCAAGCTCCGACTATGGATGGATCACATTCTCCTCCTTCCCCACGTCGCACATCCATGGATCTCACCTCCTATCACAAGCTCTCAGCTAATGGATTGAGGGGTTTTGGGGGCTTGAAAATGGATCAAAAAAAGGAAGTAGGATATGGGTATTATGTATAGACATGGAAGGTGGTGATCTCGTGAGGGAGTTTGCATAAGGAAGAAGGGGGTTGGTGAGGGTTATGGTCACGACGTGGAAGAGGAGTGTGGGAGTATTAGAATGGTGGTAGTCTCTAAGTGGGAGAAGCGTGGAGGAAGAGTAGAAAATTTGAGAAGAATGGATATTGGCTCTTTTGACAAAGTCAGAAGCTATCGAGGGTATAGTCGACCTAGAGTCAACAAAAGCTGTCATGATTGCTCCATATGGACCAAGTCAGGATAAAAGAAAATAAAAAATACGTGTAAGTTCGATAAAAAATAGTAATTGATTTTTAAGTTCGATAAAAAATAGTAATTTATTATATTAAATAAAACTTAAAACATGAAAATATATAATTTTATAAACTAGTTTTATGTTTTTTTATTTTTATAATATTTTTTGTAAGATAATTTTTACATGTATATACATATGTGTATAACATGTATTCTACATATTTTATTTTTATGTTGTATTTAATAAAAATAATGGTGTATTTACAAGTTTTATATATTTATAACATTGTCAAATACATATTTTTATTTTGTTTTTATAGGTTGATTTTTCGTTGTTAAATAAACACATGTATGTACATTATAGGTATAATATACCTATATATTATAATGTGTTATTTATTGTAATGTCTTTTTGAATGCTTTTATTCATGTTTATATTTTAATATGTTTTGAATAATATATACAAGGGTTTACAAATATAATGATAGTAAAAATATGGAGAATAAAATAATCGATTATTTGTACAATCACCCACAGTACAATAGTACCCCAAAAAAGCAAGCTTTTGTATCTCAGCTTCATTTTTATTGAAACTACCTTCATTAGATAGAAATTTTAATTTGAGATACAATGAAGATGAGTTTGGATCAATTTGAGTTCATATGGAGTAGATATTGGTATATGATGTTCGGTTTGCAACTTTTTCGTATGTGTGTGCAAAGTGCATTGTCCATTATTTTTATGGTTATTATTTTTGCATTTTTTTATATTATTAGGTATAAGTTTTATTTTCAAAACTATATTATTTGAGGTGTGTATAATAAAGAATACAATAATGTAAAATGTCTATTTTTAATATAAAGAATTAGGGTTTCTATACAGTATTCATGCCCTTATCTCTCCCTACTTTATTCCTGATCAACCTAGTTAATATTTGACTTGGTCTCGAGGTTAGGGTTAATTAGTATCTTTGATACTTCATTTATTTATTTCTTTTTGTATTCTTTATTCTTTTATTTTATATTTAATTACATGTATTAATGTTCTACTTACATACTATTTACAGAACAATGTTAGATGTTGATTTGTTCAAATTAATGGTATTTACATGTAATTTTCTAGATATTTAAATACAAAAAGTAAGAATAAAGGTAGATGAATGGTTATTCATTAGTCGTATTTTGGATCCTACGTCATAAGATTTGGCTCATCAAGAGGAAACCAACGAAATTTGTTTTGTGTGAATCAGATTTCATTTTGAATTGTTACGATTTCCGATGAAAAAGAAGTAAGGAGGATTAAGATGTCATTAACCCTTAATGATTGTCATTAGGAATAATTAATCATGATTTAAAAACTAATGAAGGATTAAGGATGAGTGAAGATCTTAATCCTAAGAAAATATAAATTAAAGAAATGCTCCCTTTTCATGGATTTGTTGAAATATCATATCCTTTATATCTTGATTTATATTCATTTTACGTCTTTGCATTACAAATTAATATGCATTCCAAACTAAATCATTACAAACTTAGTTTAGAATTAACTTAACACATCGATTAGTGAAAGTTAATCACGATTAGCAAAAGTTAATCATGATTAATGAAAGTTAATCACGGTTAGCGTTAATTAAGCATCATTTGCAAATCTAGAAGCTTCAGGAAAGATCTAACGCAAGCCCTAAGTTTCGGAATAAGCCTTGACCAAAAACATGGGCCAAAATAATGAGCCACTAACCGTAGTTAAGGGTTAAACCATGGTTTACTAACCATAGTTAATGATTTATGAAGCCTATAAATAGCCCCCTCACCCATTCATTTTCCATGATTTCCACTACCACCACTACCCTAAGGGCTAGGGTTGAAAGGTCGGGAGGAGGAGAGGGAGGTGAGGAAGGAGCGCTGGCAAAGTGCTGGTGAGAGGATGAGGATGTGTCATACTCTCCTAGTTGGATTTGTGTAGGAATTAAGTAGCTCTAACTTGAGCTAGGTTTTAGGTTCATCTTCCTTTCTAATTTGTTTTGCGTTGTGGTTTGAGGAGAAATCTTAGCATTGCCATGCTCGGGTGTAGGTGGTTCAACCTCAATGAGCATAGGAGTTCTTTATATGACATACCCACCTTGATAAGAGACTTGTTGATTTTTTTAGTTTTTATTGATTTTATATCTATTTTGATGGAGGAATCTGTATAATGCCCTACTTAGATTGTAGTGGCTAGGTCGTCAGTGAACTCTGTGATTCATCACATGGTTCACTAACCTAAGACACGTGGTACCCATCGATTCTCCGTCGCTTGTAGTTTTGTTATATTCTTTTTATTTCATTGTTGTTTTTCCTCTCAATGATTTTATAGATCTTATTGTTTCTCTTTAGAAATATGTCCCAATATAAGGAAAAACTTTGTCTAAGTTTTCCTAGAAATATCACCCCATATAAGGGGAAGCTCTGCTAAAATTACAGGGAAAAAAATAATCTCTTCATGTTCTTAGCTCGTTCTTCGTGTTCTTGACACAAAAGTGAAGCTTGATCTTTTCAGGAGTCATAGATCACTCTTTCTGAAAATGAATCATGATAAAGCATTGCATATGGGAGAAAGAGCTCAATTAGGTAACAACATTCTACCTTTTTCTATTGGGTTTTTCATATGAGATCGTTGAAATTTCTAATTTTATCTTCTTCACTACGAAGAACCCTAATTTGGTTATTTTTAAGAAAATATGAAAAGTTGCTTGGGATTCCCATTAAAATAACGACTAAGAATCGAATTGATGTAGCGGATTGGAAAGTTAGGGTTCAGGAGTTAAACTAAATATAAATATGAGTACATTTACATAGGAATTATATATATATAAGTCTATACTCTGTGTTGATGAATAAGAAAATCTAAGGATTAACGGAGGAAATACATCATGAGAATTGATGTGTCTTGAAATGAATCCAAAAATGGATCATGTGTTACATTAAGGATGAATGGGAGTAGAACTGTAGAACTACAAGTTGGGCATGCAACATGTAGGTTTGTCTCAAAGAACATGTATTATTGTGTCTCTACCTAAGTGGTGCACGGTTGTCCTGTTATGATAAGTACACATGAAATGAATAAATGATTTGTAACATGTGGTACCGCTTTCTAATATCTTTAAACGACAGAAGATATGGTCATGTCATGTGGAGGTACGTGGTGGAATGATTAGTGTTCTGGTTACGATAACACTTGTGATAAGCCGCTCGTAAATAGATTAAGGTGAAAATAGCATGTGACTTTAAGCAACCGATCCTCGTGGATGGTATGCATATGTGTTGAACATGTGGTAGGATCTAAGGAACCAAGATTACTAATAAAAAGAGATATTGTCAAGGGTAGATTGGAGGATTGATTGATTCAATTATCAACACAATCCCCAATCCCGGAGTGTCCACAGCTTCGGGGTCCGTGGAGGGAAGAGGACCATTCCCTGACGTGGATTGGAATGTATATGGACTAAAATAAAAATAGAATAGAGGAACAACTGTATAATTTGGTTTGCTGAACCTTTCAAATATCATGCTTGGTAATGTTTCTTTTCTTCATTATTGACCATTGGCTCATTTCTTTCAGATATTTTCTGAAAATCCAACAGGCGTCTGAGAATCATCATAAGGACAATAGTCATCCTACCGGCCACAATAGCATTACTCTATAAGGTAGTTGATAATCTTTTTGTGCATCTCCTATAATGTACATGTAAATGGTTATAGTAGAACAATATACCATGTAGACTTTATTTAGTGAATGGAAAAGTGTTGAATTCTTCTTTCTTAGTAATTTTAATTGCAGTCTGTTTCAGAATGTTAATTGTAATTGTTGAATAAATTATGAGTAACCAAATTTGAATATGAAAGGATCCGACTGCCTAGAATCAGGTTCGTGACATATATCGACCTCGTCAAGTCAACACTTTAACCCCAATAGTCAACATTTGGACTTTTGGTCAACATTTGACCATTTTGTGTCATAAAATGAACCAGAGTCAACATTTTGATTTTTCTGTTAACTATTAGTTCAATACTTTGACATGGCTCCTCCGTGACCTACAAATCTCAATTCCCACGTAGAGGATATGCATCAATAGGTTAATCGAAGATCAACCTTTAGAGAAAGATTGACATATCTTGCTTAGACTAGAGATCAATATTGAATATCACTTGATGAAATCAGTTGTGTCCTATCAACTGCATGGTATTCAAGAAGGCCATGGTATATAACTCTATTAATACAAAGGAATCTTTAATTAATTGCTATCGCAATCATTCATTTCAAATGTACATGAAAAAATGATAACTTTTATTGAATTAATGGGTCACCAAGGGCTTACAACTCAAACATACACAAGTTATTACCAAGACTTGCTACAGTGTAGGTGAAATTTATCGAATATGTAGGGGCTTATATGTGATTATAGGAAGGCACAAGGGCTTCTATGCAAAACCCCCATCCATGTGAGGGGCTCATGATAGTCTGTTGGTTTGGCAGTTGGTTCGGGAGTCAATCCTCCATGTGGTCGTGTGTTGTTGCTACAGGTCACCCTGAAGAGCGAGGCTCAAGAGAGGATATCGAACAACGGTGAAGACAATGATTGAGAGGATTGGATGATGAGAGAAGGTGAGAATGGAAACCCTATAATGGAGACCATATGGTAGTTGTAGCTTGGTGCCCCGCCTTCTCCTCCAGTCAAAGGTGGTGGTATTCCACGGAGAAGCTTCATATAACTCTTGTCAGGACAATGTTGGGCAACAAGGATGAGGGGAGGCCAATGATTTATGGCTCCTGTAGCCCTTAGGCATGGTGATCCTTCTTGAAAACACGAAGATGTTCCCAAAGCTAAGGTGAGATGGTTGATGACACACAATTTAGATTTGATCGGAGTAGTACATAGGAGGAGGATCAAGCTCCCAGGTGGAGCTTCATCGACCATTGTTCTCTCATCTTACACGTAATAAATCCTGTTGACGGAGATGGGTTCTCAGTGGATTGGATTTCCCCTGCTAGTCTCGGATGGTTGGCTGATCTCTCTAGGTATTGGCAGACAAAAAAAATGGAGCGAGATGGGGGTCTTTTGTGTGCATAAGGATATGGAGGACCTATGAGCTCAAGTTTGGAGAGAGAATTTAAAATGGGTTGAGGTGGATGAAGAATTGGAGAGGGGGGATCATGATAAGAGTCGGGTTGCTCGAAGTACTACTGAATAAAGAAGAATAAGTTGATTTTGGGCGAATAACAAAGAAACAAAGAGAAGAACAAGAGAGGAAGAAGAAGAAGAAGAAGAAGAAAAAGAAAGGAATAAGAATAAAGGGAAGAGAATCTACCTAAAGATAGTGTACAAAGTGCTTGGGATGGGTTAGAACTCAACGAGCTTCGATGGGATTCTCGCTCAAATCGTTGGCAAACAATGAACTTGGCAACCAAAAAAGTGAGGTTGCGATGGTGATGAGATCACCAGATCTCACCTGGAAGAGGTCATTCTTACCCGACCTTAGATTTCCTCAACCGTCACCTGAGGGTGAAGGGGGGTCGAGCCACTCTCTCGTGAATGGCAGATAGATTCATTTAATGGAGGAGGAAGGGTTTTGAGGAGAGAGGTATTAGGGTTTACGCAATCTCCAGAGTTGGTTGGAGATCGAGACTCGTCTGATAGAGGAGCTAGGTTTGTGGAATGAGTGAGTGGTAGGTGGGCAAAGTCCATGAGGGGGATAAAGTGCTTGGTCGATGGTGGAGAACAAGGTTACTGGGTTTGGTCGAGAAGAGCAGAGATGAAAGATAAAGTATGTACCATCCAATGGCGTTTGATCAGAGAGACACATAGTAGCCATTGATGAATTGGTAAACGTCTGTAATTCTGTTAATACGATCACTTATCGATTTATCAGAACCAAGCAGATATCTCTGTGAAGAGTGGCTTGGCTAAAAATACTTAGATGAGTCTAGGGTTGAACTCAAGTACATAAGCAATTAGCTAATTTAATCTAGGTGTTAAATATTCAATTAAATGAATGATTTAATGTAATCTAGGTCAAGTTATGCAATACAATATGAATGCATTATTTTTTCATGATTTTATACAAGTTAAATCAAAATAAATATGAATACTACAAGATGATTAACGAAACACAATACAATAACAAATCACAACCAATAATGCTCCTGAAAATTCAATGATGTGATTAATATTGAGTTATCTAGATCCCCAACTAGTTTTAGAGCTAATAAAGCACTTAATGCAATTATATTAGACATAAAATAGGAAGTATATATATATATATGCTTTTGTAATTATTTGATTAATAATGTATCGAATCAAATCATAAAATGCATTAGATCCAATAGAATTTTACCATCTTTAAAATGACACCAAGTCCATTAAATTTGGATCTATATAACTCGAGTATTCAAGGAAGAAGTCAGGATCATAATTATAAGTAAACACAATTAATAAAATATTAAAACATTAAAAATCACTCTAATAAGGGTATCATTGTAATAAGTGGAACCCGCTTGGTTCTTATTTGTAAAAAGTCCATCTACAAGGGTAGAAATATAAATGAGATAACCCGACGTAGCTTTCGTGCAAAATCCCAAGCACAGATGAGGCAAATCACGTGAGGGTTGGACCAAAATGCAATTTGAAGAAAGTTCAAGGCTTCGACTACAAACCTCCTAAGACCCATGCACGAAGCGCGTGTGGGTCTAACCTCGATCGACTACAACAGACTCAAGACACATGTAGAGCTTTTTGTTCTTTGGCAGCGGCCCGAGTTCTCCAAGGAAGGTGACTTAGATCAATGGCCAACGATGAATCTAGACCGTAAGATCAAGAGATCATACGGTATCTTCTTGTTGATGATGTTGTCTTCTCCACTGCGACACGGACAAAGGAACTGGG
The DNA here is from genome assembly GCA_037367405.1 of Ottelia alismoides. Lineage (NCBI taxonomy): Eukaryota > Viridiplantae > Streptophyta > Magnoliopsida > Alismatales > Hydrocharitaceae > Ottelia > Ottelia alismoides. Next base: position 726,516 of record JAZKJV010001587.1, read on the forward strand.
ATCCAGTGAGGATGCTCGTTCTCCGCCTTGCTCCTCTGGATGATTTAAAAGCTAAGAAGCTCTACACCACCGTGGCGAAGATGATGAACACTTCATGAATAGCGATGAAGGTCTAAGGCAGGCTGATTGTTTGTATTAATCAAAGGCTAAGGAGCTCAAAAGATCTTCATCAAATCTCTGATTAATTAAGCATATTTACCTACCTGCATTTATTACAAATAAAACAAAGCCAAGGGCGAATCTAATTGGGATGATATGGAGCGAGATGAAGATTGTAGGGAGATGGAAGAACTCAGCCTTAAGTGGGTTCCCAGGTTTTGTGAACCTGAGAAAGTATCAAGGTGTAAACACACATGGAGAAATGGAAGGAGAAGAAGGTGAGGTACGCTTGATTCAATGCTTGAAACGAAGTTGTGTGGGTATTTAATTGATCGAAATGATGATTGAATCCTTATGAATAAAATGGAGAAACTAAAGGAAAATGCTATTGGGATGTGCCTGGAAGATCGAAGAAGACAAATTGAGGATGGAAGGATGTCTGGGATGAGATGTAGACACCTCGGGTCTTTGCTCTACACGACAGTGAATGTGGAGCTCGAATAGCCGCTTGAAGATGGTTGTGACTAGGTCTCAAATGACCAAGGATTTTGCCTGGAGATTACCCCCTTCTTTACGCTCAAATCGATTTCTAACTATCACTTAGGAAAGGATTAGGGCTCGGAGGAACTTACTAGAGTGGCAGATCTGTGTTTATGAAGAAGGGATGGAGTTTTGAGGTTGTGGTGGTTACGCTCCAGGTGGTTGGACTGTGGTGATTTCAACCACCTCTCTCGACCATATGTGAGGGGGACGATAGAGAATGAGGGGATGGTTGAGAGAGTGATGTTAGGTGAAGAGATTAGCGTTGGAAGTTGGAAGATAGACGTTGAGGGTTATTTTTAGAAAATGGGAGAAGTTGGGAGGTTGGGTAACTGGTGAGGGATGGGGGAGAAGAGGTGCATGAAGAAGATGAATCTTTAGTCGTTGGATATCGTGATCCAATGGCTGGGAATTGGGTGCAAAGGAGAAACTCAGATCAGATTCATCAAATGGACCTAACAGTGGAGGAAGGATGCAGTGAGTGAAGAAGAACTGGGTCGGAGGCATCTCCAGGAGAGCCACCTGGCCCAATAAGACAAATTAGAAATACATAAAATACTTATAAATTAAGAAATAAATAGTAAGAGCCATAATTAGAAAAATATTCAACATGAAAGTTTTAGGTCTTTTTGAGATCTACAAATTCTATAGAACTCAAGATCTAGATACATCATATATATAGTATTATTTTTGCAAGCATTTTCAATGAACTAAAAACACTCGTTTTTATTTTTTTTCTTTTTTTTGTATTTTTATTTATGTTTGATGTTGAAGATAATATACACAATATTAAACTACTTTTTATTTGATTTTTAATAATAATAATAAAATGTATAAAATAATAGACACAATAATAGAATTATTTATGTACAATAATCACGGTTAATTAGTTACAAAGGGTTAGTTGTTAATTCTAGTTAATTAGTTATCAGTTGAATTGAATTATTTAAGGTAGATGGATAATAAATGAAAACAATGATGATAAATCAGAGATTTATCATCCATGCGATGAAGGGGTATGAAACCTCGACTGTTAGATCATGATTGATCTAACAGTCAACATTGAGGGCAACTCAAGTAAAGAGGTGAGGCTGTGGACTATTCGATCAACCATATCCAACAGTAGAAGTTGTGAGCGGCTAAAGAGAGAAGAGATGACACATGGCAGGGCATGATGGAGCCATGTGCTGCCACCAAAAAATTCAAAAACAAAAATATAAATCGAAATAAAATATAATTTTTTTTGAAAAATAAATAAAATATAAAACGATTTCAAATAAAAAAGTATTCAACATGAAAGTTGTTCTTCTCAATGAGATTGACAACTTTCATGAAGTACAAAAATGTAAAAGATATCCGTATGCATACTCAAAGTTTTAGGTTAATACTAAATGTATATTGAAGACCAATTTTTATGATTTTCTGTAATTTTAATAGACTCTATATAGAAGACTCACAAACACATTACACTATTTTTTATGTGACTTTTCTTGGATTGAAAACAAAGAGAAAAAGGTCTAACAATATATAATATATACAAGTGAATAATATGGATTATTTAATATACAATACTTAACCTTGATTATGTACAACACATCAATAATTTATTTATATAATTAAGGGGGTTTATTAGCTAAATTGTCTTGAGAAATGATTCGAGATTCATAAATATGGTGGATGAATTATGGATTCATTATTAGTTACATAAAAATTGGTCTTCATATCCACATGTCCCGGTAATTATGAATTACATTCATATTGGTACTAACTATTGTGGATATATATATATATCCATATTAGTTAAATACCAACTATGTGAATCATGTTCATATATTCCCATATAATTTATTAATTATAACAATGATTATTATCTTGATTATCAATTTTCCAATATGCAAGTCCTAATCTAATTAGGACTATATATTACATCCATGAATACTTGGAGATAATATCAGAGAGATTATACATATTATGTGTAGTGACTTGATAATAAACGATATCTAATATCTAATATTTTATTATATTAGGATTCATACCACTTCAAGTCACCGGATGAATCAGATATTGAATCCCATATTTATTTACTTTGAACCCTTTACGTCCATTATCCAAATTTTGGATCAAATAAGATTCTATGAATAGAGATCTCATCTCATTGATTTGATCACTAAGTGAAGTCACTAAAATCTACTTCTGTTTTATCACTCCCTCAGAACGAATGCATCATTTCTATGCTATATACTCGAAGACATTGAACTCTGAAGTTCAAATTAATTTTTATTTGTCTCCTTTAAGTTCCCCAATCAATCATTAGGTAAAAATATCGATCATATACTTTCCAAAATCATACATACATATATATATATATATATCAATAATATCAATTTTTTATTATGTTTGTTAAACAAGGCAACCTTCGAAAAGTTAGTGAGCTCATGTCTCTTGGTTCAATAAGTATGAACATCTATGAATCTTTTAAGATATCATGCATCTCATATGTCCTTGGATGCACACCAACTCGCCAGTATATAGACCTTGTCAGGCCATCAACCTATCGGTATGCCTAATCTACATACTCATACTATTGATGCCCATGTAACTCTTGTCAAAAAATGTTTGCACATTCATGATAGTATAAGATACACGTCTTAAGTATCTCGATCTGGTCAATTTAACTCCTTTACAATGTCTTATATGACACCTCTAAATCTATAGTCATATATAAACAACCTACATCAAGAGGGTTGGTTAAATATCAGTCTTTAGAGAAAGATTTCTATCTCTTCTTAGACTGGGATCCTTTTTGAATATTACATTTCTATGCTAGTTTTTTCCTTGATCTAACTTTGAAGATCTACAACCTTACATAAGCCTATATGATGTAACACCTTAGATCAATAGTTGTATGACATTAAGATGTCCATGGTTTACAACTCTATTTGTACGGAGGGACCTTATCAGCACGAACTTAATTTATTGTTTATTTCAGATAATGGAGTAAAAGAAATAACATCTATTGCATGATGACCTGCCATGGGCTCTCGTCCAACAATATATACCCCCATTGTATAAAAAATAAATTTAAAAATGTGATCGTTTGATTTGGTTGCAATAACAAGATAAAGCACTTTTTTAGTAAAAAAATTGAATGCGTTGTTTTTTTACAATAAAAAATTCAAAGTCAAATTTAAATTTAGATTATGAAATTTTAATATATTTTAAGGTTTTGTATGTGTCTGAGATTTAAAATATTAAAATATTTTTTATTAAGTTTAGTGAAGTATAACGGTCTAAAATTGAAAGGTGGTCACATAGTAATAATTATTATTAAAATATTTATCAAATAGATAAGACATCATTTACTACAATTAAATAGGAAACCATTACAATAAATGCTAAATAAATTCAAAATTTTAGAATTATTGGAGAAATAATGAAATTTTATTTTTTAATATAAAAAGAATGAAATAACATGCTTATAAGTTTTAGATTTAGAAGATCAAAATAAGTATTTATAAAAGGCAATTTGTAGATCTATGTTGGTCACACATGCTTATTGGTTTAACTTTTTTATCAAAAATATAAGTTTATATTTCAAATTTCAACATGAATATTAAAAATTTCAATTTCTCTCACACATTACTAAAAAATATGAAATATACTAAAAATAAATGAATTTAATGCAAAAAAGAAAATACATAAGAAATGAAAATTTTGAATTATAAATATAAACTTCTTGAAGAAATTACGATATCCCCCAAGCTGAAGATTGTTGACCAAACATTTGGTTGGAACTCGCAAGCTATTCTAGTTAACTTCAGGCACAATCAATCTGCATTTTATCAAGAAATTTGTTCTTAGTTTCAAGAGTTTGAACATAATTGTGGATGAAGTTTCTAGTAGATCTGCTCCTAGACAAAGCTTAACAACGATTTAACCATGTTGGGGATGGTTAGAAATGGATTCATATGAGTTTGAAATATATTGTGAAGAAGTTGTGTAATCTAATATTTTTATATACATTTAAGCTTAAATCAAAATGCTTGAATTGATGAAAGGGAATCTCATGAATCATAGTTCTTTTTAGATGAATTGTTCTACATAATTTTTGAGATTCTTATCTATTAATGGATTATCTCACTTGTCTCTACGCTCACATCGAAGATGAGATATGCCTTTCCCGATTTGGTCTTGATCTTCACACTACATAAGAAAGATAAATCATAGCTCTGGTAAACTTCTTATGTCACAAGAAGCTTTGCAACTTAAAACCTTCAACTTGCAAGTTGTAGTGGAGGAAGGAATTAGTTGTCTAGATCATTTGCAAATTAAAGTTTTATATATGAGAAGTTGTTGTGGCTTTAAAAATCAAATTCAAGGGCTTTCCAACATGACCAAAACTAGGGCATATAAGTGAGGTGCATGCCTATACGAGGCTGTCGAAGATACCATTTTAATTACAAATTTAGTTGGGAAATAGGGAATAAAGTGAACCATGGTGGAAGTGACCAATGCAAAAGATGAAGTGAGGGTGGCAAAGGCATCATCTATTGGCTATTAAAGTTGCAGACAATCCAAGACAAAAATTTAAATATGGAAGTTTCCATAACTCTATACAATGTGCTAATGGTTAGTTGTTTTTAGTATAATTTTTATTATATTTTTAAATTTGATGTATCTTATTTTTATTTAGAGGGTAAAAATAAGTAGTTTAATTTAATAAATATAAAAAATAAAAAATGTTTTTTATAAATACATAATTGTTATACAATAAATTTTATTTTAATACTTATTTTGTATTTCTATCTGAGGTTGATATTTACTTGTCTATGTCATACAATTTTTTATTTCCTTTATTCATTATTATTTTTTGTTGTCTAGGAAGTGTCAAAGCACACTTTTTACACTCTCCTTTACAATATTTACTTATGCTTTTTATAAGTATTTTTATCTTATTTTACTTTAAGAAAAATGAACAACGATGATAGTTTATTTGTGTTCTCCTTAGATATGGAAGTTTGAATCTCATATAAACTTACGTTATGATGCTTGATTTTTATTTGTCTTAGTGCGTGTTATGTGACTTGAGTTTTTGTCCATGGTACCAAAGTATTTTTAATAGTAAAAGATGTTTTAAATTAATAAAACACTCGAGTAGATTTACTTCTATATTCATATGAATAATATCATTGATGTATTGGTTTCCCTCATATATTCTTATGGCCTTTTTATACTAAGGGTAGGATTTTCAAAAAAAAAATATAACAATATATATATATATGATTATAATGGACATTAGAGGAGATTACTAAATTAAATAGTCTTTCACTGAAAAAGACAAGAAATATGAACACAAAGAAGAATAAGAATTTAGGAATTAAATATCTAACTCAATTTATAACTTAGTGGATTAGATCAAGACAAAAGTTATTCAATTTGATTCACATGGCACATAGTTGTTTTGTCTCAATGCTCCATTAAGGCAAATGTAGGACATGAGGAGAAGAATATGTTTATGATGCCAAGGTTCATGTTCGGGTTGAGTAAAAGTGAGACATAATCGGGTTCAGAGTCCGACCCGCGTGGGGCTGCCGATAACTCCCGGGAGGGAAAGATCATAGGATAGGAGGAGAGGAGCAATGCCAAGTTGAAACCCATATCCTTCCCCTTCCCTGGTGGAACCACAGAGTTCCTATCCCCTTCTTCCCCTCCCTTCTCCAATCCCTACACAATATGGAGACCCTCATCATAAGAGCTGGCTTCTCTTCCGCGAGCTCTGCAGCCGCCACAACCCAGTTCTTGCCATCTTTACGGATAAGGAGCCGTTCTTTCCGCTCCTCTCATGAGGTCCAGAGAAGATCCAATGCCGCAGTGTCCATCTTGAAGAGCTCTACTCAGGGTACATTCGTTTTCCAGAGATGGGTTTTGTTCAAATGCCCCTTTTTCTGTTGAATGTGGCCTGTACTACCTTAATCGAACCGTTTATGGCAGGGTCATTTTAGGCTGTGTTTTGCTTTTGATTTATTCAGATAAGGGTTGACGTTGTTTGTCTCTTCTTTTTTCCTATCTTGAAGAGATCATGGTATTTTAAAAAACTGGATGTTTCTTTAAGATTTTAGATGGTTACTGATATTGCTAATATTTGTTCGAAAGAAATAGACCTTTTCATCACCATTTGAAATGCCTTGTTATGTACTTCTGCAACATCTAAGTTTTAGTTGAAATCCAACTAAATATTACATATGAGTAGAAATGTCAGCTTTTACCAACCTCAAGAACCTTTTACTGGAAGAATGTGGAATTCATTCGCTTTAAATAAAGGACAGGGTATTGGTCTTTCGCGAACTGATTCAAATTTATTCGGATTAATGAGGTATATCCCAGCAGCCCCTAACGGAAATGTGACCTCTTGTGTGCAAATCTCAACCGGTAATACTACAACTCAGTTTAAGACGTTGAAATGGTTGGCACACATTTGCATAAAATGGCTTATCACTTGTGATATTTGCAAGAAATGGTTGGCACACATGGAATTCTTGATGGGTTTTTTTTAGTATTTGTATGACAAATACTGCTTGTTGCTTTAACAGAGTTGCACTTTTGCATTTTTAGGACGTGAAGTTACTCAAGAAGATGTGTTGCAAGTGTTTTTGAAGGAGAGAAAACTTAATGGAGATTTTATTTCTAAAGTTTCTGATGCATTTTGGAGAAGAGATGAGCTACTTTTTGTTGAGTCAGAGGAGGTGCCGGATCAAAAAGATATTCCAAAAATGGAAGAGGTGTGGTTAGTGGTATTTAAGTACACTGTAGTTGCGTATTTAAAAAAACATGCATAATAGTTTTCCTCTACTTCGTAGTCTTACTTGCATCTCTTTGAAGGGAGTGGAAGATGAAGGATATAATGGATTTCTAAAGCTGGCAAAAACAAAAGAATGGATTTATGGAGATAGTGTTGCTCCAATGAACAGAAAATTGAGTGTGCAGGTATGCATGGTTCCTCGTGTATAATGTACCTTTAAGGAAATCCTACGAGCCAATGGCATAATTTTGACAACATTTCTAATTACAGGAAAGGCTTTATAACAGTGAAAGAACAAAGAAGCTCAATTTACTGCAATATGATGCTGTATGATTTTTTTTGTTCTTATGATGTTTTTCATTATCCCATTTCTCATGATTATGCTAACTTCTAGTTACATGAGTTAATGCTGAAACATATAATCACGTGAAATAATGGTCGTTTACTTGCTTATTATTAAGGCAAAAGATGGTATGACGTCGAAAAGATGCCTACCTTGTAACTTATGTATATTCATAGTATACAAGAATTACAAAGATGAAAAAAATCTTTAAGATTTTAGCATGTTCAACCTCGTTTTACATAAACGTATGTTCATCAAGAAGACAGAGCCATTTTGAGCAAGACAGAGAGCCCATAAGATGGTCGCAACCCACATTTTGATTGGGCTACTGTCATGCTCAAGTGCGTCTAGGGACCCCCAAAACTGGTTCCAGTCTACCGTCAAAATCTTTTCTACAATCATGGCTGCCCAAACCTTCCTAGCAATAGGACATCCAAGGGAAAGATGCTCAACACTCTCCTCATTCACCAAAAAACTCTTACAAGTGTCTTCATGTCCATGAAAGAACTAAGCTCTTCTATAACCTGTTATAAGACAATTCCTCCTCAACATCCAAATGAAAATATGGATGCGTGGCGATATCTTCCAACTCCATAGGTTAGCGAATTGATTTGAGATCGACGTCTATTCCAAGATCTCCAAATGGTAAAAAGCTTTATAGGTCTTTTGCACAATGAAATGTCCATCAGACTTGGACCAATGAGCAATAGAGCCAATCACCCCCTCCCCCCCCCCCCCTCCCCACCGCCACCAGGTTGACAGTGCCTCAAGCAACAATAATCTTTAATCGGACAACTCAATACGGTAAGGATATATCCAGCTACCACCCTCCAAACAATATCTGACAGAAACCTCTGTATCAATAGTTAGAGCAAAAAGGCATGGAGAATGAATCTACAAAGGCCCATGCCTAGTCCAATCATCTCACTAAAATCTGAAGCTATATCCATCACCTGAGACAAGCTTCATGTATGTCACCACATGCGGAAGCACTGAGCAAATCCCCATCCAGAAGTTAGAAGACAAAGAAATAAAGGACAAAGAACAATGAAGTATGCAGAATTTAAATGACCCTTCCAAATTTTTTCTCTCCCGTGTATGGCTTTTCTTTTGTACACGCTTTTTCTCAAAATAACATCTCTCTTTTTAAAAAAATTGACCCAAATAGGGCCCAAAAAATGCAGTCTTCTCTCTCTCTCTCTTCGATTCTCGAGGTATTTTTAACGATGTTTGAGATTCGAGAATAATTCTAGGGTTTCTGCTGAAACCCTAATTATGCATATATTCTTGAAGATTATTCATTTATTATTCAAAGATCTATTCCACATTGTTCAAGTTCAAGCAACAGAAAATGCATGGCATCGTTGTTCATGATATTGTGAGGGCTTCTGAACCCACACCAACATCGCTTCCTGTCTGTAAATCCTAATCCAGGTTCCAGGCGACATCGATGTCGCACCTTCTGCAGCAGCAGCAGCAGCCCCAGCATGTGATGTCGCTCACCCTCTCGGCAACACCCCGTAAGAGAGGCCTCTGTTCCTCTCCTCTTCCAGGAGATCCCAGCTCCAAGCGGTGCATCCTCTTGCGCACAACTCCTCCAGCACGCGTATAAGGACCGATCACAGCTCTTCCACGATCCTAGGCGGTATGTGATGGCCCTCCAACGATGATCTGAGGTGGAAACACTTTCCCTAAATGATGAGAGCCTAACTGTGGGCTTGTCTGTAAAACAATGGGCTACAACGTTAAAAGACTTGAATGCATAAGCGTATCAGAAATAAAGGATAAAGAATAATGAAGAACGTGGGATTTAGCATGGAATCCTACCCCCTAAGGAGCAGAATGAAACCACGAGAGAAGGTCTCAAAGGGTTATATGTTACATTCAACTTTCCCATCTGATGCAGGAGGTCTGGGGCTTCTTATATAGCCTCCACAGACCCTCCAAGTCCCACCACTAGTAGATGTGAGACTAAACAATGGACGTGGTAAATGGATCCTGCAGTGATCCATTTACCCATCTACATGATAAGTGACACATATACTCCAACATACCCTAACAAACAACAATCGCTTAAATTAAATAGGAAGAACAATGGGATGGTTGATAAAACTGCCTTCAACAACATTGGGTGCCTACCTCTCGAAAAATGCATAGTATGCCAGATCGCCAACTTCTTCTCCATCTTGTAAATAACCGACCACCACTCTGAACTTCACAACCTACTACCCACCACCGGAAGATCAAGATAAGTGATAGGGAAAGCCTCTCATTGTGTATGCAAGGCATTCTCACAACACAAGACCTCCTCGTCCATACCAAAATACAAAAAACCAAAATTTTCATGCGCAACTCCACTTCTAACATCTTTTGACCTACCATGTCCTAAAATATCCAGAAAGAAATCAGTCAGGAATCAATCCGGACCAGGAAATCCGTCCCCATTTAGATCTACAACCGTACGCTTAACCTTAGAGAACAAGAATGGTCTCGACAATTTCTCAACCTGTAAAGTAGATGAACATAAGATCTCTTCCCAGTCATCTCACGCCATTAATAGGTATGCATCTACTGGTCTCCAAATAATGTTTTCTCAATACACTACTAATGGAACGATCTCCAACAATCACCTCCCCACCCACCTCGACTGAATGAGTTAGATTCCACCTCATACAACCATTGGTCGTTGCATGCAAAAATATGATGTTCGCATCCCCCTCCTTCATCCACTTCCATATTGATCGTTGCTTCCATTCAATTTTCACATATCTTGTCCTCCTCTATAAGGACGCAACTATACTCACGTCTCGAGACCTCCTCCTCATCTTGTAGCTCCATGGAGTCATCAATCTGATCTAACTGCACAACTTCAACATGTGCAATGTCTCTCCTCTAGCCATGAAGCGACGAAGACTCCCTCCTAAACTAAATGAGCATGACATGTAACGTCCTGAGCTTCTTCGCCATCCTTTAAGATCCAGATGCCATAACCTTGTATCATGCCAGCATCCCTTGACTTTCTCATATAACCCCTCTTCTTGCAACCAGACACACTCAAAACAAAAATGGTACCAGTGTGATGGCCATCACCTGAATCCCAATAGATGGATGTATGATAATATGATCCGAATGTGACCGAAGCAAGCAATTACAGACCCCAAGAGAAAGCACCCTGGCATCATGACTGAATAGAGGAAACGATCCATGCATGACCAGGAGGTCGAACTCCTTCAGGTATACTTCAGGATCAAAGGCATCCAAGACCTCCGTCTCGAACTTGCCAACAAACTCAGTAGAAAACGGGGATCCAAGGTCTAACCCATCCTTATTACACGATCGATCAACAACACAGAGAGTGACGTTGAAGTTCCCACCACGAAGCCACACGAGGTCCAGAATCGTGCACGTACCAAACAAAGCTCCTCCCACGGCACATGTGAAAGTGAACCAGTAGGGCCATAAACCGTCGACAAAAAAATAGAAAGCTATCTGAAATCATTCCTAGTACCATTGAAAAGATCCTAGTATCGGACAATAAATCCACAAGCAATAAGAGTTCCCTACAACCAATAATCAAATCTCCCGAAACACTACATACGACATCATTCCATAATCATTAAATTGCGATCCACCCAAGTCATGCCCTCTTGTCCGCTTGACCAAGGCTCCGGACATTCCATGAGACAAACTTCAGTTATTAATAATAGGGGATGCCCCACCAACAACACCCCCATGCAACATGTGATCTTTCCTTCCTCTCAAGCTTCTCTACTGAAAAATCAAACCTCCCCAGGTCACATCCGTCCATGTATACAACATCTGACACTCCATTGGCACCTCCTCATCCACAACCTCCACTGGAAACGGGCCCATCAAATGTAGCCATGGACCAAGTGGTCACTATTTAGGATGATAGACATAATCCCTTGCACGATCCACCTTGCATAATGCAAGCACAAGCTGCTTTGTCCCCCGACGACGAGAAGCCTTCCTCTTCCGCATCGTGGAGCATGCAACCGTCGCTCCCAAAACCTGAAAAGGTGAGGTCCCATCCTCCATCACCTAATACGAAGCCACAATCTCCAACGTTTCATCCTACCGCACTTCATTAGGCAAGCAAGCTGTAAGGGTAGATCTAATGGAGATTGACCAACAATTTACATTAGATCCATGAAGAAAACCAAGGTCCATAGGTGTTGAGTGCCTGGGACATTCTATCCCAAATAACAGGTCGATAACCCAATCAGAGTAACCATCCATTGTATCCACAGAGCTCTTCTTCGGGCTTCCATGCACAAGGGGCCCAAAGGAGAGAGAAGGACCACTCGCAAATGGCGTCAACAAGCAATCTTCCAGCAGCAAACGAAAAGAGGTACGACCCACCACATACATTGCCTCAAACACCTGACCAACCATCACTCTTTAAGCTTTATCACAACATCAATGCCAACTCCAGGTTGAATCCCATCCGAGACGATCTCACCCACCTTTGCAACCATAGACAACACGGTTTGGAAATTGTAAAGTTGCCGCAATGTAAACGACATACTAGAATTACGAGAAGTCTTGTTGATCTACCGAGGTAAAGCCCCATCCCTGTAGTGAGGCCTTATCCAAAAAACTCAGAGATATGTGCATCGGCAGCTAGAAGAACCCTTACTTGCAAGGCAATGATTCCACCTACACAGGCAAACGACGACTCCAACAAGATAGCATCCCCCAAAAAATAATCCATAAAGAACGACCCAAGGCATCCACCTACCAATTCTATCAAGTCACCATCAACCACCAGAGCAATCAAACACGAGTAGTCACATCCCATTAACATATCCGCGGACCACGTCACCTTAGTCATCAAGGTGGTGATCACTAGAGGACCCCATACCGTATGGAGCTTGCAGTCCCAATGCCTATGTCCCCATGCTCTACATTTAAACTAGTGAAAGTTTGTTAGAGTAGACACCAGATCTCCTCGTCGAGCCATATAACTTCGAAAGAAACCACCACCGTGATGCTCAGAAACAAACACCGCAATGAAAGAAAGACTTGGAACCACGACGGTAACATGAGAACACGGAGCAGTCACACCTTATATTGAAAGATATCCCATAAGACTTGCATTGATTTTTTAAATAGGATTAGTGTTGCAAAAGTTTGTATTCGGTTTTCAATCGAAGGGGTTACTGAATAATTAATAAACTGTATTCGGACAACTACTCAGAATTATTCCATTGTGTACTTTTTAATTATTTTATGTATAAAAGTAAATTAGATAAATATATTCTTATATATTTATATCTACATGTTGGAGCATGTGTTGTGCGCCACTTGTGTGGTAGAGATGGGCACACCCAATGTTTCTACCAGTGGTGGGACTTGGAGGGTCTGTGGAGGCTATATAAGAAGCCTCAGACCTCCTGTATCAGATGAGAAAAGTGAATGAACACATCAACCCTTTGAGGTATTCTCCTGTGATCTCATCCCGCTTCTTAAGGAGTAGGGTTACATGTAAATTCCCTATGTCAATGTTTTATTCTTTCTAGATTTCTCTATTATGTTTATTAATTCACTTCCGCTTTCTAACATGATATCAGAGCGGGTTCGATTCTCAAGGATTTTAAGTTCTTTATTTTTTGTTCGAGATTCAAGATTCAATTCTACGGGGTTCTATTGAAACCCTAATTATGTTCTTGAATATTATTTGGAAGATTTATTATTCTATTCAAGTTCATGTCAGGGATTATTCAAGATTATTCAAGTTATGATTCTGACACAAGATTTGAAGCCCTAAGATCAATCTCCATGGCTTCCAACGAAGAACAATAATGAGATAAGTATAGAAGGACTCGTCGCCCTCTTCCTAATTTCAAGTCGATCCCCTCGTGCAAGGCGGTGTAGGCAACACATCTTGAAGTCAATTCCAGCAAGTAGCAGTTGTAGCAAAATTAAAAAAACAGGGCCAAATGCAGCGAGCCCCTCTCCTCGTGCCGCCCGCTTCTCACATAACCATGCACCTCCCCCTCGCATAGAATCCTCTACTGCATCTCCCCAAGGCGGAGGTGACGCCTCCACCTCTATCTATGTGGCGGCACATCTGCTCCAGCCAAGGTTAAAAAAAACACGAGACGGTCCGAGGCATTTTCCCAAAATGTGAGGCGAGGCATGAGCCTCAATTTTTTTGAAAGAAAATTAAATATAAAGCAAAATATATTGGAATAAATAATAACAACACAAACAGTTGCATTATATTGCCCAAAAGTTCAATACAACTATAAACTACAACTATGATTGTTCAAAGTTCAAATACGATTACGAAATTAGAAGAGAAAACATAAAGTAGGAAATAAAGTTCAACATGAGCATAAATTTAATGCAACATATTGTCCATCACATTTATGTGATACATCAAAAATCACTAATCATCGACATTGATTCAATGAATCAACATCAGTCGTCTCACTCCTCAGCATTGTTGTCGCCCCCATTATTGTCACTGATGCTACTACTCATTGGATCCCCATCAGAATCATCCATATTATTCAAATGCACATCATCATCGACCTCATCATTGGTTCCATCTTAAGATTTGGAGAACTCCTCCTCAACATTAATTTGAGTTTTTCCTTTACCTAATCAAGAAAGTAATATAAATAGTCATTTATTTGAGAGTTAATCACAAAAAAACGTCGAACATTCTTTTAACTTGTATATTGTATTGCACCTTTGTCATATTTTTTCCCTTCTTTTTACATTGAGCGACTTGAGCTCCTTCACCTCCTTCATAAGGGGTATGTTAGCATCAAGATCCTGATATGCCTCGACATCTTGAGCTTTTGAAATCCATTCATCACCGGAGTCAATGTCTTCCAAACATAAAGGATCTTCTATCGTTTTCTTACTTAATTCTCTATATTTCAATTTGATATTAAACATGATGTAAACCAAATCATTGAGCTTCTCTTGTGATAAACGATTTTTTCTCTTTGTATGGACCTATATAGACATACGTAAGGTTTAAGTGTTTAACATGAAACAAAAACAATATCATAAAAATATATAATGCTTTAACCACTTACTTGATTAAACGAGCTCCAATTACATTCACACCCAGAAGCACAAATCAAGCTCAATACCCTAATAGCAAATGCTGCTAATTCAGGTGTTTCATCTCCAAAAAATATCCACCAATCCGTTGATAATGGTTAACACATTTTAGTAATGATGTTAAAGTATATGCAAAACTCTTTGAATTTATTTACAATACTCACTGGGACTTCTTGTTTTCCTTGAATTAACAGCATTTGCCAATCCAAAAAATCCTCTAGCATGCATAAAAGGATCAAGTTGTGAATCTACATTTACCCGTGCATCGTGATTAATATTCAATCTTTCCATGCACGAAAACAATCTCATTTTGACCTCTAAGTGATTAGAGAATGTTGGTTCATAATGAAAGTGGGGATTGAGGAAATAAGCAGCAACATATAAAGGTCTGTGTAGTTGACGATCCCAACGACTATCCAAAATATCCCAAGTAATCTTATATTTGGTATCGTCATTTTCTAGATTTCGAGCTATCTCTTCCTTGGCCCCGTCCATGCCTTCATAAATAAATCCCATCGGTGGATATTTTTCAAAATCCACCAACAAAACGATAACCAAAGGTTTCGTGGTGTTGAAAACGTATGCAACACCAGGCCAAAAAGACTTGCTCTTCACAACTATGTTCACCACACTCTGCCCCAAGGGTCGATTCACATAAGAACTATTCTTCTATGTTCTTGAAGTGGAGAAGGATTCAAGTGAATCATTGGCTCTAATCAAGCTTTGTAATGTAAGAAATGCAGTGGCAAATCGAGTAATGGCAGGTTTCACCAAATCACAACCTGCAAATTTTCTCACCATCGCTAAAACCCAATCATGAGCATATACAAAATTAATTATTTTCTTTGCTTTTTTGAACACTAATGCATGAAGAGGCAATTTGAGGATATCCTCCAACATCAAATCTATGCAATGCGCTGCACAAGGTGCCAATAAAGATTCTTCCTTTTTTCCATCAACATTTGTCCAGCTGATTTATAAGCTTATGCATTATATGTTATCACTTGGACAACATTCTTCTCTCTAACCTCCTCAACAATTACATCCAACACTTTAAAAACCATCCTGGCATCTTTAACTTGATCGGATGCATCAATTGACTTCAATTAGTAAGTGCCTTTGTGATTATACACCAAAAATTAATCAATGTGCATCCTTTCATGTCAGTCCAACCATCAGACATGATGCTACAACCTGTGGCATTCCACGAGGCCTTTGCCTCATCAACAAGAGTGGTTATGGCATGCTTCTCTTCTTTCAAAATCCAAGTTCGTAGTTCATGCATGGTTGGTGGTTTGAAACCCCTTCCATACCCACATACATCGGTCATCATCGTCAGATAATAAGGACTATTGGCTATGTTGAATGATAATGAATTCTCAAAAAAATCTCTCAATGCTCCTACAAATTCTCCTCTCATCTTTTTTCCAACTTTTTAAAGTGAGTTGTTTTATGGGAGGATCCGAAGTACCTGTACCCCTATCTCCTTGTGCAATAAAAAAATCCATCGGTCCTCAAGCTTGCTTGACACTGCTAGAATCTATCGGTGCTCTTTGTGATTATTGATTTTCATCACCTCCCGATGGCCCTTGCATCCCAACTCGACAAACTTCTTCTATTTTTTCAAATCTTCTTCTCTTCTCATTACCCTTGCTTTCCATGAACATCTTCATCTCTTGTTAAACTTCAATGGGAACGCTTGGACAAGCTCTCACATTCTTGTGTGTCTTTGCAAGATGGTTTTTTAGTCGCTTCACCCCATCGGTGATCTTCATAAAACAAAAAATACATAACCTTTCCCTTTGTCATGGTCGTCCATTTCAAGTTATCGACAATATCTCCATCTGGGTCCGATCGCCCCCACTTTGGCCTTTCCTTCCATATCTATAAGTTATACAATAACATACGTATATACTTACAGTACAAGATAAACACACACGTAATCTTTCACTGTGGATCATAATTTAACCCAAAAAATTAGAAAATCCATAAAAAGAACACATCAAAAAACCCTTGAAAAATATAACGAAAGCTTCCAACATGAAGAAACCCTCCAATAGAAAAACCAATAAAGAAGAGAACACAAGGAAAATATCAAAAAATTAAAGCAAAAAAAAACAAAAAATACCAAGTTGGAGGCGATAGCGGCGCAGGGCTTCTCGGTAATGCTTGCAGGAGGTTCGGCGACGGAGATGGCGGCGGCGCGACGATTCCGGTTGGGTGGCGATGGCCCTAGGCCTCCTCACGAACCTGGAGGCTCTAGAGAACAGAGGCGAGGCGAGGGGTTTCGTTTATATCGAACAGAATGACCCCTCCCCCCTCGACTCCCATGTTTTAGAAACATGAGAGGTCACGTGCTTTGCACGTGACTGAAAAAATTAAAAAAAGATTGTTGAGGCTTACGCCTCAGCCTCGCCTCGAGCACCTCAGGCGAGGCTGAGGCGTACGTCCCTTGATACAGACCTGAAGCGTGCGCTTCGGGGCGCTTTTGGCCAGCCTCGCCTCGAGGCATACGCCTCTGCACCTCGAGGCACCGCTTTTTAAAACCATGGCTTCAACATGAAAAAGGGAGAAGGTCGAAGGCAGCCTTGTGCCTCCTCCTGTCAGTGATGAAACCCTATCGCGCATCCCCGGCGCCACTTCTCCACCAGGCGACGGTCCCTCGTGCAACCCCTCTCATCTTCAGACGAAGCCCCATTGAGCTCCTCGCGCATCACCCTCGCCTCCTCGCCTCCTAGCGGTGCCCTCGACCTCCCAGCACCAGGAGCACCATCAGGGGGCGGTGTGCTTTGAGAAAGGGTTCCCAAGTGGGAACCCTAAATAAGACAAAAATTTCAAGGGCCGTGAGATTTAAAAAAAACGAGAGGGGGAGCCGTGAGTTTTTGGGCCCAAAGTTGGGCCGATTAAAAAGGGGGAAAGAAATTTGTTTTGAGAAAAGGCTCATACAAAAGAAAAGATATACGTGAAAAAAATATTTTGCAAAAAGAAGAGAGAAGACGTGAAAAATAAACGGCTTATTTGAAAAAAATGATTTGAAAAAA
Organism: Ottelia alismoides; assembly: GCA_037367405.1. Taxonomy (NCBI): domain Eukaryota; kingdom Viridiplantae; phylum Streptophyta; class Magnoliopsida; order Alismatales; family Hydrocharitaceae; genus Ottelia; species Ottelia alismoides. Next base: position 744,442 of record JAZKJV010001587.1, read on the forward strand.
AAATGAAACGAAAAGTCAAAAATGAGATCGACTTATTTGGCCTTTTGTTTCTCACCGTTTTCTTCTCTTCTCCCCATTGGAACCCCTGAAAATAAAAATTTTTAAAAATTAGTAGTCAACCAATAGTCGGCTCCCGGTCGACTATATGATCCGGCCTAATTTTGACCGAATATTGATTATTCAGTCGATCATCCTACAACACCTCATAATCATATTGACTATTCGGTCCAGTCAACCGACTATTGCAATAGTGGATAGGATCAAAATTGAAGTTACTATGAAATGGACATATTTATACCTTAGATATAGATATTTGTTTTTTCCTTATTAATAGCTTTTCTTCTGGTGGTAGTGCAGTGTACCTACTACCCACTTCAATGGTCTGGTGGTAGTACAGTGTGCATACTACCCAAAAAAATAGGGTTCAAATCGCTCCTTGTAGAGGTTGCGTTAGGCAAACCAAAAGCCAGCGTAAAATGGTCGGATCTTTCAACATAGATTTGAGAAAGAATTCATGTAGTTGGCTCTACTTAATGTGGGAGAAGGCTGTCTAAATAGCTTTTCTTCTGACAGTACATGTTATTGCTATAAACATAAGCAACCAAGCAGTGTTTCATTAGTTCTATATCTACTATAATGTTGAGAAAAGTTTAAAAACTGAAATTTCCATTTGGCATAAAACACTGAATAAAATGTCTCAAACGAGAATATGTAGGGGGTACATATGGCATTGCCCTTAGTTTATGGTAGTGAATGGCTAAATAGTTTGAAACTTCAGATTTTGGAAAGAGGTCAATAAAGGATTAAAGTAGTATTCCTTTTCTAATTCGGCCGCACAAACTTTTATGGATGCTGATACCATAGAAAACCTACCATGGCTACCTAAGACTCACTATGCATGTCCAACATGATTCAGTCTCTACTTTGACAAAGTTGGGTGCTTATCTTGGAAGGTCTTCAGTTGGCATTTTTCCAATACAATGTACCTATTATGATGTCAGCAATTCATAATTTGGAATCAACAGGTTTTCCTTCAAAAAATGCTTAAAAAATAATTGAATCGTGTGGTTTGGTATTTACTTTTTCAGCTCAAGAAGGAACTATTGCTCTTAACAGTTGGTGTTGGAGTTTCATGCAGCCTATATTGTTTGTTGACATTGTCAGTACAGGTATATACATCACTTTTGTACAGTGATATTCATCTTTCATCCAATGAAGTAATGCGTTTGATGATAGGACTTGCTTAGCCTAGATGGATTTGCGGGTCACCTTTAGCTTTTTTAAGTTTTGGCAGGAAATTTATCTGTAGATTGTGAATTTGCCTCGTCATATTGTTTCCTGATCTTTCTAGAAGGTGAGAAATCACGCTTGTGCTGGAAGTAGTTAGTAGGAAATTTCGAAATGAGCGTACCCTTCCATATTCGTGATGGAACACAAAGGAAATGCACATAGATAAAAGGAGGTATTCTTCACACCTGCAAAAGGTCTCACTGCAAAGGTCCCAAGAGATTGGCAGTACTTAGAACTTATCCCTATCCGACTTAGGAACCATCACCCTTCGAATTATAAAGAAAGTACCTGAACTATGCTGAAATATATTTTGTAGAATATTTCTTATAACTTGGAAGATTTTGTGATCCTTGGACACCATAATAGAAAGAAATGCATGCTTAATTGTAGAGGCGGTAATACTATCATAACTTCATAAGTATGACTGCATGCAGATTGTTCTTTTTTAGGCACCGTCCTAGGAGACAAAACCCAGATTTTGTCTGCTAAAAGAAAACTTCTGCTAGGATTATGGTCTGATTTGCCGGCTTTCTAATATTTATGCACAGATTTCATATTAGATTTCCGTCTCTCTCCTGACAATATTCCGGATTAAACAGGCTGCTGTTAGTTATGCAGTTGGAGTTTCTTTCAGGTCAGTGGTGATACTGATTCCTTTCATCACCATGTATTGTAGCTAAAATCTATGCTTGACAACATTTTTGGATGCTTATTCCTACTAATTGCCTAGTGGATGTTGGACTGTTCTTAAGGCAAAGGAGCTCACATTTCAAACAGCTGTTTGTATCTTCAGCTTCTATGCTATCACTCTGACAACTTATCCAAGGAAGCAGTCCCCTCAGTCTTTCTGCAAAAATCAACGAAGAAGTAAGTTATTTCACCAAGCATAGACACTTCTACTTTCGAACTTATCGGCAGGGATGAAAATAGATACCGATATATCCGAATATCTGCTTACAGTTTAAAAAAAGCCCGAAGTATTTGAATATTAGTCAAATATGAATAGCAGTTGTAAAAAATTTCAGAATATGGATATGGTAACATCAAAAAGATCTGGATTCGGGATCGGAACTATCAACTTAAACTTATTTTCTTCTTGCCCTAATTCATGCATCCCATCGACCTGTGATGACCAATACACTTCTTTTTCTCGACAACTTCATAGGGATATAACAACAATCTAGGTAACATGTAGGCTGCAGCCCCTCAGATTCTATATCTGTCAACTTCTTTGTGATCATAATTTTGATTGATTTAATAGTTTTATAATGGTATCTGATCTTAAATCGATTATTCTTTGTACTTGCTCTTTATTCGACCCAGATTCATATTCAATCAAATATCCTGTCCGAATTTGTATTCGTATATTTAAGGATATCCAGCATATATTTGTATCCATATTCTTATTGGATATAGATGAAGGGAATGTGGATATGGAAATTGTCATATCCAATCTGTTTTCCTACCTACTTATGGCCTTAGATGCACACTAACAATCTACTCGTGAATTGGTGTGTTTGACCAAGTCAGAATTGGGATTAGAAGCGAGGACCTGAATGATCTGATCGAGAGATCGATAAGGGGTACATCAATTTCCCTTTCCTCTCCAAGGCTGGTAATCCCCGCGGCGCTGTATGGAATGTGGGCGTTATCTCACCAGTTTGCCAATGATTTGTTTGATTTTCAGGTATGAAATCATGCTCTTTATATGTTAATAGCTTCATACAGATTATTCAACTCTGGTTTTAATAAAAAACGGCAAATTACTGAAGATTTGTAATGGCCATCACTTTGATTGGAGAGGTCATTTGGAATTTCTCGCAATTGTATAGTGTCTCTGTAAACAGAGTGACACCCAACATGAAGGGAACTCGACCTCCCAAAGTGGATTGAAATAGGAAGTGTTTGTCCTTCATCTTGACGTAAAATAATCTAATCTGCAGATAGTACCTGCAATGTTTGGATTTTTCGCTTACAAAGCTGCTGCGCTTGTCCAAGTTTACAGAGACAATGAAGGCCTTGTATTGACACTCCCCAATGACAATGAAGTTCCAAATGATAACTGAAAGTAAGCAGTTAACTAACCCTTTCAAGTCCTCTTCCATTTTACACAGTTAAATACTTGCATTTGCAGATATCTTTAGAAGCTGATCACCCGCCATGCAAGCTCTTCTGCACAACTATCTGTGCACGATAGGCGCTAGAGATGAAGCTGAAGTTTATGAGATCGACATATTTAGCTCGTCTTATAATTTTGATGTATTTATAAACCATATATAGCAACTACTAGCATGCTCTTCAACAAAAATTGCTAAAATAGTAGTGTTTCGTTTTAGATGCAAGAGAAAGATGTCCATGGCATTCAAAGTACTAAACATCTATTAATGTACATACAACACTCATAACACATTATAATTAACAATAACAGCTCTAACTCAAATATTGCAAGCTTTTAACAACATGACCCAAAAGCTTCCATTCAACTGGAACATTGCTAGCTATTACTACTTATGACGCTGAGCATGGAATGAGAACTTTATCAGTTTGCAGTATCAAGTTCAGAGAGGAGATGAACTCGTTCTTCTGAGCCGGAACTTTGGTTCTGGAACTGGAGTGGAGTATAATATCCTGTCTAATTCCTGCAAAAAAGTAGGATATGGTTAAATTGGCTACGATGCTTCAGCACATGACATCGAATTGGAAGACGCATTAAAGATGTCGCAAGACTGGTTATTGGGTATGTTTAACTGTTCGGTTGTGAGATAAAGAACTAGTGGGATAGATTGAAAAAATAAGGACCAGGAGACCTTATTATCAGTTCTCTTTACGGATATGGAGTTGCATTACAAGAGTGGAATACGGTGATGTTTATGAAAGATGGGGGGATACGTTACTATTGGGTAGGTGGTATGAATAAAATAAAAGTGATAATCATCACTTGAAAATAAAAGAGGAGCTATATAATCTTTTGAAGAATATACTAATTCTAGAGCAAACTTATCGTAGGTTCAACCAATATTCTAGGAGTTTATCCCGTGGATGAAAATACAAACCCTAAATGGTTATAGGTAAGGTCACCATCCCAGCAATCCCTCATATTTTGAAATTTTCCTATAAAAAGATACCTTACCCTCTTCCCCAACTCCTGTCTCTAACAATAGATGCACCCTTTGCATCGGCTTTGGAGCACTTTCACTCCATTCAAACTTTATAAGACGACCACCAACACTCACCTGGCTTTTACTTCCTAATTTGGCACACTCAGTACACCTTCGATCCAAGAAGATTCATTAACCGTCCAACTTCAAATAAGCCCCCACTCTTTCCCTCCATCTTCAACATATCCTTCACTCCGTTGAACTCTGCCCGCCCTTCTATTCCATTTTCAACAAGCTCCCCGTACCCTTTTTTTCTCTATCGCACTTCTCCGGACCTCGAAGCACTCCAGCAAGCTCTTCTTTAAAGCTGCTTCCAACATTAAAAAGTACGTGTGACTGCCCTTGCTATCCGAAGACTCTTCATCTATGCCTCCAGTCATGACTCCCTTCTACAATATTCTCCCTCCCCTTTAGGAGCACCTTCGATCCTCAAAATCAAAGCAGCTAATTACACCGTTTATTTGCTCCATTTCGGTCCTCAAAATCAAAGTAATTAGCACATAACTTCGCCCATAGTACATTTTCCATGTAAACGAATCACTTGTAAACAACGTAAAGAATAGACTAAAAAATTAAGGAAAAGCAAATATGATATATGATATATCACACTCATTAGTCAGAAGTACTTAAAATCATAAGGAAACCAACTGTTTACAATAAAGAATGTCAACAAAAATTGACATCAGCTTCTTATAACTAAGTTTCCTATATCATGGTGATATTGATAACTTAACATCGAGCTGACAAGCTGAAACCACTTTTTCGATAACATAGCACATTTTCTTTAATATCGCATAAGTTGAAAAGGATTTTTTATATTTCATAAATCAAACAAAAACACCTTTCTTGTCATGTATAACATCTTTCTAACCAGTCAAATAAGTTGTCCCATCAGTCCAATCTGTCACCAAGATGCATGTAACAATTTTTCCTTCCCAAATAGGGGTCACTACAAAGAACCCACGACTTTAGATATGTACATCAATCCTCTCCAGCTGGCCTTAGCTCTAGCTCAAACTCAATAACGGTTCCGGGGCTTGAGCTCGTTTTCATTTGAGCTCAGAGAAGCTGGCTCAAGTCAAGCTTATTGAGCAGAGCTCACGAGCTTTCCTAACATCTAAAGTGCCCGATGCAAGTTTCACATTTTATCACATTTTGATTTTAACCTCGGATTTCTTTTATGGTGAGAATGCGTATCAATCAATTGAGCTTGCCTGCATTTCAAAGTAGTTTCCAAATAAAAATACGACAAGGCAGAGAAGCCCCTACAAAAAATGGAAAAGAGAAAATGGGTATCTACCAGACTTTCCACCTATTCCACAACAGCTGATGCGGGATCCATGTGGAAAATGCCGCTTCACACTTTCTTATGATGCGGGAAATTTGGAGTTTAAATGCATCCCTACCCTTTCAGATGCCATTTTCCCTTGACAAACTGACTGTCTCCATCAGTGAGTGAATACGCAAAATCTCTGCTCGCAAAAATCAATATGATTCGAAGCTACAAAAATGGGATCAAGGCGACTTAATTTCAAAGGTGTTCAATGCCACAAAAAATCTTTTTTATTCAAGTCAGTTATTTTGTATTACACCAGTGAATCAGAAGAACATGGTTCATTTGAAGATCTAATGCAAAGAGAACTATAAGCTTTCTCAACGCTCACCTCAAGTTGGAGGATAAATATCATGCTTGTTCATCTTGAACATACATTGATCAAATAGATTTACTAGTGGCTTGGTGAAAAATATTTGCAAGCTGCTCAGTAAAAGGCACATATGAAATCTCATGATTATATGCTATGGCAGCCAGATTATTGACACTGCACTTCATGAGTCACATCATCTCAATACTCCCTATGGTATAATCTAACTCATACCATCTCGACTGCAGTCTAGACTACAATTACGTACTTGGAATATGTACTCTAAACAAGCAACTACCTTTTGTTTCTTTCTATGCCATGGAACAAGATTGCCTCCAACAAAGTTATAGAACCCTGCATTAGATTTCCTATCATATCTATGGCTAATATAACTTACATTAGAGCACTCAACAATCTGCAAAGACAAGTCCTTAAGATGTGTCAAAAAATCAACACGTACCTTCCTTGGACAACTCATTAATCAGTTGACCCAACTTACTGCGAAGGATATATTATTTATATGATTGGGTCACAAAGATAGGAACTTATCTATCAAAGCCATGAATTATCTCGCATCAACATCCTCTGAGTTATCATCATATAACATAGCTTCTATGTCCAATAATGTAGAAACAATCCAAACTCCGTGAATCCTAGTCTCCTCAAGCAAGTCAAGAACATACTTGCATTGCAATAGAAATATCATCCATGTAAACAAGTAGCACCACAATGCAACTGTTAGAATAGTTATGTTATTTATTTCTATTGTCTTGTTTCTGTAATTTATCCATAGAGCTTTTCTCCTATATAAGAGAGCTCTAGGGTTAGATGGAATGCATCTTGTTTTTTTTACTTTCTCCAATATGGTATTAGAGCGACGATCCTAGACCGGAGCCTGTGCCCTAATCCCTCATACCCATCTAAAGCCTCACACATCGCCGCCGCCTCATGCCTAGCCATCGTGCGCGTCTACACCTACGCGCATAGCGCATCTGCGCCTTCTCCCGTGTGGCCCTCTATGCACCTGCGCTCTCTCTCACGCGGTTGCGCCTGCACCCCTCACGCACGTCTGTGCTTGCTCGTATGGCATGTGCCTCACGCGTGAGTGCGGCTTCTGTTCCTCGCGCGATCCTACCGTGTGCACCTCCTGCACGGCTACGTCATAGCGCATATCTGATCTCCAGCGCATCTATGTGGTAGCCTAATTCGTCAGAGGAACCCTAAAGGCATGGAAGGCATTGTGACTTGTGATATGAGTCTACGCCCACAACTGCCTTCGTATATGTCCACATAGACATTATTGTCTAATCGTGTAACCCCAGTCGCCAGATATTGTTGTCATCATGTCAGACAACAAGGTAGATCCTCCATCCCTGGGTGTCTTTAAAGGTCCAGCACCCATTGTGAAAATGGATGGAACAAACTATGAACTGTGGGCCATGCAGTTCATGAGTCGGATGCAGTGCAATGGCAAGAAGCATATCCTCACACAAGAGGAACATGTTGAGAAGACTGGGGTTAACACCTCATCGGAGGACGATGATACCTATGCACATGTATGGTTGTCTGGTACGGTATCCATGGAGATAGCCAATGACATTCTGAGTCAGCCCACGGCGAAGGCTATGTGGGATATCCTTGCTGCCACATATTATCCTGCAAAGAATGAGTCGAAGGTTCTACAATTTCAACATGACATTTTCACCTCAAAACAGAATGGTTGTCCTCTTCATACCCTGTATACCTCTCTAAGGGGTATGTTTGAGAAGTTACATGTTTACATTCCGTTGACAGCCACACCGGAACAACTCAAGGCATATAGGGACTCAATGATGATAGCAGTATTTCTAGCAGCACTTGATCAGGAGTATGATGCTGCCAGAGCACATATCCTTACAGATGTTATCATACCTCCTATGGAGGAGGCCAATCGTAGGTTGAGCAAACTCTCCATATCTCATGGTGGATCACATCTATCACAGACGTCCTCAGCCATGGCAGCATCCCGTGGCAGGGGAGGACCTCCACAGTTTCGAGACAGAGGTGGCCGTGGCAGGGGAGGGGGTAGCAGACCCCCTCGACAGCCGTGTACTTACTGTCGCAGAACAGGTCACACTGAGGAAACATGTTATTCCAAGCATAGTTTTCCTACTACTGCAGCACATGTTGCAGAGCAGACTCAACGGGAAGGGGGTCCTTCACATGTCTATGATCAGAGGTTTGAGAATCTGGTGGCGCAACTTAGAGAGATCATGCCTAGCCAAGGGTCAGCAAGTTCTTCAGGATCTTCGGAGGTAGTTGCATCAGCATCAGCATCAACATCCACATCAGGTACATCATATACTCTTACTAGTTGTTACAGGACAGATCTATCAGAGTGGATCTGTAACGGCTAAATCTATTCCAGCCCTACTTTCCTCTTATTCTCTAATTAATAGCATGATTTAATTTAAAAAATTAATTAGTATAATTAACCCATTAATTGTCTCATTTAGAGGCAATAAAAACCCATTAGACCCACCCCTCACGTCACTTGCCATTGGCATACTTTTGAGAGAAGAGGGGGGAGTTGTGGGAGAGAGATCTTATCGTGAGAAGCGTTCTCGTCGCAGAGAACGTTGGCGTCGTATTGGTGGAGGAGAACGGCGGTTCGGGAGCAAGGAGAGGGCGAGGCAATCTGTTAGATACAACCCGTCGGACTCGAGGTATGTGTCGATCACTTAAGAATAATATATGATGAATCGATATATGCCCCCCCCCCCCCCCGTCATTAGGTGTGATAAGAAATTACTTAGTTGCACAAAATACAACCTCCGAATGTATGATAGGCTTAGGATTTATCCGTATGAACAAAGATCAAATCCGGATTATTATTTATAAATGTCTGTTCTGTTTAGATTTTGGATAAACAATTATCATCTACATGTGGGTCGAACACTGATCAAAATCTAAATTTAAAACTGCAACGTATATGTCAATACATGTGAAATCGGATCACATCTGAAATACGGCCTTTAAAGGTGCATATTGGATACACAGAATAATACGCACGAATATGGGATCCTCTGGAAGGAAATGTAAAAATGTGTATACATAAAGTTAGGGTCCGAACTTTCATAATAATTAACTTTAGAAATAGGGAAAAGGGAGCCTAAACCCAAGTGTAAGTAACTTTCCTACACCCACCCTGTTTTCTCCAAGTTTTTTTTATTTTTTTGAAATGGATCTTTAGTATATTAAGATCACAATATATCACCATCGTGTCATTCAAATTTCAACTTATTTTGAGACTTCTAACTTATCCATCAAGACAGTCAAATTTTAACGGTCTCAGATTTGCTGAAATCGACCCCTTCCGATGGACATGTTAGGAATGTCTGTTTTACATGAAATTTGAAACATATATTCAACTTAATATTTTAAGTAAATCCCCTAAAGATCCATTTCAAAAAAATTAAAAAACTGAGAGAAAATAGGGTGGGTGTAGGAAAGTTACCTCCACCTGGGTTTAGGATCCCCAATCCCTTAGAAATATACCATAATAGTTACGTGTTGTCTGGCTAATGTTACCCCATGAAACTTCCTACTATGGATCAGTATTATCCTTAACTTTTTTTAATTTAACGTTTTAACGTCAATCCCCTACGTCTTTTACTTTTGGAAAATTTTCAGCACTTGTGAATCTTGTCAATCGGCACCTAATGCGTTATAGTTAAAGGTAACTTTTAGTTTAGATTTTATGTAAACCTTCATCACGTGATCCCTTCACATCATAGCATTGCACTATGCACGTAATCACATTATATAAGACCTGCATGTTAAGTTTTATGTTATTGTAGATATTTTTGCGAATCCACCAGACATGATATCTTCTCAACAGGTTTATTTTATTTTTATATGAGCACATATTGACAGTTGTTCTGCTTAGTCCCTAAATACCAACTTCTATGTGATTAATCGCACTTACAAAATTTAGACAGTTGTAATTTATCACCAATCATAGGGCTCGTAAGCCACGGCCCATGTTAGTCTGTGAAGCAGTGATGCACCGTTCCTATTCTTTTACAATCATACATGTAAGTATCATAAGACTTCAAGATAAAAAAAATATAATAATAATAATCTGAATCAGCAATGTTATTAAGGGCATGATGACGATAAGCGGAGCTAAGTGCTACACCTCAGGGTGGGAGCCACCTCTAGAGTCCAATTATCGTAAGCCTAAAAGGGCTAACGCCTTCCGAGGGCGTACGATTCAAGGAATCGATTGAGGCGAAAGATAAGTCCTCTACAGTTGTAGCTACACTGTCAAGTATATCATGTTCATGAACCGCTTGTGCCAGCGGAAAAGCCACCAAAGGCAGCAAAGCCACCAAAACCATTAAGGATTAACAATTAGGGCAACTTTAACCACTAAACAAACCAATGGTATGTATACAGTTTCTGAAATTGCTAAGGCACATGTGTGCAACTATGGCCAAGTAATGGCATTATGCAAGTGTTATGATTGTTCTGGGGCATATATGCAACTACAGAAAAATTCTGAGGGTATAAGTGAAAATTATGAAAATGTTAAGGCGTATATGCAAATATGGCAAACTTTATGGGTATAAATGTAATTATGGCTTTAACGAAAGTCTTCACAAGGAATACCTTCCGTATGCATGTTTATGTGAAATTATGAGTCGCATGATGATGGTACATGAGAACAAATTAGTTTCATATGCAATCAGATAATTATGTAAATCGTATAGTTGTATTGATAATTGATTGTATAGAAGAGATTGTGTTTTAACGGTTTAAAGTTAGCATAGGGGGTCTTCTTTGCCACGCTAGCCGGCTTGACCCCAACTCGGCACATACTGAGCGTTAGCTCACGACATGTGTTGTTTTTTTCTACCCATCTTTGTGAAGTTGAAACGGTACGGACTATGGAGGGATTGTTTATGAAGGGATGTCATTATGCCCACTGGAACATTGTTATGTTATTTTATTTCGTAGTTCATTTCGCATTTTCCTTGTTGGAATGTAATAATGGAACTCTATAGAGTAATGGACTTTTTTTTAGAATCATTATTTTATCTGCTCATTGAATACCATGCAAATTTCTGGTAACGGTTCAGTCGGGTGACTCAATGTTTTATGCTTCCGCCGGTCTGCTCTACCCGTTCCGTTACAAATGGTATCAGAGCTAGAGTTCCTCTGGGCATAAGATATCCATATTCTATAATGATATAGATCCAGACGTTTAGAGTGAATTAACCTCGCACAGTGACTCATTGACGCTGTTGGATTTGATCCAGATGGCCACTCGTCGTGCAATCGAAGCCAACAGAGACCGCGAGTCATCGACGAGTCAAGAGACCATTGTGGACATGTAGAGGCAGATGCAGGAGCTAATGGCATTGATGGCTCAGCAGCAGCAAACCCGCCCATCGAGCTCTGGAGGACTCACTTTAAAAACATTCCTTCAGCATGATCCACCGACCTTCAAAGTTGAGCATGATCCAGAGAAAGCCGAACAATGGCTACGGGAGATGGAGATGGCTTTTGAAGCGACTGAGTGCCCGGAAGAAAAGAAAGTTATTTTTGGTACTTTTCGTCTACGAGATAGTGCTAAGGAGTGGTGGACTTCCTGCAAGGGAATTCACTTTTCTGAGACTTCGGTCATCAACTGGGGTGACTTTGTGGAGCGTTTTTCGGAGCATTACATCCCTGAGCATGCTAGGGATGCTAAACGCCAGGAATTCATAGATCTTCGCCAGGGTAGCATGGCGGTACACGAGTATGCTGCAAGGTTTCAGGAACTGGAAAAATATGGCAAGGGAATCTGTACAAATGAAAAGCAGCGAGTGAGGAAGTTTGTGGAAGGTTTGAATAGCGGTTTGAGCCTTAGAATACTCACTAGGGGTCCCACGACCCTATCTGATGTCGTTGCAGCAAGTGTAGATATTGATGCAGCATATCGAAGGACGCAGCAAGTGAACCCTCGAAAGCGCCCTCACAAGCCAAGCTACAATGACAAGAGACGTCACAATACGATAAATGTCAAGAAGACAAGGACTGATGATGCTCCAACCAACCAGAAATATGTATTGGGTGTATGTTCGCATTGTGACAGAAGACATCCAGGCGAGTGCTACAAATTGACAGGAGCTTGCTTGAGGTGTGGAGAAAAGGGTCATTTCATTAAAGACTGCAAGAAAGAGCTCAAGGATCAGAGGAAACCATTCGAGCAAAAGAAAAAGATACCAGGAAGGGTGTTCGCCCTTACGCACGAGGATGCAGAGGATGCTTACACAACTGTGGAAGGTACCATTCTCATTGCAAGTCATTTATGCCATGTTCTTTTTGATTCTGGAGCCACGCACTCATTTATTTCAAGTAGTTTTGTAAGAAAACTAAACTTTGAAGTTGTTGAGCTTCCATACACACTTATTGTTTCTTCACCAATGGGTGATATTAGAGCAACGGGTATGTACTTAAAGGACATACCAGTCATGATAGGAGAAGACTCCCTCACTGCTAATTTGATCCTACTGCCCATCACAACCTATGATGTCATCTTGGGCATGGATTGGTTATGGAAGAATTATGCTGCAGTTTATTGTAGAGAGAAGAAGGTAGTCCTGAGCAGACCAAATCATAAGGAGATAGTCGTCCGAGGCGCTAGTAAGAGCGGACGATTGGTTATCTCTTCTCTGCAAGCAAGCCAACTACTAGCCGAAGGTTGCACCGCGTACCTAGCTAGTATAATTAGCACTGAATCGTCGCAGGAACGTCTCGAAGATTTAGATGTGGTTCGAGATTTTGCCGACGTATTTCCAGACGATCTTCCTGGACTACCTCCTCCAGAGAGGTGGATTTGTCAATTGATATTATTCCGGGGACGGCACCGATATCTAAAGCTCCATACAGAATGGCCCCTGCAGAACTTGAGAAGCTAAAGAAGCAGCTACAAGAGCAACTGGATAAGGGATTTTTACGTCCCAGTGTTTCCCCATGGAGAGCACCTGTTCTCTTTGTGAAAAAGAAAGATGGATCTCTCAGACTCTGCATTGATTATCGAGGTCTGAACAAAGTAACAATGAAAAACAAGTACCCGCTACCTCGCATCGACGATTTATTTGATCAGTTGCAAGGAGCAACAGTTTTCTCAAAAATCGATTTATGTACGGGTTACCATCAACTCCGTATAAAAGAGGAGGATATATCAAAGACCGCTTTCAGAACGAGGTACGGCCATTATGAATTTTTGGTCATGCCATTTGGTCTTACTAACGCACCTGCAGCCTTTATGGAACTAATGAATAGGGTATTCCGAGAATACCTTGACAAGTTCGTCATCGTGTTTGTAGATGACATTTTGATATACTCATCTGATCCGGAGCAGCACCGAGTGCACCTGCAGATTGTGTTTAAAACTCTGCGACAACACCAGCTTTACGCAAAATTTTCTAAGTGTGACTTCCGGTTGAATAAAGTCGCATTCCTTGGTCATGTGGTATCCAAGGATGGCATTGAGGTAGATCCAGCTAAGGTAGAAGCTGTGATGAATTGGAGTCAGCCTAAAAATATTTTTGAGATCCGTAGCTTCCTCGGCTTGGCCGGATACTATCGGAGATTCATTCAAAATTTTTCAAGGATCTCGCTACCATTAACGAAGCTCACCCGAAAGGATGTGAAGTTTGTTTGGTCTGAGGAGTGTGAACGAAGTTTTCAGGAATTAAAGTAGAAACTGACTACAGCTCCGATATTGGCTTTACCATCAGGCAGTGGAGGCTTCGTGCTTTATACAGATGCATCAGGCACGGGACTTGGGTGTGTCCTTATGCAGAATGAGAAAGGCATTACCTATGCCTCACGGCAATTAAAACCACAAGAGAGAAACTACCCTACTCATGATTTGGAGTTAGCAGCGATAGTCTTTGCTCTTAAAATTTGGCGTCATTACCTTATGGTGAACAGTTTGAGGTGCTCAGTGATCACAAGAGCCTCAAATATATTTTCTCTCAGAAGTAACTTAATTTGAGGCAGTGACGCTGGCTGGAGTTCCTAAAAGATTATGACTTTTCCATTAATTATCATCCTGAAAAAGCAAACGTCGTTGCTGATGCATTAAGTCGAAAGTGGGAAGGCAGGCTATCTAGCTTGAAACTTCAGTGGAAGATGATGAAAGATTTTGAAGACTAGAAACCTTTCTTAAGTGAAGAAAGGAAGATATCTTTTGCAGGACTTAGAATCCAACCTGAGGTGATTGGGAAGATCACGACAGCACAGAAAACTGATGTTGATCTTCCTAAAATGATAGAGGCATCTAAGAAAGAAGGTTCTGATTTCACAATGGGAATCGATGAAGTTATAAGGTACCGAAATAGATTATGGGTTCCCAATGATGTTGAATTGAGGCAGGAGATTCTCGATGAAGCCCACAGGTCGATGTACACCATCCATCCAGGTACGACAAAAATATACAAGGATCTGCAACGAAATTTCTGGTGGCCGAAGATGAAGAATGACATCGCAGTTTTTGTTTCAAAATGCTTGGTGTGTCAGCAGATCAAGATTGAACATCAAAGACCTGCAGGCCCTGTTCAACCCTTAGCGATACCTGAATGGAAGTGGGAGCACATAACGATGGACTTTGTTACAGGTCTACCCAAGACCAAGAAACATCGTTATGACACCATATGGGTGATTGTTGATCGATTGACCAAGTCGGCTCACTTCTTACCTATCCGCTTGGATCAATCGACAGACAGTTTAGCTGAACTGTACGTGAATGAAATCGTCAGATTACATGGCGTTCCTACATCAATTGTGTCAGATCGGGATACTAGATTCACGTCGCGGTTGTGGAAAAGTTTTCAAGATGCTATGGGAACTCAACTGAAGTTCAGTACTTCATTCCACCCGCAAACTGATGGTCAATCAGAAAGGACCATCCAGACGCTGGAAGATATGTTGAGAGCTTGTGCTCTAGATTTTGCAGGCAGCTGGGATAGACATCTTCCATTAGTAGAGTTTGCTTATAATAACAGTTATCATTCGAGCATCAAGATGGCTCCCTATGAGGCATTGTATGGGAGACCTTGCAGATCACCCTCATGTTGGAGTGATGTTGGTGAGAAGCATATTTTGGGACCGGAACTAATCCAGATCAGCAAGCAAGGTGTTGAACTAATCAAGAAGAGATTGTTGGCAGCTCAAAGTAGGCAGAAGTCTTATGTCGATCGTCATCGTAGGGAGTTGAGTTTTGCAGTTGGAGATCACGTATTTTTAAAGATTTCACCGACAAAGGGCGTATTGCGATTCGGCAAGAAGGGGAAGCTTACTCCTAGGTACATAGGACCTTTCGAGATTTTACAGCGAATCGGAGAGGTGGCATATCGTATTGCATTACCACCGCAATATTCGAAGCTACATGATGTATTCCACGTGTCTATGCTAAGAAGGTACACTCCTGATCCTTCACACGTGATCGAGCATGAGGTTCTTGATATTCAGCCTAATCTCACCTTCGAGGAGAAACCTATCCGCATAGTAGATCGTAGAGACCATCAGCTTCGTCGACGTATAGTTCTGATGGTTAAGGTCCTCTGGCATCATCACCAGAAGGAGGAAGCCACCTGAGAGCTGGAGAGTGAAATGCGAGAGAAGCATCCACAGTTTTTCGGTATGTCTCTTTACTAAGAAATTTCGAGGACGAAATTTTTTTAAGGAGGGAAGATTGTAACGGCTAAATCTTTTCCAGCCCTACTTTCCTCTTATTCTCTAATTAAAAGCATGATTTAATTAAAAAAATTAATTAGTATAATTAACCAATTAATTGTCTCATTTAGAGGTAATAAAAATCCATTAGACCCACCCCTCACGTCACATGCCATTGGCATACTTTTGAGAGAAGAGAGGGGGAGTTGTGGGAGAGAGATCTTATCGTGAGAAGCGTTCTCGCCGCAGAGAACGTTGGCGTCGTATTGGTGGAGGAGAACGGCAGTTCGGG
The DNA here is from genome assembly GCA_037367405.1 of Ottelia alismoides. Taxonomy (NCBI): domain Eukaryota; kingdom Viridiplantae; phylum Streptophyta; class Magnoliopsida; order Alismatales; family Hydrocharitaceae; genus Ottelia; species Ottelia alismoides. Next base: position 760,536 of record JAZKJV010001587.1, read on the forward strand.
AGCAAGGAGAAGGCGAGGCAATCTGTTAGATACAACCCGTCGGACTCGAGGTATGTGTCGATCACTTAGGAATAATATATGATGAATCGATATATGCCCCCCGTCATTAGGTGTGATAAGAAATTACCTAGTTGCACAAAATACAACCTCCGAATGTATGATAGGCTTAGGATTTATCCGTATGAACAAAGATCAAATCCGGATTATTATTTATAAATGTCTGTTCTGTTTAGATTTTGGATAAACAATTATCATCTACATGTGGGTCGAACACTGATCAAAATCTAAATTTAAAACTGCAACGTATATGTCATTACATGTGAAATCGGATCACATCTGAAATACGGCCTTTAAAGGTGCATATTGGATACACAGAATAATACGCACGAATATGGGATCCTCTGGAAGGAAATGTAAAAATGTGTGTACATAAAGTTAGGGTCCGAACTTTCATAGTAATTAACTTAAGAAATATACCATAATAGTTACGTGTTGTCTGGCTAATGTTACCCCATGAAACTTCCTACTATGGATCAGTATTATCCTTAACTTTTTTTAATTTAACGTTTTAACGTCAATCCCCTACGTCTTTTACTTTTGGAAAATTTTCAGCACTTGTGAATCTTGTCAATCGGCACCTAATGCGTTATAGTTAAAGGTAACTTTTAATTTAGATTTTATGTAAACCTTCATCACGTGATCCCTTCACATCATAGCATTGCACTATGCACGTAATCACATTATATAAGACCTGCATGTTAAGTTTTATGTTATTGTAGATATTTTTGCGAATCCACCAGACATGATATCTTCTCAACAGGTTTATTTTATTTTTATATGAGCACATATTGACAGTTGTTCTGCTTAGTCCCTAAATACCAACTTTTATGTGATTAATCGCACTTACAAAATTTAGACAGTTGTAATTTATCACCAATCATAGGGCTCGTAAGCCACAGCCCATGTTAGTCTGTGAAGCAGTGATGCACCGTTCCTATTCTTTTACAATCATACATGTAAGTATCATAAGACTTCAAGATAAAAAAATATAATAATAATAATCTGAATCAGCAATGTTATTAACGGCATGATGACGATAAGCGGAGCTAAGTGCTACACCTCAGGGTGGGAGCCACCTCTAGAGTCCAATTATCGTAAGCCTAAAAGGGCTAACGCCTTCCGAGGGCGTACGATTCAAGGAATCGATTGAGGCGAAAGATAAGTCCTCTACAGTTGTAGCTACACTGTCAAGTATATCATGTTCATGAACCGCTTGTGCCAGCGGAAAAGCCACCAAAGGCAGCAAAGCCACCAAAACCATTAAGGATTAACAATTAGGGCAACTTTAACCACTAAACAAACCAATGGTATGTATACAGTTTCTGAAATTGCTAAGGCACATGTGTGCAACTATGGCCAAGTAATGGCATTATGCAAGTGTTATGATTGTTCTGGGGCATATATGCAACTACAGAAAAATTCTGAGGGTATAAGTGAAAATTATGAAAATGTTAGGCGTATATGCAAATATGGCAAACTTCATGGGTATAAATGTAATTATGGCTTTAACGAAAGTCTTCACAAGGAATACCTTCCGTATGCATGTTTATGTGAAATTATGAGTCGCATGATGATGGTACATGAGAACAAATTAGTTTCATATGCAATCAGATAATTATGTAAATCGTATAGTTGTATTGATAATTGATTGTATAGAAGAGATTGTGTTTTAACGGTTTAAAGTTAGCATAAGGAGACTTGTTTGCCACGCTAGCCGGCTTGACCCCAACTCGGCACATACTGAGCGTTAGCTCACGACATGTGTTGTTTTTTTCAGGAGAGCACGAGCTGTGATCTAACTTCTAGTTCAAGGCAACTACCCATCTTTGTGAAGTTGAAACGGTACGGACTATGGAGGGATTGTTTATGAAGGGATGTCATTATGCCCACTGGAACATTGTTATGTTATTTTATTTCGTAGTTCATTTCGCATTTTCCTTGTTGGAATGTAATAATGGAACTCTATAGAGTAATGGACTTTTTTTTTAGAATCATTATTTTATCTGCTCATTGAATACCATGCAAGTTTCTGGTAACGGTTCGGTCGGGTGACTCAATGTTTTATGCTTCCGTCGGTCTGCTCGACCCGTTCCGTTACAGGATCATGGATTCTAGAGCATCTCACAATTTATGCGGTGACAAAAGGCAGTTGAATGTTTTTCGTCCGTCTCAGACAGAATGGTCTGTGGTGATAGCTAATGGGACACACTATCCTATTACTGGTCAGGGGGAGGTGCAGTTGACTCCTGCGACACGGCTTCAGAATGTCCTTTATGCTCCTGAATTTTCAATGAATTTACTTTCGATTAATCAAATCACTAGAGATTTACATTGTCGTGCCATATTTGATCCATCTGCTCTTGTGTTTTAGGACATCCTAACGGGCAGAGTGATTGGAACTGGCCGTGAGCAAGGAGGTCTCTATAGACTGGTGCAGTCTCCTTATGCTGGTGTCTCTTCTTTTCATGCTGGATATGTTTCTCCGTACACATGGCATCTCCGGTTTGATCATCTTCCGTTGCAAAAGATGGTTCATGTTCTTCCACAGATTTCTCCCCGCTCTACTTTTCAATGCGAGGCATGCCAGCTTGGAAAACATCATCGGTCTTCCTTCCGGAGTCGTCAGGGTCCAAGTAGTCATGGTCTGTTTGAGTTGCTCCATTTTGATATTTGGGGTCCAAGTCGTGTCCCTGATCTTCAAGGACACATATTTTATCTTGTCGTTGTTGATGAATTTTCTTGGTTGTCGTGGGTCTTTCTTCTTAAGAATAAGTCTGATGTTGGTCCTGTTATTCAATCTTTTATTAATGAAATAAAGACTATTTTTTCCACTAGAGGTAAGTATATACGGTCTGATAATGCTCTAGAATTGTGCAGTACTCTACTCTCTCAATTCCTTAAATCCCATGGGATTGTGCATCAGATGTCTCGTGCATATACCTCCAACAGAATGGAGTGGCTGAAAAAAAACATCGTCATTTGTTGGATGTTACCAGAACCCTCTTGATTCAGAGTCGTGCTCCTCGTTCCTATTGGGGAGATGCGGTTCGAACTGCTTGTTATCTGTTCAATCGTATGCCTTCGTCGGTATTAAGGGAGAAGATCCCGTTCTTGACTGTGTTTCCCGAGACGGATCGTTTCTCCCTTACGCCACGCATATTTGGTTCTGTTGCATTTGTTCATCGATTCTCACCTGGTCTTGACAACTCTCCCAGAGCTGTCAAATGTGTGTTTGTGGGGTATTCCAAAACCCAAAAAGGATATCGGTGTTTTGATATTGTTCGACGACGGTACTATGTAAGTGCGGATGTCACCTTTTTTAAGTCCATTATGTATTTTTCTCCTACAGGTGACAGACTTACTCCTTCAGAGGATGGAGAAGATATCTATATGCCGCCTCCTCCTCCTTCAATACCATGCTCTACTTTGTCACCACCACCACCATCGCCAACACCACCACCACCACCACCGTCTTCTACTTTCTTCCCTCAGGTCTACCAGCGACGACCCTCTGCTCATGTGCCTCCTCCATCATCTAGCACGCCCGAGGTATGTACTGAACATTTGAGTTCTTCTGATGGCACGGGTGATTTGCATGCGCAGATTGATGTACAAGGCGCAGATGGTCCTCCAGTTGATGATTTAGATATCCCTATTGCACATCGGCGGTAGAAGCGTGCACGGACAATGAATCCTAAATATGGGCTGGAATTTGGTTCTCAGGTTTCCTTAAAGGGTTTATCCAAGGACTTTCAGAAGTTTGTTGTCGGGTTATCGGCTGTAGAGATTCCACGGTCTTATCAAGAGACACTCCAGAGCAATCAGTGGTGTCTAGCTATGGAGGAAGAGATGGTGGCGTTGCAGTCGCGAGGTACGTGGAGTATTGTGCATCCTCCACCAGGTGCATTGATTGTAAGCAAGTGGGTTTTTACCGTTAAGCATCGAGCCGATGGTACAGTTGACAGATACAAAGCATGTTGGTTGCTCGTGGGTTCACCCAAACATATGGGTGGACTATCAGGACACGTTTTCCCCAGTGGCACATCACTCTACCCTACGGATCCTTATTGTCGTTGATGTTGTACGAGATTGACCCCTTTTCCAGTTAGATGTCAAGAATGCTTTCTTGTATGGTGATTTGCAAGAAGTTTATATGCAGCAACCACCGGGGTTTGCTGCTGAGGGGGAGTCTAGTATGGTGTGTCGTCTTCATAAGGTCATATATGGCCTGAAGCAGAGTCCGCAAGCTTGGTTTCAGAAGCTCTCGGAATTGATTGAACGAAAGGGATTTGTTAGATCTACAGCAGATCATACTCTCTTTGTAAAGAGAGACCAACGAGGTATTGTGATCATCTTAGTTTATGTTGATGACATTGTTATCACTGGCAGTGATGAACAGGGCATTCAAGCAACTAAGGATTTTCTTGGCGAGTAGTTTGTTAGACCTGGGTACACTTCGTTATTTTCTGGGATTGGAATTTGCACGAAATCAGCAAGGCGTGGTAATGACACAAAGGAAGTATGTTACTGATCTGTTATCTGCGACAGGTATGACAGGATGTAGACCAGCTACTACTCCTATGGATCCTAATGTGAAGCTTTATGATGATGAGTCTGAGGAGGTGGACAAGAGACGATATAGAGAGCTAGTGGGGAAATTATTGTATGTTACTGTTACACGGCCTGACATATCGTTTGTTGTGAGCAGGGTAAGTCAGTTCATGGAGCAACCCAGGCAGGCTCACATGAATGATGTTTTTATGATCTTGAGATATCTGAAGTCATCTCCAGGTGCTGGTCTTCTGTTTAGAAGAGATACATCTCTGTCTGTTACAGGATGTGCAGATGCATACTATGTTGGGTGTCCTAATGATAGAAAGTCTACTTCAGGCTTTATTGTATTTGTTGGCAGCTCACCAGTAGCTTGGAAGAGTAAGAAACAACCCGCCGTTGCTTGATCCAGTGCAGAATCAGAATATAGGGCAATGGCCCAAGGTAGTACTGAGATGATGTGGGTTAAATCTGTCGTGACTGATTTAACTATTGAAGTACCTCTTCCCAAGCATCTTAAATGTGATAATCAGACAGCTTTGTTTATAGTTAATAATCCAACCTTCCATGAAAGGACAAAGCACATTAAAGTGGATTGTCACTGTACTCGGGACTTGATTCAAAAGGGGCTCATTTCAACATCTTATGTATCATCAGGAGATCAGATTGCAGACATGTTTACAAAAGCTCTTGCTAGGGGTCCATTTCACCACTGTTGTTCCAAGCTGAGAATGATAGATATATATGCTCCAGCTTGAGGGGGAGTGTTAGAATAGTTATGTTATTATTTCTATCGTCGTCTCTATAAATTACCCATAGAGCTTTTCTCCTATATAAGAGAGCTCTAGGGTTAGATGGAATGCATCTTGTTTTTTTTAATTTCTCCAACAGCAACTAAAGGTGTGCCGCATAAAATAGAAATTGACATGCCACGGACCTAACAAAGTGCACATGTTTTGTCACCGTTGAAGTAGATGATGATAATGACGACGATAGCGATGACACCATAGCAAGCATAGATTTATTATGTGGAAAATCCTTTGAAGACAAAAAAACATTTGGGCACATAGAACCTAATATCCATCACTAGAAATCAGGGGCAAACTTCATTAGAATCATCGTGAAATGACGGGAGATGAGTACGATACATAGAAGTGGATAAATGGTACCTCACCTAAAGATCTATTTATCTATATATAATAATAATAAGATAACTCGGCATTCCCTCTCAAGTTGAGCATACATATCAACCATGTACGTCTTGCCCACATTTAAATAAAAATATACAGAAATAGCTTCTTGGTAAGGAGATCAACAAATTGATCACTCAAAGGAACATCTCTATTGTATCAATCTTCTCATGAAAAAAATTGTTTGTAGATCTCCACTTGCTTCATTCTATCATGCATAAATATTTTTTGAAACAAGAGAGGGGGAAGTGTACGCCCCAGGATTTAAACCACAGTCTTTTTAGGTGGTAGGCACACTGCCCCACCACTAGGCCATTAAGTGGATTCTATCATGCATAAAATTATTGGTCAGGTTTATTACGGCTTTACTATTGTACATCTTCATTGACATACGAACTGAAGTACAGTTCAATAAACAAAAACTTAAATGCGGGATTTCATTGTAATCATTTGCAAGGATACGATATTCAATTTCAGCACTGGACCTGGATACACATTATGTTATTTGCTTCTCCAAATAACCAAGTTTTTGCATATGTACATGGCATAACATGAGATAAAACCGCTATAATTTATTGAACATGCTAGTCTGCATCAGCATAACACTTAATCGTCACGTCAGAAATTTTTTATAGAAAATGAGACCTTTTACACGTAATAGCACAAGACTCTATTAATGACAATAGCATGAGAAGTAGTATGAGCAATAGCATGAGAAGTGGTATGAGCTGCTGAAGACATATATTTATCTTTCCGTATTTATTGTGTATTTTATATTTCTTCCATCTCTATGTAATTTGCCTCCTAGGGTTTCTCCTCTTTATATAAGAGAGCCCTATGGTCCCTTTCATAATCAAGTTATTATTTTATCTCCACATGATATCAGAGTAGCGGTCTTAGATCGAAGTTATAAAACCCTAGCCCCTTTCCACGCCCACTGCCCCTCTCCTACTCGTCATCACCGACCATGCACGATGATTACTTGTCGTCGCCGGCCACCCACCGCGGTCCCACCACCCTTACGCCATCGCATGCCACTCCTGGCGGCCCCTCCTCTAACCTTCATAGGCCACCTCGGTGACCCACCACCACCTTCCGCCAGAGCTAGGACCCCCGCGCCCCCCTCCTGGCACCTGATTTAGCCTCCACGACGCGGCCTAGTGTCCTGCGGGCCTATGAGCTTCTCTCGTCAACGCTTCTTCGAGGTCTGATTTTGGCAGTCAAAGGGTGGTTTCAAACCTATAAACCACCTTGTCGGCTCTAATTCCTCCCAAAGTTGATGAGAACAGTTGTGGCATGAGTATGTATACACAACCGATTTCTCATATGATCATATAAACATATTCATATCAGTTTGCAACCCCAGTCATGTCCTTTCCTATATTCTTCATCATCATGTCATAAAGCAAGGGCGACTTATCTTCCTTCAGAGCCTTTAATGGCCCAGCACCCACATTGTCAAGATGGGTGGGACCAACTATGAGTTATGGTCCATGCAGTTTATGACCATCATGCGGTGCAATAACAAGGAGTGTATTCTGGCGTAGTCAGAGCCAGCCAACAAAATCAGGGTGAATGCTTCATGGAAGCAAGACGATGAGTGGCTATCTCATACTTTGACCACAAAGAGAGCCAATGATATCCTACATCATACCACTACCAAGGCAATGAGGGACATCCTCGCAACCAATTACTCTCATGCAAGGAATGAGACAAAGATCCTGTAACTTCAGTATGATATCTTCACAGCCAAGCAGGATGACCACCCTCTTCATGTCTTCTACTCATGGTTTAGGGGCATGTCTGGAATAGTAATGGATATGCTTGAAGGTACGGATCTGTAACATATGAACTGAGCTTTCTCTGTATAGATGAAGAGATGCACCAGAATCCATAATTCACTATGTCATGTTTGCCCTATGACAACTTGTAAGAACATAAGCTATACATGAGGTACTAGGGGAGACTGTGGTTGTGGCATCAATGTCAAAAGGGCACACAAGAGCACTAGTAATAGTGACAGCGGGAGTCATAATCTCCATCAGATAGGGATACAAGATCGTCGAACTTCCCATCAGCAGAAACGATATGAGGCTCAACTTGCACGGCAACATGAGCGAAAGCGGGATAACCATGCTTCTAGTATGTTTCCTCGAAGTGACCATACCTATGATGATATGTGCATGGTTGACACATTTGTCCGGCTCTTCTGCCACGAACGTTATGTCCTGTGAACTGAGCTGGACCTCCTCAACCGCAAGATGCGGCCATCGCAGGGGAGGTCTGAGTATTGATATCATGTGGCATCGTGATCCTACTCATTCTCTTGTAGGCATCCTCCATAAGAGGTATAGACGCACCCGTGAGAAGCTAAGTGTATGCAGCATCGTAATGTAAATCAAGTGTCTCCTGAAACGCACCAACTATAGTGACATTTCAGTATGCCCGCTGCTACTCTACAAACTTCAGTGTCTTTCAAAGGCAGGAAGCTGTGAAGCTTCTCAGCCATATTTAACCCCTCCTCTCTTGTGTTTTGGGATATACTCACAGACATGGTGATTGGATGTGGTTGTGGGCAAGATGGTCTCTATAGACAGGTCCAGTTTCCATATGTTGGTGCTTCTTCCATTTCAACTGGGTCAGTCTCTCCATACATGTGGTAACTTCGGTTTAGTCACCTTCATTTACAGAAGCTACGTAGAGTCCATCCTTAGATTCCATCTCAGTCCACTTTTCAGTGTGAAGCTTGCCAGCTTGGGAAGCATCACCTATCTAGTTTTCTCGATAGTCAAAGTTATGGTAGCAGTACTTTATTTGAGTTGGTCCATCTTGATATTTGGAGTCCCGGTCGTGTTCCTGACCATCAGGGAAACATGTCCTATCTTGTAGCAGTTGATTTTTCTAGACTTCCACGGATTTAAAAAAAAAACAAGACTCAGGCAAGGCCTGTTATCCAATTTTATTCATGAAACAAAGAATATTCTTTCTGCTACTATTAAGTACATTCGCTTTAAAAAGACCAAGGTTCAAATCCCTCTTGTGGGGGTTGCGTTAGGTAGCTGACATCCAACGTAAAAATAGTTGGATCTTTCAACGTGGATTTGAGCGGGAATCCATGTAGACAATCCTACTTAAAGTGGGAAAAGGCTTCACCATTTTTATTTGATAAGTATGACACTCTGACAATGTCTTGGAGTTTTATACTATACAGTTTTCTCAATTCTTTCGGTTACTTGGCATTATATACCATACTTCTTGTGCATACACTTATAAGTAGAATGGTGTTGCTGAAAAGTCATGCTTACCACTCTTTCTGGAGTGATGTTTCATGCTCCCCACTCTTTCTGGGGTGATGCGGTTCTTACTGTTTGCTATCTGGTCAACCAGACAATGCCTTCTATGTTACAAAAGGTTCATTTTTTCGATTGTGTTCCCCGATAAGGATCTTTTCTCTCTTACACCTTGTGTATTTATCTTAGTGTCGTTTGTTCACTACATCACTCCCGACCGTGACAAGCTCTCTCTCCTAAAGCTGTCAAGTGTCTTTGTAGATTACTCTCGGACCTAAAAAGGGTATCGATGCTTTGATCTGGTTAGATGGAAGTACTATGTTAGTGTTGATGTCATCTTCTTTGAGTCGGTCATGTATTTTTCTCCTACAAGTGATCATGTCTGAGTCTGGTGAGAAGGTTTACATATCATGACCTCAAATTTCAGCAAAATTCGATCGAATTTCTATCGAATATTGATATCCTGTCGCAATCAAAATTCAACCGAAATGGCCGAAATGATCGAAATATGGGGCCCTGGTACAAAAATTGATCGAAATTTCGATCGAAATTCAATCGAAATTCCGTTTCGGTCAGTCACCGAAATGATGACCGAAACCGACATTTAAGCCCTTGTTACATACATCCTCCTCCTATGTCACAACCATCTCCACATGTGGTTCCTCCACCACCTTCTCCATCATGTCCACCGCCATCCCCATCTGTGGTTCCATCACTACCTCGTCCTACTATGCTGCCTACTCCTATGGCTCCATCTATAGCTCAGCCTTCACTTTTACATTTGCAAGCCACCGACTGTACCCCTGCTCATATGTCTTCCCCATCATCCAACATATCCCAAGTAAATTCTGAACATTTGATTTCTATTGATGGCACTGTTGATTTATTTGTATCGTAAGTCACCTTATAGGTTGAGCAGATAGCAACTTAGGTTACAGGTCATTCAGAGGATCTTGATCAATCCATTGCTCTTCGGAAGCGGAAGCACATATGTACTATGTATCCTCTTGCTGCCCATGTCTCTTTAGGGCGTATTTCTGAGGATTTCAGGAGGTTTGTTGTGAGTCTCTCAGTTGTGGAGATCCCACAAACATATCAGAAGGTTATGCGAGACAGTCAGTGGTGTTTGTCTATGGAGGAGATGGAATCCCTCCAGTCTCATGGCACATGGAGCTTGGTTATTGCTTCTGCAGAGGCGTCCGTAGTTGGCTGCAAATGGATTTTTACAGTTAAGCACCATGCAGATGGCAGCGTTGATTGCTACAAGGCTAGGCTTATGGCAAGTGAATTCACCCAGACTTATGAGCTGGATTATCAAGACATGTTCTCTCCAGTGATACATCATTTTATCTTTCGGATCCTCCTTTTTGTTGCAACGTTACGGGAATGGTCCATGTCTTAACTAGAAGTGAAGAATGCTTTTATATATGGTGATTTGCAAGAGGAGGTATATATGCAACAACCAACTGGGTTCGATGCTAAGGGAGAATGTTAGAAGGCATGCAGACTTCATAATATTTTACGGCCTTAAACATTGTCCCAAAGCATGGTTCTAGAAGCTCTGACTTGATAGAGTAGCAGAGCTTCACGAGATCGAATGCATATCATTTACTTTTTGTTCGGAGGACTCAGAGATGTATCCTTATCATTCTGGTTTACGTTGACGATATCATTGTTACAAGAGATGACTTACATGGTATAAGTGTGCCTAAGGTGTTCCTTGGACAATAGTCTGTCACCAAGGATCTTGACGATTATGATACTTCCAAGGGCTTGTGTTCGCCAAGAACCAAGTGATGACCCAGAGGAAGTATGGGTTACAGATCTCCTTTCAGAGACAAACATGGCAGATTGCAGACATACCACTATTCCCATGGATCCCAACAATGAAGCTTTACGATGATGATAAAAGGAAGGTGGGCAAGAAGAGATACATGAAAATTGTTGCGAAGCTCCTCTACGTGATTATTACCAAGCCATATATCTTTTTGTTGTGAGTTAGCCAATTTATGGAGCAGATGCAACAGGCTCACATGGATGTGGTTCACATGATCATGTGGTATCTAAAGTCTTCTCCATGAACAAGATTGTTTTTTTAACAAAGGGACATCCCCTTACATCATGACGTGTGCAGATGCAGACTACGCATGATGTCCCAAGGACGAAAAATCTCTCTCTGGCGTTATTGTTTCCACAGGGAGCTATCTCTATCTTTGTCGTTTCCATGAGGAGCTCTTTGATGTCATGGAAGAGCAAGAAGCAGACCGTAGTTGCTATATCTAGTGCTGAATCAGAGTACAAAGCCATGGTACATGGGACCATTGAGATAATGTAGGTCAGATCTGTTTAGACTAAGTTCTTGACATACATCTTCCCATGCAGTTACAATGTAATAACCATGCTACTCTTTCATTGCCAACAACCATGTCTTCCATGAGATGATCAAACTCATTGAGGTGGATTTCCATTGTACACGTAACATGATTCAGAAGGGTTTTATCTCTACTGCCCACGCCAGCTTAGGGGAACAAACAATAGATGTTTTCATCATGTTCTAGTAGAGGGTCATTCCAAATATGTTGTTCCAAGCTGAGCATGATTGACATCTATACTCTATCTCGAGGGGGGATGTTGGGAGTTATATGTATCTTTCTGTATTTATTGCGTATAATCAACATTCAGGAAATCAGACAGTATGGCCGCATATGCATATGCATATGCATATAGTAAGGGGAACGGATTTCCTGAAGCGGGTCATTATGCACCCAGACCACTTAAGCATGCCGCATCTGCTGCATAATCAGTCTGCTTACAAGGTTTAAGCGATTATCGAGTTTGGTATGGGCCCAACTTGGAATCCGAATGTTATAATATTATCAAATGACCTCTCCAGGCACCCTTCCCCCTCACTATAGACTCGAGAAACCCTAAACGAGAAAGCCTATTCCCATGAAACCTCCTACACACGATCTCCTCCTCTTGCCTCCTTCGCTTGGAGATGAAGCCTCCTTCGCCACACCTCCACCGCCTGGAGACAAAGCTTGTTGATCACCGCCTACGCATGTTCTTGCACCTCCTCTGCCGCATTCTTCCTTATAGGCTCCAACATCGCCTAGAGAAAAGATGTTGCTCACCACCTTCGCCTGGAGACTTGTGTGAATTCTTGTTTCTTCTCTTGCAAGCTACGTACATAAGAAAATCCCTTCCATATGGATTTATCATGGTAGTTATTCTTAATGTTAAAAAGTATTCATCATTCTCTCGCATATCAGCAGCATCAGAATCCTTGAACATGCATCTTTGTTATTTTATTTAGGGTAAATTACAAAAAAGGACTTCAATTAAATAATTTATATCTCGATTCTCAATTAGAGGTCTCATTTTTCAATTGTAACAAATAGGGGCTTGAACCGTCAACTTAACGGTTTAACGTCGACAAATAAAGGTTGTTGAATCTTATAGAGATCTCTATTTGAGACAAAAACATAAAATCGAGCCCCTCTTTGTTGTAGTTGAAAAATGAATCCATTAATTGAGAATTGAGGCATAGTTCAAGCCTTTTTTGTAATTTACCCTTTTATTTATACATAAAAATAAATAATCGGATTATTTTTATCATTCCAGTAATTCTAATCTTGTCAGCTTACTTGTTCAATATTTAGAGCAGTTTATTATAGCATTAGAGCATGTTTCTTCAATTTTTATATTCCACTAAGCTTGTTTTTTCAATTGTTATCATTTTAGTAAGCTTGTCAGCTTGCCTCAACTTAATGCATTAGTTTAGTGCTCTAAATATCATTCCAGTTTAAACTTATGTCCTCGGTTTAAAATCTAAAATCTATAGTCTATTGCTCTAAATTTAAATCTAAAGATTTAAGCATGTCTGATTTCGTAGCCAAAACTACTCTATTGCTCTAAATCGCCTATCTTCTGCATGCTCTAACATGCTTTCTCTACCCACATCTGATTTTGCATTGATTTTAGGTTTTGTTGGATATTTTCCTACTTTGATGATTGTTATCAACTACTATATGTGCTAATTTTTCTATTGATATTTGGTAGAGAGATTGTTTTGAGATCTAGTTGAAAGTCATTTTTCTTATATCTTTTGTTGGACCACATTTACTCATAAATTTTGTTCAACTACAATCACTTATATTTATTTATTTTAAATTAAAAATTAGAAAACCGTGTAAAATCACATATACCCGCATATGTCCCCGCATACCGCTTAATCAATACTCAGTGGCCTGTCCGAACACATTCGCATATTTTTTCCCTAAACCTTGCATATAATATGTTTCTTTTGTCTCTGTTATGTGACTTACCATGTATGGTTTCTCTTCTCTGTATAAGAGTCATATGTCCTTTTCATAATCAAGTTATTGTTTTATCTCCACACTAACATATACGAGTTGATTAACATCCTCAACATTGATAATATCAAGTCTAGTAAGACTGAAATAAATTAGTTTTGCCAACTAATCTTCGATATCTATATCGCTTGCATATACATCCTCCTCCTTACTAAGCTCATGATTTGCCTTCATACGAGTAGCGGGTAGTTTACGTCCTAGCGTGTCGGAGTCCTTTCACAATTCAAGAGTAAATTTTCATTGTTTCATACAATGCCATCGGGAGATCAAACCATCTAACTACCAAGGAAGTACTTCAATTTCCCTAGGAATTGAATTCAAATTCGGTTGCAAGAATCATATTTATGCTAGATAATTCTTCCTCATCACCACTGGTAAGAATCATGTCATCAATGAAAACTACTAGAATATATATTTTTCTCTTCTTTTTATGAATAGAGTAGTGCAGTATGCTTACCACCCAAAAGAACAGGGTTTAACTCCTCCCTTGTGATGGTTGCGTTAGGTAGTCGACAACCAGTGTAAAAAATAGTCAAAGCTTTCAACTTAGATTTGAGCAAGAATCCATGAAGCCGACCTTGCTTATAGTGGGAGAAGGCTTCGTCATTTTTTTATGAATAGAGTATGATCTCAATTTGCATGAGTATAACCATGACTTCACCGAATCATTCAAATCAATCTTTGGTGGTTTTCTTCAACATATACAAAGTCACTTTTAACCTGCAACACTTATCGATTGTTTCCATAATGTGTGGGGAGGCATCATCGCATATAGCTCCTCTTTAAGAACGCAATTTAATAAGGCATTTTGCAAATCTAAAAAAAATGGTGAAGTCTTCTCCCACTTTAAGTAGGATCGACTACATGAATTCTTGCTCAAATACATGTTGAAAGAAAATGGATAATAGGGATAGGTGTTTTATTTTGACCCACATGGAGTTGAATCTGATTTCGGTCTTCGACACGCGTAAATCAATGCACGAGCTCTGTACTGAGGTAAAGGACAGGTACCACTCGAAATCCCAAGTAAGTGTCCAGCTTCTTCTACACCAGTATAACTCGTGTAGAATGAAGGAATCTAAAAGCATCCTCGAGCACGTGAACAAGATGATTGTGATGACCAAGGACCCAATGGCTGCTAAATGCGTGATTCTAAAGAGGATGCAAATAGAAACCATTTTAGGAAGTCTCCCTTCATCATTTAACATGGTTGTCACATATATAAAAATGAATGCCAACATCAAGAGTGTGACAGACCTACATGCATAGTTGGTAATTGTGCAGGAGTTCTCAAAGCAAATATCGAAAGTCGAGATCTTTGAGGTCGAGGAGGAAGAATAAGAAGCTAACATAGTGTGTGTGCAAAGAGAAGACTAGAAACCTTCAAAGTGAATTTCAAGGGAAAAGGTGAGAATACACATGCGGCTCGTGCTACGGTTATGGCAATTATGATCATTTCAAGGTCAATTGCCCAACAAGAATAAACCATCTATGAAAATAAATGGCAAATCAAGAGTGTGACGGACTTACCTGCATAGTTGGCAATTAACCAAGACCTCTCGAAGCAAAGATCGAAAGTCAAGATCTTTAAGGTCGAGGAGGAAGAATAAGAAGAACCCTTCAAAGTGAATTTCAAGGGAAAAGGTGGAAAATACCCATGTTGCACGTGCTACGGTTATGACAAATATGATCATTTCAAGGTCAATTGCCCAATAAGAAGAAGCTAAGAAATTCTAAATAACCATACAGTGTTCAAGAAAGCGATCGAGTAAACCGCATACTCGATCGCATACTCGTACTCGGTAGCCTTGTAGCTCCGAGTATGGTGAAACGGCCATGTATGCAGGTTGACCTGCATACTCGGCTGAGTATACCCCCTATGAGACCGCCTACTAGGTCGCTTTTCTAATACACATCTTTTTATTTAACCTAAACCAAAATAACCCCACCCACATAATAACATAAAACTGCGTACTCCCGGCATAAAACCGCATACTCTCCTGCATAGAACTGCATACTCCCTACATACTCTCCCAACTGAGGATATTAACATAACATTAAATTTCTATTTATATTTTTTAATAATAAAATTATCAAACTGCGTACTTTTCGCATACTCTCCCGCATACCACATACTCTCTATGCAGTGATCTCTCCAATTGAATACCGCATACCGCCTTCCTGAACATTGGTACCTGAGAACAAAAAGTCAAGAAGAAATGTGAATTCGTGGCTTTCGTGGAATGCAACTCTGTGATCACTGATGGTGACGTGTGGTGGATAGACTCTAGTGCAATCTGTCATATTGTCAAGACAAAGGAAGGGCTAGTGGACTTCAAGGAGATTAAGAAAGGAGAACATAAGATCTTCATGGGGAACACCGCTTACGTGGATGTCGAAGGTGTTGGGACATACAAACTTAACCTGGGCGACGGTAGAATGGTATTTCAAGATGTACTGTAGTCTGTATGCTCCAGGAATACACTAGAACCTCATATATGTTCCAGTTCTGCTCAAAAAAGATTTTGAAGTTCATTTTACAATAAACATGTATCCATATGAAAGAATAAAAATGTCTATGACATAGGAAAGTTTAAACCAGAGCATGACCTCTTATGTCTTCTAATAAATTATAATAAATCAATGAATGTGGCTTCTGAGTAATCTTTGTGCTATTTATCTTATTATGATTTATGGCACATGAAACTGAGTCGTCAAGAAAAATAAAAAATGGATCAAATGATTAAATTTAATCTTCAGTCTAAGATTACAGGGTGTAAGGACATTGTCATGTAAACATTGTACGACTGGTAAAATGATGAATGAAAAAATCCTTCTCGACGGGAATTCAGTCAAAAGAACTATTAGGCTTGATACATTCAGATATATGTTGACCAGTGAGTGTCAGAAACAAAGAATACTTCATAATATCCATTGATGACTACTCTAAGTTCTCTTATGTCTATCTCTTAGGAATAAATGTAGAACCCTGTGAAACATTTAAGATATACAAGACAAAAGTAGAAATAAAATCAAGAAAATCAATTTAAACTTGGAAAACTAATAAAAGTGGAGAATATACCTCAAAAGAATTTGAGAAGTATGGCATTCAAGCAGGCAATCTTCAGGAAGTCGGTATAAGGTATTCAGTCGAAGGGGCCACTGCATAGCGAGTATGCGATATGTGGGAGAGTGTGCGTGGAGTAAGTTGTTTTATGTAGTTTGGTATTTTTTATTATTAAAACATATAAATAATATTTAATATTATGTTAATATCCTCTAAATATTATATCTTTTGATTATAATAATAAAGAATTGAAGGTATAAAGAACAAAACTATTGGGATAAAAAGTAATATGGAGACAAATGAGCAAAAGCATCAATTGAAAGAGCATAAGAATTTTAGCTTAAGGTGGGTGGGGTTATTTGGGTTTGGGGTAAATAAATTTTCTTCTATTAGAAAAGCGGTCGAGTAGGCGACTGTATAGGGGCTATACTCAGCCGAGTATGCGGGTCAACCCGCGTACATGGTTGTTTCATCATATTTGGAGCAGCAAGGCTACCGAGTACGAGTATGCGGCCGAGCATGCGACAAGGCATCAAATGTCAGATTTCGGTTTCGTTTCGGTAAGCCTGGAAAAAGAATTTCGGCGGAATTTCGATGAAATGGTCGGAAATTGGAGAAATGACTTGAAAACTTTTTTTCAAATTTAAGATTTCTATTGTTGTTTAAACAATAATAGAAATAGAAATACAAGTTTTTTTGCTTATAGTAAGATGTTAGAATGATCAATGCCTTAACTTAAATAACGATTTCGATCACCATATCAATGACCATCCGGAGTTAAATTTCAGACTTTAGTACATAAACTTAAATTTCGACATTCAGTTTTTCTACCAATTCTCAAAAGAACAATACTACTTTTATTTAACAAAATGTATAGATAATTTAAAATTTGAAATATTAAATGTTATAATACAAGGTTACAAGATCACATGATACATCAAACACACAATATGTCTGCCCTTACTAATACAAATCATTAAGTTACTAGTATTACATTCTTATTTGGGATGTGGATGAGATTTAATTAAACCATGAATTCCTTGGTGAATCCATGTACTCTTTCCGATTCCTTCCATGGTGGAAAAGATGGAGTGATACCTTAGTTGAATGGATTCATTCTGGTTAAATGCATTGGGCTACTAGATAATTAATAATAATTTGTGTCTAAATTATGACCTCGGGTTAAATGATAAGGTGGTTGTGGCTTGTGAAGTTGTGAGATGGAATGAGAACATATACATTATATTTATTGGGTTTAAAGAGGACCCTTAATGGTCTTATTTATTACAATGGTGGTTAGAATAGTGGCCTATATTGCAATGATGGTTGAAATAGTGACCTATAAATTTCATTTAGTGGCCAACTAATGCCTATGGATATCAATAATTGACCTAGGCACGACATATGGTGACCTACAACAATTTCTGTTGAAATGAACCGAAATTCCACCAAAATCCGAGAAATATGTGAACAATTTCCACCGAAATGGACCGAAATGACTGAAATTTCGGTCGAAATCTTGGAAACTGATACTATACATGGTTTCTATATACTCGATCGATTTCCTAAACACTACAAGCAAGCATTTGAAGGCAGACTACAATACCTTATACACCACATCAAAATGGTGTAGCTGAAAGAAAGAATAGAACATTGATGAATGCAGTACAGTGTATGTTACCACACTCAGGTCTCTCAAAGAAATTTCATGGAGAAAAAGTGTTGACCTCTAACTATATATAGAATATGATTCACATCAACTCCGCAACATCATATGAAATTTGGAAAGGCTGGAAACCCATTGGGTCATCTCTGGAAATGAGGATGTGTTGCACATTTCTTGGTACCGAGTCGGCTTAGAGACAATCTGGACTTCAAGACATTAAAGTGCAAATTTATTGGATATAGTGAACAATTCTAAAAGATATAGGCTCTTTCATGAATCAAAAAGTCTAGTCAAAAGACATGTTGTAACCTTTCTTGAAAATCATCAAGAGGAGCATGAAGCATAGGAACCAGATCCTCTTATTGCACTACATGACAATTAAGATGAGTTAGAGATGAGACCGGAACTAGTGGATGATACTGATCATCCATACATAGAGAATGAACCAATGAATAATGATGATACTTCAGAGGAAGTGAGTGGACCCACACAACCCATGGGTATGATTGACAACAAGAGACCGAGAACATGAACTGCATGGATGGGAGATTTTCATTTCTATGGATGTGAGCCATCGTGTTACACCGTAGATGAGGATATAGCGGATTCTACTAATCCCATATCCTTTGACGAATCAATGGCTTCGACTGAGTCAGAATCATAGGCGGTCGTCATGAGGGATAAGTTGGACTTAATTGATAAAAACGATGGATGAGAGTTATGTGATTTGCCAGAATGTAGGAAATCCATAAGATGCAAGTGGGTGTTCAAGAAAAGGTATTAAGTTTATGGTATTTTTATTTATACAAAGCAAGATTAATTGCCAAAGGTTAAACTCAGCAGGCTAGAATAGACTTCCAGGAAACCTACTCTCTGATTGATAAGTTTTCATCAAAACAGATGATCTTAGCTATAGTTGGATATATGGACTTGGAACTATTTCAAATGGATGTGAAGACAACCTTCCTTAATTGAGAATTAAGAGAGGAGATATATATGCGATAACCTTATGAATTTCAGGTGTGAAAAGGGTTTATAAGTTAAGAAATTTATTATATAACTTACAATCTTCACGACAATGATATCTCAAGTTTCATGTGAAAATTATTTGATTTGGACTTGTTACAAATAAAGTGGATAATTGTGTATATGTAACGAAGAGTGTGAACTAGTTTGCTATCATGGCATTCTATATGGATGACATTCTACTCGTGGGTCATGCCATAGGAATGCTTAGTGAAATTAAAGAGAATTTGAGCAATGAATTTGAGATGAAAGACAGGGGTGAAGCATCGTATGTTCTAGGAATTCAAATTACATGAGATAGAGATGCAAGAACATTGAGTCTTAGTAAAGAGAAATACTTACAAATTGTATTTAAAAGATTTGGAATGCAGCATAGCACTCCAACTCATACACCACTTGTGACTGGAAAGAGACTCAATAAGAGTCAATGTACTGGAAAAGGGCAGAAACCTTTAAAAGTCTATACGTACAAGCGGTGGGAAGTCTCATGTATACAATGATACGCACTCGACCAGACTTGGCTTATCTAGTTAGCCTAGTTAGTAGATATCAAAGTAATCCCGGACCAGCACATTAGGAAGCTGTAAAGAGGATTTTTTGATATCTAAAAGGAAATTGTACATCACAAATTGATATATCAAGTTGAATCACTTGAGGTAGTAGAATACTACGATGCAGATTTCGGAGGGAATGTGGATGATAGAAAATCCACATCAGGTTACCTTTTCATATTTGGTGAAGCGAACATTTTTTGGGTAGCAAGAACCAAGGATGTGTATCTAGACATACACATGAAGCAGAATACATTGCATATAGAAAGGCTACCACTCATGTGGTTTGGATTAAACGCTTTTTGGAAAAGTTAAGCTCGGAATTGATCAAAAGACCAGCTGAAATGTATTGTGATAATCAAGTCCCAATAAGCTTGATCAATAGTAGCGTTAATAGTTTTAAAGGAAAGCACATTGAAATCCAATATCACTATATATAAGATATAGTGGCAAAGCAAGAAATTACGGTAACCTATATACCTACAAGTGATAAGTTAGTTGATTCTATAACCAAGGGAATAGTAGCAAGTACCTAGATTAAACATGTTGATTTGATGGGAATCAGGAATGCATGAGTCAAGGAAAAGGTTTTCATGAATAATGGACCTCATTTTTGACATATCTATACACTACAGGAACAATGGGGGTGTAAAAGTTTTGACCATTATGGTCAAGTAGGAGATGTAGAACAACCTCCGATAACTGTGTGGTCAAGCAACTGCCTCTGACAGTTGCACGAGATCGGATCTCGCAGAGGCCCTAACCGCATGACGTGAAGGAAAGGGATACACAGTTGAGGGCTACGCCCTATATAAACCTCCCATATGAAGGGGAAATATACATCATCGAAACCTTGATATCGGGAGCCCCCTTCCAATCCAAACCGCTCTCCCATCCCCACCCTCTCGAGTTCTCTCTCTAGAAGGTCATCGGCGGCTTACCTAGATCCAAGACTTCCTCGGTCAATGGCTTACGAGTTTATAGGAGCGATCAATTTGACTTCTCGTAGTGGAGCTCCATCTTAATGCAATTCTTAGAATGACAACAGTCAATAAGCAAAGGTGGTGGTGTATCTAAAGTTGCAGAAAGCGGTAGCCAGTACTCGGTCGTTGGCGTCACTGACTAAGGATTAATCGACAGTCGGGCGACTAATCGGATTTAGTCGGTCATTAATCGATTTTGAATTTTTAATTATTTTAAATATATAAATCATTTTATACATAGATTTGTACATTTTCTATACTTTCATAATGAAATAAAAGAAGTAATTAACTTTAAATATAACATTATTGCATATTAGAATAAGTTTGCTTTTGCATTAAAATAGATTTGTATATTTTCTATACTTACATAATGAAACATGATGCAGCGAGGAACCGAAATATAAGGCCACATATTTATTTAATTTTATTCGTTAATTTTATTTACGTTTATTTGAGTTGTCGCAATTTTAATTAAATAAACGAGATCACCTGAGATCTCAATTAATTAGTGATTTGAATTTCAAATTAGTCGGTTAGTCGATTAGAGTCGATTTAGGATAATTAATTCAATTTGAATTTGAATTCTATTTTTGTAATCTCATCCCTCCTATATAAAGGGATGATGGGGCTATTGTTATGATCAGTTCAGTTATTATAAAAATTGAGATTTATTCTCTATCTCCATCTCTCTCCTTCCCCACGTGGTCTTCGCGTTTCTCTCCTCCAAATCCCTCATTTTCCGACGAGCTTCTCTTCTCAACCCCTCCATTTTCTTCTCCACCGAAATTCCATCGTTCAAAATTTATTTTGATCGTCGTCGCAAATCTCCAATTTGCATCATTTCGTATCAGAACATGGCCTACAGATCGCCCTCACGATCTGACGATCCGTCCAGACGTTTGCACCGACATGCATCAAGGGACTATCGTTCGTCCGAACAAAAACGGCGAGCCAACGACGCCTACAAGGAGACGAAGCACATGCTACTTGAGTTACAAACCACATTCCATTCCAAGTTTCGAGATCTTATGGCTAACTTCGCGGCCCTATGCACCGCCTAATCGAAGTCCTCCACTACTAAAGCCGATTTTGATGAAGAAAACACGAAAAAGAGAGCGCCGACAACGAAACGCCCGCTATCCAGCACCTCCCAGAACAGATTCCGCTACCAGAATCAATGACGTCACCCTCTCCGACCGTCTCGGTACGACCCCAGCCATCCCAGGTAACCCCCTACCTTCCCCGCCCTTCAGTTCCCCGCTGACACCACCGCCGACCCTCCTCGCACCTCCTTCGCCACCGCCAACACCCCCTCCCGCCACCTCCAACCGCCATCGCCCTCCCCAGTCCTCTAACCCCTTTCCCCCGCTCGCCAGCGCCCACCCGCGCACCCGTCGACCCTAACCCATCTGATCGCCTCCCCTCCCCAGCCCCGATTCTCCTTCGGCTCCGTCAGCCCGCTACCCTTTCCCTCTACGAACCCCACCGGCACCTCTCCCTTCGCGTCATGGACCTCCTCTCCCACCCCATTCCGCCACCCTCAACTCTCGCCTTCATTCCCGTCGCCGACCCGCACCCCTCCGCACCCTAGCCTTCGCAGTCCCGCCTCCCCTCCTCACCGCCTCGCCCTACCAACCACCCCTTCCGCCTCGCCGTCCTATTCCGCCACCATTCCTACTGCCACCAAACACCCCAACCGTCCGCCGCCCATCTCGCCATCCTTGCGAGTAGCACGGAACGCCAGGGAACGAGATCACGGACGCCGCCTCCCCTGTCCGCGTAGCTTGCGCGAGAAGAAAGGGAGAGCCCTAACAAGAGGCCCGATGACTAAGGGGCTTGAATCCCATGACATGTGGGATTGGGAATTACTTTGGGAAAATTACAAGAAAATCCCCCCATGCAAAAGTTTTTATTCAAAGGGAAAAGCCAAGGGCCCCTCTTACAATAATTGTTTAACTAAAGGGGTACGAAAATTACGCACAAACCCCCTGCTGCGGAAATATTTAAAGAGGAGTGCTGAAAAGAGGAAATCTGGGAATCCTCCTTATCCAAATAGGACTAGGACCTTGGGGTTAACCTATTTAAAGGCCCCATGGCTTCATTCATTGGACATATCTCCTCCTCTACTCTCATTGTGCTATTGCTTTGCTATGGATTCTCCAAAGGCCATGTTGTCATGCCTCATCAATTTTTCAATCACCGCAATGAGGAGACAAAGTTCATGAAAACACCGCCATTTGCGCCACACATGTTCTTCCATCACGAAGGCCACATCACCAACGCCCGCGTCGTGCACGTGTGGGTTCCGCCATTCGCTCCACACCAATTCTTCCAGGGGATGACCGAGAATGCGGATTCGAAATTATCAACCTCCCAGCCTGCAGATCCAGCAATTCGTCGGGAGACGATTTTTTAAAGCGGAGGAGAGTTGATGCAGCGTGGAACCGAAATATAGGGCCACATTTATTTAATTTTATCCGTTAATTTTATTTACGTTTATTTGAGTTGTCGTAATTTTAATTAAATAAACGAGATCACTTGAGATCTCAATTATTTAGTGATTTGAATTTCAAATTAGTCGGTTAGTCGGTTAGAGTCAATTTAGGATAATTAGTTCAATTTGAATTTGAATTCTATTTTTGTAATCTCATCCCTCCTATATAAAGGGATGATGGGGCTATTGTTATGATCAGTTCAGTTATTATAAAAATTGAGATTTATTCTCTATCTCCATCTCTCTCCTTCCCCACGTGGTCTTCACGTTTCTCTCCTCCAAATCCTTCGTTTTCCGACGAGCTTCTCTTCTCAACCCCTCCATTTTCTTCTCCACCGAAATTCCACCGTTAAAAAAATATTTTCACCGTCGTCGCAAATCTCCAATTTGCATCAAAACAAAAGAAGTAAATGACTTTAAATATAACATTAAGCATATTTAGAATAAGTTTGATTTTAAAAAAAGCAAAAAACAAAAAAAAGTATAAAAGCTTGTTGTAAAAGTCGGTCGAGTAGTCGGCCCGACTAGTCGGGCTGACCGACTAATGGCCGACTAGGCCTAGTCGAGTCGGCTACCCCCCCGACTCGACTAGTCGGACCGACTAGTCGACCTAGTCGGCCGATTTTTGCAGGCTTGGGTGTATCAATGTAAGATCCCCAAGTATAGGTCTCCACAATAGTCATACTGGTCGGCGGTGCAGTAGAAATTTAAAAAAAATCGATGAAACCATGTACTTTGGGAACAATTCTCAATCCGTTTCACCAAGATCGCATGAGAATTAAAGCTACCTCTTGAAGCGAGATCATGATTTACAAGTCTCTAAAAGAAGAGACCTTGTGTCTCAAGTATGATCCAGCATTGAGAGCACTTGCAATCACGTATATGAGAAGAGTGCTTCCCACAATCCAAACCGATGATTCGAGCGAAGAACCCCTAGATTTTGTCTTACAAAATCCACCACCTTCTTCAAGAGTATGAAGCGTTAAAGAAGACATGTAACCATGAGCGATCAATTCGAGAGCATGATGGTTGCACGATGGTGAACGTGGTCTCCACAAAACTAGGGCAAGTGGACGGCCACTAGGGTTTGGACGAGAGAGGATGGTATATAGTATATGGGGGAGAGAGAGAGAGAGAATGTGTCTGTGTGTGTGTGTTATTGTTGTCGTTACAACAATTGCTTTAACCAAGAAGGTTGGGGTTAGCATTTCTTTTATAATAAATTGAATGGTTAGGATGTACTCATATTAGTAATCAATGGTCAAGATTAAATCTTAATCTCCAAGATTACATGTAATCTTCAAGAATACAAGTTGAAAAACAAACTCCAATTA
Source organism: Ottelia alismoides (assembly GCA_037367405.1). Taxonomy (NCBI): domain Eukaryota; kingdom Viridiplantae; phylum Streptophyta; class Magnoliopsida; order Alismatales; family Hydrocharitaceae; genus Ottelia; species Ottelia alismoides. The sequence goes on from JAZKJV010001587.1 coordinate 785,124, forward strand.
TTATAATCAATCATCATGTATAATACTACAATGGGAAAAAGAGTAGCCTCCTTCCAATTATAGAGTATATATTACCACCAAATTTATACATATTGCATATATTCTAATTGAATTATCATCAAAATAATTCCAAATTATTTGTGATAATTGTAAATAGACCATTGATAATTATGAATCATCATATTCAACCGTTCAAAACTAAATGTAAATCACATTTACATTTAATTGTATAATGTGAATCCAATTCACATTAATCTTTAAATTGTGAATCATATTCACAATTATCACTCTCTATTATTATGGATTTCATCCACATTATCAATAATTATTGTGGATAGTATTATCCATATTAATCCCATCTACGATAACTAAATCCAATTAATTATCTTCGACGTCGCTTTACACATATCTAAATAATGTGAATCACGTCTACATTATTTATGATCATTAAATCCAATTTAATCAATAATAGTTCTCTTTATTTTTCAGTGTTCAGATATTGTCTCTAACGGGACAATGTTTGTACTCTTTTAAAAATAGTGTGCCTTCTCTGTGGATATTTGGATATAGGGACATGGCGACTGTATATGCCATGTATACTGACTTGGATAGTGAGATCTAGTCTCATATCCAAATATATGAGACCTCTCATAGAAGTTTGATTATATCAGTCAACATATCCAATCTTCTCATTGCATCTGAATCACATTCAAATCAATGTCTAATATTTGGACCAAGATTGGATAGCTAGTCTGCTTAGAGGAGCCATTAAAATCCAAACATCTTTTATCACTTCTTCGTCGACTAAAATCACATCACCCTTGAGTGTTCCTAATACTCGTACATCCTGCATACTGGAAGAGCTTGAATAAACACGAAGTTCTGATCATATTTGAAATATCTTCTCCATGGATTTATCGTTTAAGTTTCTTATTCAATCATTGGGAGTTGATATCGATCACATATGGCATACCCACAATTTCTTATTTCAGATAATCCTCATTAATACTATAATCTTGATTGGATCCATGATCAAGATATTGTACTTGCAGTTGGACACATAATATATATGGTTGCAATGTGCAAGTTTCCTGATAATAATGAGTGAGATAAATAGATAATATGATAACAACCAAAGATTTGTATGTCTCTATAGTCTTGATCTCTCATCGAGTGTGCTTTAGAAGTATAATTGTCAAATAATCCTTATAAAATATATGTTTTTTTGCATACATGCATGCGTGCTCTCAACATTTAATCATGGATGGCATGTTCATTGCATTATGCAGAATGGTGGCTCGATAAGAGATGATGTACTCAAAATGTTTGAGTACCTTCCTGAACTAAAATCTTTTAGAGCTTAGATGGATGTAGATACGATGGGTGTCATCATTCTACTGTCTTTACTCAAGTCATTCATGAAGCTTCATAATATTCATATTGTATGAGTTGAAAGAAGCATGTATAAATGTTGAAATACTCTTATATTGAAATCTTTTGAATTCAACATAAGAAATCATCTGTCTTAAGTAATGGTTGTTTAAAGATGAAGGGAGCACAATAGAAGCATGGGTCTGGCCCAAGTAAGAAGGAAAGTCAAAGAGTTGACTGTATTTCTGTAACTTCCATATGACATCCAAAGAGTTGGATAAATGTCGATACTACAATAAGCCGATGTACTAATAGTGTGACTATTCAGACTATCTATAGTGAAGGACTCAAATAGTGCATCGAAATAATCTACATATAATCAATGAAATTGACTTGCTTATCAGAGAAGATCAAAGTCTAATAATTGTATCTCATTCTTCTAATAATACATGCAATTATTCCATATGCTTTAGAAGATTGGAAATTTTGATTTTAAGGTTTAATATTCATCTAAACGGGAATTGATGCAATTGTTGCGACAATCTCCACTGGATAGATAGACTTCATATTTTCAGTGTGAGAGCGCTTAGTCTTAGAGGATGTCCCTATGACCAAGATATTAGAATACACTCATAGTTTATTTCTAAATGTTGGAAATAAACATGAATTCTGCAATAGACCTATCATAAAGAGTTATAATGGATATATTTCAGATAGTAAACTGACATCTGGAGGACTCTACTAAATTAGAAAATTAATGAATGGTTCATTAACATTTCTAAAACTGAAAAATAAACCTTAAAAGATCAATAGGAGGATGAAGATCATTTAGCAATGATCTGGCATCAAACCTTGGACATATGTCTATTGATAAGATCAATAGACTAGTAAGAGATGAAGCTTTAAGATGTATGAAATTTCAAATCTTACATACTTGAGAATATTGTATTCAAAGAAAAATGTCCAATACATTCTTCTCTTAGAATAGTGTAAGATGTCAAGGTATTAAAGATCTCATACATATTGATGTATGTGGATCATCTATATCATAATAAACATTAATGATATGTGATATCTATTGATGATTATTTGTGATATGAGATTTCTTCCCTTTATTTTAGAAAGCTTCGAAATATTCAAAGATTTCACAATTTCGGTTTAGAACTATTGGAGTATTTGGTTGTGTGCCACTTGAGTTGTATATGGGTAAGTGAATCATTCCATGATCCATTTACCACATCCAGAGTTTAGTCCAACATCTACCATATGTGGGATGTGGAGACTCGGTGGGGCTATATATAGACCCCCGCACCCATTGTATTCAGATGAGAAAAGCAATAGACTATCAACCCTTTGAGGCGTTCTCCCGTGGTTTCATCCTGCTCCTTAGGGAGTAGGGTTCCACGTTAAAATCTCTGTGTTCATGTTTATTTCTCTGTTCTTCGTGCTCTATTTATTATTCCACTTTCGTATTCCTATTTTCTAACATGGTATCAGAGCGGGTTAAATTCTCGAGGTTTTCATTATGTTTTTTTCGAGATTCGATTATCAAGTTCATGCTATAAGGTTTAGATGAAACCCTAGAAATTATTCAGTTCAAGTTCCAGTTCCATGCATCTAGGGTTTTTCAAAACCCTAGTTGTTCTTGATGTGGCATCCAAGCCATCCAGGACATAAAGCACCTTTGCAGGGCTAGCAACACACCTCTTCCCCACGCAAGATCTCCAAGCACGCAGGCAGCGTGCTTCCATCTGTAGCAGCCCTCTGCAATGCTTCATGCGGAGCATTTCCTAGTTGTGGAGAAGAGAGACAAAATGGGATCTCTATTCCATAGGGCTAGGGTCTCTTATAGAGAGAGAAAAGCCTAGAGAGTACAAGAGGAAAAATACATAAATACCCCTAAGGGGTTACGGAACCCGAAGGATTAAAGGTTACGGAACCCGAAGGTTTAAGGGTTACAGAACCCGAAGGTTACAAACATAATTGTAATAAGTCTAACAATAATATTCTGACACTCCCCTTCAAGCTGGAGCATATATGTCGATCATGCCCAACTTGGATACTAAGTACATTAGGCGCTTCCTTAGAAGAGCCTTTGTGAGGATGTATGCAAGTTGAAGTTCGGTGGAGATGTATGGAGTGTTGATTCGTCCTTCTTGTATTGCATCACGAATAAAATGTCAATCAACTTCAATGTGTTTTGTCCGCTCATGGAAAACTGGATTGGTGGCAATGTACGTGGCAGATTTGTTGTCGCAGTATAAGGGTACAGGAGTGGCCACTTACATGCCAAGTTCTATTAGGAAAGAAACAAGCCATGTGATCTCACATGTGGCATGAGCCATTGCCCTGTATTCTGCTTCCACATTGGATCTGGATACCATTGTCTGCTTCTTGCATCGCCAAGTGAAAAGATTATCCCCAACAAACTGGCGTATCCTGTAGTGGATCGACGGTCCTCAGGAGAGCTAGCATAGTCAGAATCTGTATAGGCGGATATATTAATGTGTCCATTCACCCCATAGAAAAGTCCACGTCCGGGAGATTCCTTCAAATATCGAAGGATCAAAAGAACATCATGCCAGTGACTATAAAGAGGCTTCTCCATATGTTGACTAGCTCTTCTCACAGCATATGATATATATGGCCTAGTAACAGTGAGATAGTGTAATTTTCCTATTAAGCTTCTGCATCGTGTTGCATCCTCAAAAGTTGGATCAGTAAATGCTGAATATTTTCTCACTTCTGCAGGGATGTCAGATGACTTGCATCCAAGAAGTCCTGCCTCAATCAGAATATCGAGGCAATACTTTCTCCGTGAAAGATGGAGCCCCTCTGTAGTGTGTATTACTTCGATACCAAGAAAATAACGAAGTTGGCCGAGATCTTTCGTGACAAATACCTTTTGGAGGAAGGCCTTGGTCTCATGAATACCATCTACATCATCTCCTGTGATAACCATATCATCAACATAGACAGCAAGGATGATCGTGCCAGTAGACCGTCGTCTAACAAAGACAGAGTAGTCAGATGTTGTCCTCTGAAAACCAAGTGTTGATCTCCATAGTGCGCATGTCAAACCATGCCCTTGGGCTCTACTTCAGGCCATAAATGGCCTTGCATAGTCGACATACATGCTCCCCCTCGACTACATACCCTGGCAGTTGCATCATGTAGACCTCCTCCTCGAACTCACATAAAGAAAGGTGTTTTTCACATCAAGTTGATAAATGGGCCAAGTCTTGTTGGCAGCAACAGAGAGAATGGTACGTATCAACCCTATTCTGGCAACAGGCGAGAAGGTCTCAAAATAAGCAACTCCAAAGGTTTGTGTGAAACCTTTGGCAACAAGTCTGGCTTTCAACCTGTCAATATAACCATCAGACGACTGTTTGATCGTGAAGACCCATCGACAAGCCACAGGGCGAACTCCCGGGGGGGCACAGCACAAGATCCCACATGCCTCGGGAGGTAAAGAGTATCCATCTCCTCACCCATGGCCTGTCGCCAACCACGATCTTGCATTGTACTGAAATAATCTCTTGGAACGGTAATAGCATTCAAAGCATCTGCAAATCTCTTGTCACAGCTAGATAAACCATCTGTAGAAGTAAATGTGACGTGGGTGATACGTACATTTCCTTTTTTGCTTGCGTAGAGCTATAGGAAGCTCCCCATGTACATCTGGGATAGCAGTGGTGGGAGCACTCGAAGTGGTCGTATCATCCAGCATAAAAAGGACAAGCAAAAGTACAAACACTGGTGTAGAAGGTATAGAGGTACGCTGGCGAGTATATGCGATTTGTGGAGGAGGGAGGTCCAGAGGAATGTCACTCACAGTTTGTGTGAAATAACTTGTTTGCTCAAAGAAGGTGACATCAGCAAATACATAGTATTGACATCCAACAGAATCATAGCAGCGATAGCCTTTCTGGGTACGAGAGTACCCAAGAAAGACGCATTTGATGGCACGAGAGGATAATTTGTCAGTTGCATGAAAGTTATGAACAAATGCAATACAACCAAAAATTAGCAGAGGTATTGGAAAAGGAGACTCGGTAAGATAAAGTAAGGAAAATGGAGTTGCCCATTTGAGAACAGATGAAGGAATACGGTTGATGAGATACACTGCAGTAAGGATAGCATCTCCCCAATATTGTTTAGGAATACTCATTTGACTAAGAAGAGATCTGACAACATTTAGCAAGGGTCAAAGTTTTTCTCTCAGCTATACCATTCTGTTATGAGGTATTTGGACATGATGTTTGGTGGACAGTTCCTTGGGATGCAAAGAAAGAAGTCAAGTCATGTTGGGTTAACTCAAGAGCATTGTCGGTACGAATGATCTTAACAATGCTAGAAAAGTAAGTTTTAACATATTGAAAGAAATTTCTGACAATCTGATTAATCTCCGAACGCTCCTTTATTAGATAGACCCAAGAAGATCGACTATAATCGGCAACGAAAACTATAAAATAGCGATGACCACTTAATGTGCAGATCGGACAAGGTCCCCAAACATCACAGTGAACAAGATGAAAAGCAAGTACTACGAGACTCAGTACGAACAAGAAATGAAGTTCGATGGTGTTTCCCGAACTCACATGATTCGCACTGAAAGGGCTTCAGAGCAGAGAGTTCATGAAACATCATGGAGATGGCCTTGGCAGAGGGATGCTGATGAATCTGTTATTCATCACTCCAAAAGTCAAAAATAGAGCCTTGTTCCCGAGAAAATAGAGGCATATTTCCTTTTATCTTGCATAAATAACACTCATGCATGCATCCATAATTCATGCATTTTAGCAGCTCATCTGCATTTAAATAAGAAGCCAAAAATCCCCTGTAAAATACCTCTTCATCAAAATAACTTCTTCTCTATAATATATGTATATATTCCTTAATAATATAGGGAAGATTGCTAAAAATCACCCTTGTAAAATAGCCCAAATAGCCTAAGAATCCTTGTACATTAAAACACAAATAAAGCCCTCATACAAACCCCGAATTAGGTCTACTCACTTTTAGAATACTACACATTAAAAGACCTTCAAAATGAGACTGATTTTATTGAAATTGGAGCTTGTATGAGAAACTTGGGTTTTTGGATCATTTTGTATACTACATATGTACATTTATGTATCCTTGTATTTATGTATCATATTTGACCTTATCTCCGTCTTTGGTCAACATGAAACTTGTAGATCTCATTAAGATCTACAACTTTCATGTTTTGAGTTTTTCCAAATCCGGCTTCCTCTTCTCTCTACACGTGTTTCTTTCTCCAGCCATTCACAGCAGGCCACGTGGCGCCCTCTGGTTGCGCCACGCGGCCCGCTGCCCATTGTCTTATCCGCCGCCGATCACAACCGTTGGATCACTTCATGGATCCAATGGCTGTGTTCTCTCCACGCCGCTCATTGACCTCAGCCATCAGATCTTCCCCGCGTTCCATCTACGCCATCCGTTAGCGCCTCGTCCAGAACACGACACGTGGCGCTTCATAGGCCACTTGATGGCATCTCCGATCTTACATCTCCGCCGTTATCCCTGGATCTGATTCCATCCCTTCGATCAGACGCAAGGATCCATCTCGACCGCTCACCTCCGCCTTCCCGTCCTCTCGACACGTGGTGCGATCACCGCCCTCTAATCGCACCACCCCAGATCTAATCCTACCCGCCCCTTCCCGCCTTCTTCTTCGCCATTGGATCACAAGATCCAACGGCGAGGATTGTGTCTTCCACCTCCAGCGCCTCTCTCTCCCACGTTCTCGAGCTTGCGCGAGGGGCTTGCCCCTTTCTATTTTTGGCCGCACACCAGCCACTATCGCCGACCGCCAACCTCCCCACGACATCCTCCACTCATCCCTCTCCCTCGCCATCTCCCTCAAGCGCCACCATCTCCACCATACTCGCCCCACGACGGCCACTAACCTCACCTCGTCACCAGCCCGGTCGTCAACTTCATCCTATAAATACTCGATCACCGACCATCTTCACACCCATCCGCCACCCCAGAGAGGAACCTCGAGCTCGGAGCGTCCGATTGGTGACAGAAATTGAGCAAATCCTTGAGCGAAGACAGTCTTCTTCTCCGGCGAGATCCACGGCGCCACCGCCGTGTCGCAGCCGCCCTCCGTGACGCTGCTTGAGCTCGGGACCTTACCGATCCCTCGAGCGACGACCTGGAGCTTCAACTCGAGCTCCAAACCCCAGGTAACCTCCTCCATCTTTGCTTGATCTTCGCTTTGATTTTCCTTTTTATTTCTCCCATTTTATTCGCGTCCCTCAGCCATCTCCTTGCTCCGCTTTCACCTTGTCGAGCTCCGCGGCGGAGCTCTGACCTTCGCGCCGTACTTCACATCCTCTGACATTTCACTTCACCTTCCATCAGCTCCAGCTCCGCCACCTGGGCGGAGCACCATCGCCGTACCACCTACACTTCGCCTTAGGCCTCTCACTCGCACCTCCACACCTCCACTAGCACGCACACGCTTCGGCTATAGACCAAACACCTGCAGGCACTCACATCCATCATCGGTCGGAACCTCGTCGGAGCTCTTTTTGAGCTTCATCGCCACAGTGCTCCAGCGCCCCTCTTCCACTCCTGAAGTCACCTGAAGCTTCGCCGTACCCTCGCGTGTCTTTCGAGCTACATCAGACTCGCCATCGACAGTCACCCACACCAGGAGGATCGGGCGGAGCCAAGCCTGCCTCACCGGAGCCCCGCCAACTCCTCCGCAGGTGGCGGAGGACCGCTGAGGACGAAGCACAGCCACCGTTGATCATATTGATCGAACGGTCCCTAGCTGTCCACGTCGCCACTCAACCGAAGCATCACATCACCATTGGATCGATCAGTGATCCAACGACCCGCAGCGAGCCACGCCGCCCCCTCCATCGCTCTCCAGTCACCGTTGGATCAGCTTAGATCTGACGAACTCTCATCACGCCACGCGCCATCAACGATAGCCTTTGGATCGATCTTGATCCAAAGGTTCAGAGCACGCCACGACATCGAGTCCGAGCCTCTTCCCCGACAAATAGGCTCGGACCACTCGAAGCTTCACCGAGCCTCAGTCGAACCTCCAGAAGCCCCCGAGCCGCCGACGCCACCCGAACCTAAGCGCCCCACGTGAGCAGCACGTGCGACCTGGGCTATTTGCACAGACGCCCCTGAAGCTTATGGAAATTACAAAAAGGTCCCTGTGAAGCAGACCCCACGTGAGGAGCACGTGTTCCGTGGAGAAATTGCATACAAGTCCTGCATGTTATCGGTAATTGCATTTTAGTCCCTGTCAGCATGTTTAATCTTTAAAGTTTCAATTTCCAGTATTGCATTTACGCCCTTGTGTTTGCACGTGTCCATAGAGTACATTGTTCATCATTTTGAGATTCTAAAAGTTGCATGTTGTTGGAAATTTTGTCCTCTGCCTATCAGTACACGTGTATGATTTTTGTAGGCTTATTTGAATTATTAATGAATTAATTGGTTCATTGTTGACATATTTTGCCCAGTGATGCCTTTTGATTTTTAATTAATTATCTGTGCCTTCAAAAATTATCAAAAATTCACAGTAGTTTAAGTACACCATTTCTAACACACCATAAAAATTTCATAGCATTTGCACGCATATCGAGGCCTAAATAAATTGTTTAGTGATTTTCTTAAATTAATTTTAGTAAATTCATTTCACAGTAAATTTAAGTCCTGTCAATTTTCCTAGGTGCCTTATCATTAGAACCACCTAGGATAATTTTAGTTCTTGGAAAAATTGTGATTTGATATTTATTAAAAATTAAATTCTAAAAATCACTCTGTCTGTCTATTTAATTCATAGTAAATTCATTTTAAATCGAAAAATTCCAAAAAAATTAGTGTAGGTCATTTTCATCATAAATAACTGTCTGGCCAATTTTCATTATTTTTGGACTTTATTTGATACATCAATTAAATTTAACGTTAAATTTGCTAAGATTGGTCTGCACATGTCTGCGTAAGAATTAAAAAGACCAAAAAAAAAATACTCCTTGAAAATCAACGCTTGAATAATTGCTAAAATTTGACCTAAGGAGACAGTTGCCTCCCTGAGATCGACCTTGGACTTCACCAAGTAAAAAAAATTTGCCGCTTGAAATTAACTCGAATTTAATTAAAGTGGTTTTTGATTAACCTCTCGTATCCGACTGCAACGAACAACATCTAATTAATTTGGACATTAATTTGCCCGAATTAACATAGGGTGCGAGAGCGATATCAGATGCCCAAGGCGCAGATGCCATAGGAGTGGATCTTCGGAGATAGATGTAGCACCAACAAAAATGAAGTCTGAGGGTATGTCAAGGTAATATAGATCGTTCCTCTCATGACCCCCACCAAAAATCTGCCTCGTCCGAATGTCCTGAAAATAACAAGACTCATCAAATATCACATGACAATGAAGCTCAACACAAAGCTTGTGAACTGACAGCAAGCTAAGAGGAAAATCAGGAGCACAGCGAACCCCTGAAAGTCGGAGTTTGGAAAAGAATTCCATAGTTCCGACAGTAGTAAAATGTGATTGAGTCCCATTAGCAACTCGAACTGACTTCACAGAGGTAGATGGTATGGAAGAGGTGAGCAGACTACCTTCTCCAGTGATGTGAGTAGAGGCGCTGGAATCAATAATCCAAGCTGGAGTAGGAGAGATAGCAAAGTTGGCTATTGTACCTGAAGGAGTGGCCAGAGCAGTAGTTGTAGTGTTACTGGTGGTGGTAGGCACTGGAGTCTGAAGGATTTGTATTAGGCGGGAGTAATCTACATCATTAAGATGAACAGTCTTGCCACTGGAGGTAGGTGATGCCTCTTCCACATCATAGGCATCCTCATAAGCATTATTGGTGCTATAAGAAGGTACGCCAAACTTCTGCTAGCATCCTTCAGATGGGTGGTTCCACCTACCACAGTGAGTACATGGGGCAGTAGAGTCTCGCCCACGACCACGACCAAAGTCACGGCCTCGTCCAGATTCCCGTCCACAACCACGACTTGGATCACGACTGCGTCCTCCTCGCAAGTCGTATCTGCCTCCTCATCCAGATGAGGCGATGTGTGCAAAGTTCTCTGTTGAAGGTAAGACGGAAGGCCGGGAAACGGATGTCTCGAGCTCCTCAAGTCGGCCAAACATGGCCTTCATTGTTGGCAGTGTGTCTGATATAAGAAATTGCTCCTTTGCAGCATGGTATCTAGAATGCAGGCCATCAAGTAAGCGGTATACCTGCCAATCAGAACGTTCTTGTATCTGTTTGATGCAACATGAGGGCTGGAATATTGCAAGCTCCTCATACAGGATGTATAGATGAATGTAGTACTCGATGAGGGAGGAATCACCCTGAGATGCCGACCATATTCGCCTGTAAATGTCTGCAAGGAGTGACTTCGTCTTCTTCTGGGAGTATGTTTGCTCGAGATCCTCCCACATTTCCTTGGCCGTATTTTTGTAAAGAAGATTTGAGGCAATGTGAGCCTCAACACTGTTGGTCATCCAGTTGATAACCAAATAGTTGTCAGTCTGCCAGTTGTCGTACTCTTTGTCCTTTTCATCTAAAGTATCTTTAGTCAAAATGTAGAGTTTCCTCTGATCACCAATTAACACCATAAAAGATCGAGACTAGAACACGTAATTTTCTGTGCCCTTGAGTTTGATAGTACTGCCTTGTTCTATAATATTCGAGGCCAAGGATTTTGTCTCAGTAGAAGAAGGTGTCATTGTGCTCTTAAAATAGAAAGACGATCCTGTGATCTGCTAAAGATGCATATAAGAGCTAAAAAATGCCCTAGAACTCACGTTTGCCCTTGAAGAAGGGCTGAAAACCCTCAATGGACAGCAGATCTGGATTCTTGGAAGCGGTCCGTGATGAGTTTTGGATTTCTAAAGAGTCCTGCGGTACCCGTGGAGGGTACTTGTGGGGCTGATGTCCTTCGTAAGAGGTCCTGAAAGCGCAGGGTAGCACTAGCTGGAGGGCTGCTGCACTGGAGGCGATTGGAGGGCCTTGCGTGGGGCCCTAATTCAAGGAAGAGGGCCCGCGCAGGCTTTTACGAGGCTTGAAGGTGGCAGTGGGGATTTTAGATCAGAACCCCGGTCTAGGACCTTTGCTCTAATACCATGTGGAGAATAGAGACAAAATGGGATCTTTATTCCATAGGGCTAGGGTCTCTTATATAGAGAGAAAACCCTAGAGAGTACAAGAGGAAAAATATATAAATACCCCGGAGGGGTTACGGAACCCGAAGGGTTAAAGGTTACGGAACCCGAAGGGATAAAGGTTACGGAACCCGAAGGGATAAAGGTTACGGAACCGAAAGGTTTCAAGCATAATTGTAATATAATAATTCTAACACAAGTCATGTGTCAAGCAACGAAAGCCATACTTGTTTGAAGAAGCCCTCGATCACCTCCAGTGGCATACCCCAATATCCCAGTTTAAAGAAAGCCCTCAAAGCTCCATTACATCCCTATGGCTTGTAGGCGGTACGTTGATCTATTCTTCAGAAGGAGCTCTCATCATGCAGCGTCGAAGTTCCAGGAGGAGTCGCACATCTCCCCCTTCTCGTATCCAACACTCCGTAGGACCCCATGACGAAGCCCAACGCCTCCTCGCGTTGCGTGCACGAGCAGCGCCACTTGCAGGTTGTGGATACCATCACCCCACAGTAGTGCACCACCCAAGGCCCGATCTTCAGGGGGAAACACCCTCTTCAGGCAACGCGTAGCGCCTCTAGGTGGCAACCAAGCAGCGCACAGCGGCAAGCTCCAAGCAGCAAGCTCCTCAGGCGGAGTCACCCCCGCACGAAGCTGCCCTCCTCGTGCCCTCCTCGCACATCCCAGGACTCTTCTCTTCAAGACGGTGCATGAAAGAGGCGATAGCGACAAGTCCTCTCCTGTCGACTAATCTCCAACCCGTACGTGCTCCCCAAGCAACGATTCCCTCCGCGAGCCCCAGAAGTTGTTCCCCAATCGGGGGCGGCACATGAGATAAGAAGGGTTCCCTTCGAGGAACCCTAAGGTGGGGGCAACTCCTACGAAAGAAAAAAAAGGAAGGGTATGACCCAGATAAAAAAAGGGGGCCCTGTTGCATTAAAAATTAGGAGTAACCCAGTTAGTTTAAAAACTGAAGGAGAGTTGAAGTATGGGCCAATTCGGCCTTATGTTTTTTGTTGACAAAAAAGGGCATACGTTAAAAAAAACTAGGAGAGAGGGGGTAAGAAGTTGGGCCCAAGTAGGATGATGGATTGTTTTTGAGAAAAAAGAAAAGAGATATCGTACAAAAAAATGTACGAGAAAAAAAGGCAAGGAAAGCCATTAAAAAAAAGGAGATGAACATCTTTAAAAAACGGAATAGCCGAGAACATGATTAAAAAAATGATAAAGAAAAGCTGAAAAAATGTGACAGCTTATTTATTTCTCCCCATTATCATGTCTTCTCCAAACTTTGTCGATGTTATTGTTTTCCGACAAGTATGGAAGAAAGTTGGGGTATTGTGTAGAGTCGCATGTCTATTCCAACTTATATTCCAGATTCCAGACTAGCAGACGTTCAGACTCTACAGCTCAGATATTCAAACACGACGTCAGACTGGGTCTGAGAATCGGTTTCATACACGCACATGTATGCGGTCTTTTCAGATCAAGGTTTGAAAAAAAGAAAAGCGGAGTGAGGCGAAGCATAGCCTCTATGTGATCGAGGCGTAAGCCTCGGCTTGTATAGAAAAATAAATATAAAATGTATAGTAAATATATTTATTGGTGAAATAATATTATCTGACAAAAATATAGTATATAACAATGTAATATATGATGATATTTTGAAGATAAGAACATGAAAAAAGGATATGTCAATGCCATAAATCTTTCTACTAAATTTCTATCCAATCAAAAGGAAATCATTGGTTATAACTATCATTAAAATATTTATCAAAAATGGGTTGACTATGGTTGTCATTATAGATATCCAAGGTGTTGATATGAATCATAGGATTTGAATCATAACCATATGTTCTACTAAACCCAGATGAAGAACAGACTGATGTCCTCCTTGTACACCATACCCTACCAGTACGGAGGTTTCGCTAAAATAATTGGACATGTTAATGGTAAATATGAATATAAAAGAGGTCAAATTTAAGCATTCATCTTGCATAAATATATACTCAACAACTAGACCTTTATAAATATATGAAAATACGAATAGGACTAATTATTTCTCTTTAAAAAAATACTTGAAAAAATCCCTAGCGCCTCACCTAGCACCTTGCCCCGCCTCACCGCCTCACCTCGACCGCCTCAAGCATTCGAGGCGCACGCCTCAACCAGGGGGTTCGAGGCGGTAGCCTCAAGGCGTTTTCTCATAGCCTCATTTCGCCTTGAGCGTCCTTGCACCTCAAGGCGTGTTTTTTTAAACCATGTTTCAGATATGCACATGTTTGCCATCATGTTTTTGTGATCCTCATCATTCATGTTTTGTCGGCAAAAGTCCTCATGTGTTCCATAAGGACTTCATAGTAGAGATCCCATTCCCTATGCCATGCGGGCTAGGGTTTTCATGTGGTTTCATAGAGATCCAGAGTAAAGTACCATTCTTTGTGCCAGATGGGAGAGACCCAGTTCTCGGACGAAGAGACTTTTTCATACACCATTCTCAAGCGAGTGTGAACTCCAGTACGAGATCCTTCCGAGGTTCCTATGAGAGAGAACCCACTTCGAGATCCCTATGAGAGAGACCCTTCTTTAGAGATCTACTATGGATAATTAGTGACGCTCTCTATTTGGCCCTTTCAGAGATAAAGCAGTTGTCGACATTGTTGTGACAAGCCAGACTTCTCCAAGTGGAGACTCATTTTCAGTTGTAGTGACTCTGACAGGGGCAATACAGAGCACATGCTCTCCGACAAGGAGATTCAGTTTGACTCACACTCTAGCCTATTCGATCTCCTCACATGCACGGCATGAGAAGCAATGTCCTCGACAACAGTCAAAGGTTGTGCATGTTCAGTTGATATTGTTTGTAGTGTCATGTATTATGAGTTGAGTTTCTTTTTGTTTATCCAAGTTGAGCATTGCATGCTCCAACTTGAGGGGAAGTGTTGGAGTTTGTGCGTCACTTGAGTTGTAGATGGGTAAATGGATCACTCCAGGATCCATTTACCCCATCCAGAGTTTAGTCCCACATCTACCGTCTGCGGGATGTAGAGACTCAGTGGGGGCTATATATAGACCCCCAAACTCATTGTATTCAGATGAGAAAAGAAATAGACTATCAGTCAATTGAGGCATTCTCACGTGGTTTCATCCTACTCCTTAAGGAGTAGGGTTCCACGTTAAAATCTCTGTGTTCATGTTTATTTTTATGTTCTTCATGCTCTGTTTATCATTCCGCTTTTACATTCCTATTTTCTAAGAAGAACCAAAGTTTGAATGAAGATGAAATGAATTTGACCTAACCTAGGTAGCATGTACTTATTAGATGAATTCATGAAATACCTTATGGAGAAAGGAATATCATTCATTTCTCACTCCTAATATACCTAAAGTCAATAGAGTTGCGGGGAGATACAATTGGATTATGTATAACATGATTTGATCAATGATGAATATTAGCATAATTACCTCTTAGTTTCAAGTTATATATGTAGTAGAGACAATTATATATATCCTTAATAAGATTATATGCAAATCTAAACCCGAACATCCTCATAAGCTATGGTTTGGAACCTAACCTAGTGTTGGACGCTTGAGGATTTAGGGTTTCTTGGTCCATAACTTTGTCATGGATGCAAGTAAGCTAGAATCTAGCACCAGAGAGTGCTGCTTCATTAGGAAAATAAAGGATGGTATTGGATACCTACTTTATGACCTTGAGCTTCTTAAAAGATCTCATCTCTAAGGATATGATTCTTAGAAGATGACTCTCTTGAGAATCAAGATGAAAATGAAGTAAAGGACTTCATTGAATCGTGAGAAGATAATGAGGCTCCTGATTTTGGAAACTAAAAGGACAATTAAAGATGAAACACTCATACCTCTTCAAATAAGTTTGAGAATGAATTCCATGTGTCAGTTAAGTCTGACAATGATCTGACTTCATATGATGAAGCTTCCAGGGATCATGCATGGAAAAATGGATGTTAGCAATAAAATCTAAAGTAGACTTCATATGCAAGTGTTGTATATGGACCCTCGATGATCCACATATAAGGGTAATATATGTTAGGTGTAAATGGATCTTCAAAAGAAATAGGGAACGTGATGAGAAGGTAGGACCTTCAAAGCACGGTTTGTATCCACAAGATACACACGAAGAGAAGACATCGCTTTCGATGAGACTTGCTCTCCTGTGACCATGCTTAAACCCTTCAGAATATTCCTAACTATAGCTACACAACTTGACTATGGCATCTTCAAGATGGAAGTCAAGATTGCATTCCTCTATGAATTCCTCATCGAGGATATTCATATGAAGTAGCCTCATAGCTTCATGGATGAGGAATGCAAGGTGTGCAAGCTTAAGAAACTCCATCTATAGACTCATATAAGCTTCTTGTAGTTGGAACATTAGATTTGATGAAATTATAAATGTTATAATTTCAGATAGAGTCTTGATGAACCGTGTGAAGCTTAGTGGGAGTGCCATTGTATTCATCGTGTTAAATGTAGATGATATCCTAATAATTTGGAATGATATAAGGATAATAATACGTATTTTATAATCTGGTTGTTCCCAACCTTAAGATATGATCTCAAGTATGCCTCTTAGATCTTAGTATTGAAGAAGTTCGAAAGCATATAAAAGATATACGAGTTTCTCCATGTATAAGAGCAGTTTGTCACATCCAGAACCTCCAATGTCAGCACATCAACCACCTCCGCAAAAAGGTTGGACCCATGATCCTGTGCACCTCTCCCACCCAGTCAATCCTCTGAATAAAGAATGACATTGAAGTCACCGCGTACTAACCACGCCATCTCCAGAACCCTATGCCTAACCTCCCGCAACTCCTCCCACAATGTTGCATTTCGTTGACGCCCCTGCAACACCATACACGGAGGTAACCACGATCACGAAAGATCAACCTTGCACACCAAGACCACTGAGATCGAGTGCACCATGATCATCTCATCCACCCGGTCAAACAATCCCCCATTCCATGCCACAACGATCCCTTCTGAGCTTCCAAAAGCCAATACTGCTCTGAAATCAATGAGATGGGGACCACCAGACCATACAGATTCATACGAATCAATCTTAAATTCATGTAAGCATGCCACATCAATCTTCCACGCAGCCAACATGGAACCTACTGCTAACCGCTTCTCCAGTTGACCCCGACCCTGCACATTCCATGATAAGATCTTCATTTAGCAATCAGGGGAAAACCCCCACCATCTTCACCACCACTTTCTACACAACCGCCGGCTCAAATGCCCCATCTGTGCCACCTTCTTTGTTTACTAGATCAACATCCGCTCCTTAACCCCCTTCCTGATCCTCGATAAGCTCCTCCTAGCCTCTACCCCCAGCAATGATGTCTTCACTGTTAGGAAAATGGAGAAAGTTGTTTATTCCATAAGCCATAGGCTCCCTTATATAGGAGAGAGACATATGGGTAAATTACATAAGGTAGACAAGAGGAAAAGAAAATAAATAAAGGGGTAATGAAATATAGAAAAAGACATATATCTATGCACTCCCCCTCAAAATGGAGCATAGATAGCTATCATGCTCAGATTGGACGAACACTTCTAAAATGATCCTCTGAGTAAAGTCATGGTGAAAATATCGGCCGCCTGGTCTCCTGAGCTGACGAGAGATGTAGAGATGAATCCCTTCTGAATCATGTCACGTATATAGTGACAATCGACCTCAATATGCTTCATCCTTTCATGAAAGGCAGGATTATTAGCAACGAACAGGGCAGCATGATTGTCGCATTGTAGCAACATGGGAAGAGGTACATCTATATGTAGATCTGTAAGGACTGCTCGAACCCACACCATTTCTACACATGCATATGCCATAGCCCTATACTATGACTCAGCACTAAATCTCGCAGCTATAGTTTGCTTCTTGCTTTTCCACGAGACAAGTAAATCTCCAACAAATATAGCAAATCATGTTATGGACTTCCTATCCTTAGAGCATCATGCATAATCTGCATATGCATATGCTGAGATAGTGATGGTGCCATCTCTTTTAAATAGCAGCCCTGTACCTGGAGATAATTTAAGATACCTTAGTATCATTTGTATTGCATCTATGTGTACCTGACGAGGTTGTTCCATGAACTGATTCACTCGATTGACAACAAATGAATCATCAAGTATGGTAATGGTAACATAAAGGAGCTTTCCCACCAGCTCTCTGTATTGTCAACCTCATCAATATCATCTTCGTATAGCTTCATGCTTGGATCCATTGGTGTGGTAGCAAGTCGACATCCAAGCATATCCGTGTCACTCAGCAAATCAGTGACATTTTCTCTGAGTCATCACTAGCCCATGTTGATTGCTGGCAAACTCCAGTCCTAGAAAGTATCTAAGAAATCCAAGATCCTTGGTAACAAATTCACGGTCCAGAAATCCGTTTACCTTCTTTATTCCTTATATATCATCTCTTGTAATAAGTATATCATCAACATACACTATAATAGCAATCATACCTCTGGAGGTTCTCTGTATGAAAAGCGAATGGTCTACATTCGACCGTTTGAACCCCTGCTTCTCAAACAAATCTGAGAGCTTCTGGAACCAAGCTCGTGGGCTCTGCTTAATGCCATTGATTGCCTTATGAAGTCTACACACTTGTGAACACTCCCCTCAGTAGCAAACAAAGGTGGTTGTCGCATGTAGACTTCCTCCTGAAGATCACCATACAAGAATACATTCTTGACATCAAGTTGGAACAAGGGCCAAACTTGAACAACAGCAATAGATAAAAGAATCCTTAGGGTAGAATGTCGAGCAACATGAGAGGTGTCATGATAATCCGCCCCATATGTCTGAGTAAAATCACGTGCTACTAGTCAAGACTTGTAACGATCAATACTGCCATATGCATTCGGCTTCACTGTAAAGACCTATTTCCAATTCACGATATATGCCCCGGCAAGGGCAAGACCAAACTCCAAGTGCCTCTGGACTGGAGAGTTGTCATCTCCTTCTCCATAGCTACATGCCACTAGCTATTTGTTAATGCCACCTAGCAAGCTCGTGGTATGGCCACGGTGTTCAACGCATCTACAAACTTCCCAAAATCACTCGTTAGATGCTCGAAGGTGACATGAGTAGCAAGTGGATACGAGGCACAGGAACGCGCTTCTGCTTCCTAATGGAAATTGGTAAATCCAGGTCATCATCATTTTTGCCACCAACCTGATCATCAACCTCCTGAGATAAGCCCTGCTGAGAGACAGTATTAATCACATCATTAAAGGTAATGCTATTAGAACAAACCTAGGGCGCGCTAGGTGACAGCAATGAGTATAAGAAGGAGCAGACTGTCGACTGTAGTGATGTGATAGTGGTGGAACTAGAGTAATGGGAGGTGGTGGGGCTAACGGTGGTGATGGAGGAGGTGGTAATGAAGGTGGTGAGGAAGTTGGTTGATGCATAGGTAAAAGCGGAATATAGAACTCATTGTCTGAATCTCCCGTCTTTAAGCGAAAAATACATGACAAAGTCAAAAAATGTTATATATGCGCTGACAAAATATCTCCTATGTAACGGATCATAGCAATGATAGTCCTTCTGAGTTATGGAGTACCCAACAAAGAAACATTAGATAGTCTTAGAAGAGAGCTTGTTAATCCCCGGAGACAACCGATGGACAAACGCAACAGATCCAAAAACACGAGGGCTACGAGAGAACTCCTTGTCAGGAAAACAAGTGAAAAAGGAATTTTCTCCCCTAGCACTGACAAGGTCATGTGATTAATGAGATAACATGCAGTACGAACCGCATCACCCCAGAAAGAATGAGGGGCACAACTCCGAATCAGGAGAGTACGAGTGACATCAAGAAGGTGACGGTGCTTTCTTTCAGCAACATCATTCTGTTGAGACATATATGCACATGATGTTTGATGAAGGATACCATGAGACTGAAAGAAATGAGAAAGCACATGAGTGCAGAATTCAAGCGCATTATCCGTCCTTACTATTTTGACAGATGTAGAAAACACATTCTACACTTCTCTGATGAAATTTATTATTGCATTTCCAGCTTCAGATTTATTCTTCAACAAGAAGACCCAAGACATACGACTAACATCATCCACAACAACTAAATAAAAAAATGTTCCCCTGATGATCGAGAACAAGAATTGGACCTCAGATGTCAACATGGAAAAACTCAAAAGAGGAGCTACTACTCATACTCTGACGACTAGGGAAGACCGACCGATGATGCTTCCCTAACCGACACGCTTCACAGTTGAATGACGAGCGGGGTGAAATCTGGGGAAGAAATTGACGCATCTTCTGAAGTGGGAGATGACCGAAGCGCAGGTGCCAAAGAAAGGAAGAGACCGGACCAGTGGAATTTGATGATAAACCAGCATATGGTGTTTGAACCAGTAGATAGAGTCTACCCTGCTCACGGCCACAACCAATCATCTTTCCTGTAAGAATGTCCTGAAACACAAGAGATGATGGGTCAAATATTACTAGACAATTTAAACCCTTAGTAATCTGACTGATAGATAGTAAATTCATTGAATCAAAAGCATGCAACACATTTTGTAAGTGCATAGATGGTGTCAAGGTGATCTTCCCATGTCACGTGATAGGAGAATGGGTCCTATCAGCAATGATTACAATCCTTCCTGGAGGAATATATCGATAGGCTATGAACTGATCTTTAACTCCACACAAGTGTTGTGTGGCTCCAGAATCAATAATCCACTCTAATATATCTGAACCAGCATAAAATGTAGATGTATAAACACTACCTGAGGTACTGGCCCCTGCAGTAGCGGCCAAATCCGAGCTGTGCTCTGAAGTAGGTGCTGGTGTATTAGATATTGGCATAATGTCTCTCAATCGAGACACAAGGTCATCATATCTCTGATCTGATGTGGGTGGCACAGCTTGTTGATGATGGGCCTGCTCTACTACACGTGCTGACGCTGGAAACCATGCTTCGAGTAGCATGTATCTTCCGTATGTCCATATTTGTGACAATAGATACACGATGGTCCACGAGACCATGACTACGTCCACCTCTACCTCGTGATGTCCGTCCATGAAACTGAGATGCGCTGCCTCTTCCACGAGAGGCCACCATGGTAGAAGAATTTGGCACTGGAGTTGGAACATTGATCCTGCTTAATCTTTGAAAGACCTCCTTCATGGGAGGAATGGTAGCATCATCCATTATCTGGGAAGATACAGCCTCGTACTGAGAGCCAAGAGAGGCCAGGAATACTCCAACCATCGTAGCATTCCGTAATATCTTCATCTGTTCTGGAGTCGTTGTGAGATGCACAAAGCTATGAAGCTTCTCAAACATCCCACACAGGGTTGTATAATGTGCATGTAGTAGTCGACCACTCTGTTTAATGATGAAGATGTCATGATGTAGTCGTAAAATCTTCATCTCAATCTTGGCATGTGAATACGTGGCAGCAAGAATATCATACATGGCTTTGGTTCTGGGCTAGTGCAGGGCATCATTTGCTATATCTGGTATCATGGTACCAGACAACCAGACTCGTGCATAAGCGTCATCAGCCTCCCAAAAGGCATATATTCATGTCTTCTCCGTCGGCTCTTCTTCGGGAAAAATATTTTTCTTACCCATCGACTTCATTAGGCTCATGAATTGCATGGCCCGCAACTCATAATTTGACCCATCCATGTGACTATGGGCGTTGGACCTCTGAAGGCACCTGTTGTGGGGATATCAACCTTGATTTATGACATCTTGTCGATTGAAGGAGACAAGGATCATAGACATTGACCAAAGAAACATCTATACGAACATACGGGAAGTTGACTGCATCGGTAGACTTAAAGCGCACCCAATTCCTTCTAGAAAAAATAGCGACAATTTGTCGTGTGCGATGCTGTGGGGTAGTGGCGGGAGGCCACAGATGCCAGGGACTACGGGGTGCGACTGGGGACGTTGTTGGGGCTGCATATGCAGGGGCTCGTAGATGCAGGGGCTGTTAGATGCGGCTGGTGATATCGCTGGGTTCGGGGCAGCGAGGTGGCAGGGCCCAGGGGCTCTGAACAATGAGGCGGCAAAGGGGGCGTAGGATGATGGGAGCGACGAAGGGTCATTGTGGGCGACGAGGTGGCGGGGCTAGAGGCCTGGATCGGCGAAGGGTTGCCGGGGGTGACGCACTAGGAGGCGCGTAAGGAGACTCGAGATGGAGGGGGCTAGGGTTAGGGTTTCGGTATGAGAGCTCCGATCTAAGATTGTTGCTCTCATACCATGTTGGGAAAATAGAGAGACTTGTTTATTCCATAAGCCATGGGCTCTCTTATATAGGAGACAAGAGAAAAATGGCACAACCACAATTACGGGTCGTCAGATCCTCTCATATCCAGATCTAGTTACTCGGCAACAATTTATCCAGTAATCACAACTAACATTTAGAAACAGATTGCAAAAATAAATACTCAGAAGGAAGTATTTCAACACTTTTCCATTCACAAAATAAAGTTTACGTGATCCATTGTCCCATTACAACCATTTATATGTACATCAGTTGGAAGGAAATACATAGAAATATTTCTAACTACCTTAGAGAGTAAAACTACTATGGCTGACTGGATAACTAAAGTCCTTGCGATGGCTCACCGATACCTATTCGATTTCTAATAAATCATAAGATAACAATTAGCGAGTGTTAAACAACGAAGAAGAGAAAAGCAAACAAATTGTGTAATTTTGCAAAACTTGTCATTAAAAAGATTCATTCCTTCTCATTAGTTTAAGTCTTATTCTTTCTATTCCACGTCAGGGATTAGTCCAAGGAATTACCTCACCACTATATGGACTCCAAAGTTGTGGACACTTCGGGATTGGAGCTTGCGTTGATCTGGTAAGCTTATGCCGCCGTACGTCGCCTCAACCAATCCTCCAATACTACCCTGACAATTTTCTTTTCTTTATTAATCAAGGTCTCCAACTCTCTGACTGGCAAACAAAGGAGCACACCGTCCTCGAGGACTCGGTTGCTTAAAACCTCAAGCTAAAATTTAATCATATAACCTAGTGGCTTTAAATATATGTTATCGTGACCCAACCGTTATCCAACCGCTCGTGCATCCACATGGTACGACTACATCTTCCGTCGTTCGACCCGAAGATATTGGCTCTCGGTACCATGTGTTGCAAATCATTCATTTCATGCACACTTTTCATAACAGGCAACCGTGTACCACCTAGATAGGACAACGCCAATACGGGTTCCTTCCCGACAAACCTACGGGATGCATGCCCGACCTGTAGTTCTACTCCAAGTCATTCCTAACGTACGACACGATCCTTTTCAGGATCCAACTAAAAACACATCAAATCTCATGATGTAATTCTTTCGTTAAGTCTTTGATTTGCATAGTTATCAACACTTAGTATAGACTCACATATATACTATTCATATGCATATATACTCGTATTTATGCTTACTTTAACTCCAAAATCCTAACTTTCCAAGCCACTGCATCAATTCAATGCTTAAACCTTATTTTATTGGGAATCACAAAGCAACTTTTTATATTTTTTTCAAAAATAGCTAAACTTAAGTTTCTTCGTAGCGAAGAACATAAAATCAGGAATTTCAATAATCTTGTATGAAAATCCAAAAGCAAAAAGGAAGGATTTCGTTACCTAATCGAGATCTCTCTCGCGTATGCAGTGCATTATCGTGATTCTTTTTCAAAAAGAATGATTTATATCTCCTCAAACGTTCGGATTTCATTTTCGTATCAAAAATGCTAAGAACGTGCCAAGAACACGAAGAACGAACGAAGAACGCGAAGAACACACGAAGAACACGAAGAACACTTGAACATATTTTCTCTTAAAATTTCGACATAGTTTCCCCTTATAGTGTGATATTTCTAAGAAAATTTTGGCAGAGTTTCCCTTTATTCTAGGACATATTTCTAGAAAAATTTTAACAGAGTTTCCCTTTATATCAAGACATATTTAAAAGAAAAACGAAAAGAGTTTCCTCTATAAAATCACCGAGAGGAAAATAACAACGAAACTGAAAGCATAAAATCAAACAAGAGATGAAGAATCGGTGGACACGTGTCTTAGGTGAGTGAAGGTGAGACAAATCATAGGGTTCACTGACATGCATAGTTGCTCGCACCTAAGTAGGGTACTATACAGGTTTCTCCATCAAAATAACTATAAAAGCAGAAAATAAAGAATAGAACCATAAGAAATGGAGAATCGGTAGACACCACACGTCTTAAGTGAATTAATGTGTGACGAATCACAGGGTCCACTGATGTGCATAGCCGCCCGCACCTAAGTAGGGTGTTACAAAGATTTCTCCTCGAACCACAACAAAAAACGAATCGGAAAAAAGATGAATCGAAAATCAAAGTGGAAAAAGAACATAAATCAAAACAAAGCCTATTAGAAGAGGATCGAACCTTTCTCCTCCTCGTTCGTCCGACAGCGCTTCATTAGCGCTCCTCCCCTCCCCCCCTCCCCCCCCCCCCTCCCAATCCTCCCGACCTCTTTACCCTAACCCTTGGGGTGGTGGTGGTGGTAGTGGAAATCGTAGAGAATGAATGGGTAGGGGAGGCTATTTATAGGCTCCAGAAAACCGCTAATCATGCTTGGTAAACCATGGTTTAGACTTTAGCCACGGTTAGCAGTCCATGGTTTTGGCCCATGATTTTGGCCAAAACTTATCCAAAACTTAGGGTTTAAGTTATAACAATCCAGAATTTTCTATATTCACTAATGACGTTTAATTAGTGTTAATCACGATTAACTTCTACTAATCATGATTTAACCTTCGCGGCTTATGCTTAACTTTTGCTAACCATTGATTAGTATTTGCTAATGGTCATTAATGATCCCCAATCCATCATTAGTTTCTTTAACCGTGTTTGATTTAGTCTTAATGACGGTCATTACAGGTTAATGACGTCTTAAACCTCTTTACTTCTCTTTATTCTCAAAATTATAACAATTCCAAACGAAGTCTGATTCATACGAAACAAATTCCGTTGGTTTCCTCTTGACGAGCCAGATCTTATGATATATGATCCGAGAGAGACCAAGTTTAAGGCTTTATAGAAAAGAAAATAGATAAAGGGGTACTGAAATATAGAAAAAGACATATATCTCTACATTCACAAACTACCTCCTCATGTTCGTTTTCTAGCAACATCATCTCCCAATCCAAGGTATTTGCCCTTACGACGCTTATGGGAAAAGAGTAACAAGCTTCTTAACACCTCAAGTTCATGCCCTTAAATGATAGATCCAGCCAAGACCCGTCGCGGCGAGTCACAACCTTCAACGTTGGCACGCGTCTTTGCTCGGCATGAAGGAGACACACTTCTATATCATTGCCCCCAAACATGGGCTGAAGTACTTTTGGGCACCCATCATGTCGCCTAGTCATCTATGTCCCCCTCCCCTTCTGCCAAGCTGTAGGCCAGCTACAACCGGTGTCACCACCATCGATTTAGAGATGATCACCTCCAACATTATCTCAGAGGCCCCTATCGCATTGACACGGGCCCCGAGTGACCCCATGCCACCAATTGCTGGAAGCTGAGAGGAATGGGAGTCATTGAGCCTTTATTCGGGCTAAACCTCCAAAGCGGGAATCCGAACCTAGACTTCTCGAACCAGCAACCGATAATATGATCAAGCACCATCCCCTAAGTCACCATGAAGTGACTCTTCTCCCAAGATAGAATAAGATGGACCTCTATGCATCGTTGAAGAAGGCGGTCTAGGCATTCAAGACAAGCATCAAACCCATCGTTGTAGACCAAAAACTCATCCATGAAGACCTCTAAACAGTCACTCACCATGTCCGAGAATATGGACAACATGCACCTTAGGAATGTCATCGGGGAGTTACATAGACCAAAGGGCATCCGTTTGAAAGCAAAAGTCCCAAACGGACAGGTGAATGTCGTTTTATCCTGGCCCTCGGGCGCTATGGCCACCTAATTATAATCGAGTACCCGTTAAGAAAGCAGTAGTGACTCTTCCCAGCTAGCCTATCTATTATCTGATTAATAAAAGGTAGCGGAAAATGATCCTTCTTGGTGGTCTGATTCAATCGCTTGTAGTCCACACAGACCCTCCAAGAAGTGGGTACCCGGGTAGCTATCACCTCTCCAAACTCACTCACAACTGTAGTGATGCCCATCTTCTTGGGCACCACATGTAATGGACTAACCCACTTGGAGTCGGAGATGGGGTAGATAAAATCGACGCTCCACCATTTCAATATTTCCTTCATGACCACCTCTCAAAGATTCGGGTTCAGCCATCGCTGGAACTCACGCAATGGCTTAACGTCCTCTTCGAGATAGATATGGTGGGAGCACAGAGCCGGACTTATCCCTTGGAAATCAGCTACACTCCATCCTATTGCCTTGTGGTTCCTTTCAAGAACCTCCATCAAACGAGATTCTTGCTCTCCAGTCAAATCTGCTGAGATAATGGCTGGGTACATGTCATGCTTACCTGCAAGGAATCTATATTTCAGTGACTACGGCAAAGGCTTCAGTTCTGGACAACTGGGAGTTGGCAAATCTGGCATCTGAAAAGTATGAGTGAATGCAACCAGATCTGAATGAGAATCACATGATATATACTCTACCTTGCTATCTTGAATGCGATCGTCAACCTTGAAAATGTCCTCGGTCAAGAGTGTGCTCTCCGAACTCTCTTATGCTGAAAACTGTGGATCTGTAGCACCTGAAGGTGAGAGAAGGGCTCGTGAAATGGGATTGGACCAAGGGGCTTCATCATCAGTGATCATAAAGTCGCACTCCTAGTGGACGTCTCGCTCTGCCCCTGTCGTCTGCTCTGCATCGCTAAACTGCTCTGAGCAAGCTGAGTCTCACGTTGTGGTCTCGTCAATCGTCTCTATTTGTATACTTTAGCCCTCGAGGCGAAAGTACGCATTTCCACTATCATGATCGGACACCGCCTTGGTTGTGACCAAGAATGGTCATTCTAGAATGATGGGGGTATCGGTCACAGCTTCAGGGATCTCCATGTCCAACACAACGAAGTCCACGAGGAATTCCAGGCCCTGAATTGTGACAACCACGTCCTTCAACAACGTCTTCGACCTCTTGACAGATCTATCAGCAAACTGAAGGAATGTCCTGCTCTGTCGAAGAGGGCCAAACTCGAATCGATCGATTAGAGCTGTCGGAAGGAGGTTGATAGAAGAGTCGATATTTAATAGAGTACGATCAAATCTTTGCTCATGAATGTGGCATCTGAAATGGGGAGCTCTTGCATCTGACCTCTTGGCGGACAGACGGTTTTAAATAACGATGCAAGTAGCACAGGTCAGCACATGGATTTCTGCATGATGGTTCCTCTCTTCCTGCAGATAGCGATCTCTCTCAAGTTCTTCTAGAAGAGATGGATGTGCTCAAGTGCCTCCTATAGACTCAGCTGGATATGGAATCTATCAATCATTTGTTGACTGAACTCTAATTGTTGATCTTTTTTTGGATTTTCTCTTTTATTCCCCTTAGTCAAGCGGAGTGTTTGAGGGAAGGAGATGTTTGGACCCTCCTCAGATAGAGGGCTAGGAAGAGATTCTTGTTGTTGTGAAGGCATGGAATCTATACAAGTATCATCAATCATCACATATGGACTCAAAGATGAAGAAACATTTCCTTTAATAATTTTTTTGTTCTTTTTAAAATAATCCTGAGATACAGAAACTGGAGGTGACACAAGTGGAATAAAAGGGGTGGCCTTAGTACCACCCACAACATCAGGTGTTGTGGCATCAGCACCGCACTCTGGTTCAACATCGTGGAGTCTCGAGGCGTCATTACCACCCTCTACGTCTGGAGAAACGACGGTTTCAATACCGTCGGCTGGATCAACATCCTTGGTGGCGTCAGCACCACCGTCATCATCATCCTGAGCAGCATCAGCACCGCTATCATCCTCATATGGTGCTCATGAATCCTCGTGGTGTCGTTGCTCAGATGAGGCGTCGTCGGCTGGTATCCTATCGCTCCTAAGTGACACGAAATCAGCATCAAATGTATACGAAGCAATGTCACCCAACAAATCACTAGGAGTGGTGGTCACTGTGAACTATACCTACTCAGATTTCCTCTTGAGGTTATTCGGGTTGGGCTCAATATGAGCTAGTAAGATGGCCTTTCCCTTAATGATCTGCCTCATCTCCTGGTGAAACTAGTCCATTCCCCTCCTAAAGGATGCTTGCTGGAGAGTAGGCGAGCTAGATCATCAACTGTTGCATTCTCATAGGCTGGCCCATGAGAACCGGACGGGTTGCCTCTCTGAAAGTGAGGCTGCTGCTGGAACTGATGAGGGGCAGTTTGAGAATACTGTTGAGGCTGTCGGTACTGCCTCCACTGTTGTCCCTGCTGGTAGGGACGAGGACCCGACTGCTACTAGAGGAACGGCTGCTGGTGTGGTTGGTGAGGGAACTGGGGCTGCTGTTGTGGCTGGCCGAACTGTCTATCCTGAGCTGGAGGCTGCTATTAGGATGAGGTACCTCCAATCGACTACCTGAATCTGGGATGATCTCGGCGGATCCCGGGCTGCTGTCGGTCATACCAAATCCCGTGTACTTCCATCATCGGTTCCTACTCGTAAGGGATGGAGGAAGAGCTACCAGAGGCTGATCCTACTGATATATCACCATCTGAGTGTCCTGAGATGGAGGTGGCTGAGGGTACTGGTGCTGCAGCTGCTGGAACGACTCCGCCTGGATGTGGTGAACATGTCTGTACTAGGAGGAGTGCTGGGATGAGTTGCTGCTGCTAGGATCGGCCCGTGACCAGAGACGGGGCTGAGAAATCGTCTATGCCTCCTGGAGACACATGATCTGGGTCTTCAGGTCACTCAACGTATGTGCCAACTGGTCGATCTGAGTCATGTCCTGGCACTGCTTCTTCTCAATAATCTTGATGCGGTCCAGCTTCTCGCTGAAGATACTCATATCAACAGCTGACGACTCTACATGTGTTGCGGTTGCTGAAGAGGTGGTTGGACCTATATCGACTCGTGTTATCCTCTGATAAGACACGGCATGGGGTGAGGGCTTTCCCTGAGTGTAGAGCCAGGTCAGAGACAGCACTGTATAGTTCTCGACCATCTCCTCATAGATGGTCCAGACCTAGTTTTCATCCTTAGCGAAATAGGAGCCCCCACAAGAAGCATTCACAAGCCACTACAGCTCCGGTGTCAGCCCACAAAAGAAACTTTGTACTAAGTTGGGCTAGGAGATGTCGTGATGTACACACCGGTCAATGAGCTCACGGAAACAATCCCACGTCTCATGGAATTGCTCGTTGGGGATCATGGAGAAGTTGTTGATCAGAGCTCGTGCTGCATTCGTTCGGCCGAGTGGATAGTACTTGTTCAAGTACTCAGTTCGGAGTTGTTCCCATAAAGTGACATATCTCCCCAAATGTTTTAGTCAGTAAGTTGCTCTATCGACCAGGGAGAATGGAAAAGCCATCATCTTGATGGTGTCCTGTCCACATATATGTCGTGGACAGTGCTGCAGATCATCTCGAATTCATGTAGGTGTAGATGCGGCTCCTCGGTGGTAAGCCCATGGAATTTGGGCAATAGCTGGATCGTCTGAGGGGGGCCTTGAAATCTCCCAGAATCGCCGAGAACTGGATCCAACGATGTGTAAGGGTTGCACCCGGATTGTGCAACTCCCTCATCAGTCTGGTTGGTCGGACTGGCTCCTATGGCTCCTATGGATGTGGTCTGTCTCCTCCTCCAAACTTTGCAATCTCTCCACCGCCTGCTCGGTGCGGCTCTCCTCTGTCAGCTCGCATCTATGCCATCTCTCGACGTACCTCTGCCATGAAGGTTCCCTGGTCTCTAATATGTCTCTGCATCGTCTCCAGGGAGGCTAATAGTGTATTGTTGTTGGCACCCTGATCTAGAACATATGTGGTACTCTGGAGCTGCCCATCGGTGCGCTCCTCGTTGTTGGCCATCTCTTGGGTTTCTGCAAAGGCAAAAGACCCCAACTCAGGTGCCGTCAAATGAACAAATATCTGCTCTGATCTCTGCTCGGACATCTCGGGACTGGAAGAAGGGTGGTCGAGGAGGAACAAGATGGAATCGAACTCGGATTCGGAGAGCAGGTCTAGGCTCTCATGAACCTATTTAGATGAGTGAGACAGAGTGCTCGAGAGCGGTGCAGCCAAACGCTACCTAAGGGACCTCCGACCCATCATTGTGATCTAGAGAAAAGAGGATAGGATATGGAATCAAACAAGATCAACAAGTAAAACGGATTGAGATATTGGGCACAGGAGAACACGTGAACATTACATTCGGTTTCGAGTAAAGAGAGCCCAAAATCGGATCCGAGTCAACCACCATTATCTGGCCAAGGTGGGGACCCGAAACCGAACCCCCCAACGAGTTTCCACTTAAAGCTAGATTCAAAGCGATCCGCGCGACACTAGGGTTTCCCTGAAGCAGCGCGCTTGATTCGCCTCCCACAACCACGGAGACTCCCAAACTCCCTACTGCCTTTTTCGTTGCACGACCATCACCACCAGCCATTGGTGGCTTCGCCGGAGCATCATCAAACTCCAGCACCGCAAGCCACAATACCACTACCCTCCTTCTGATCCGCACTGAAACGTACATGGAGGTGGATGGTCTCATCCATCGCATGGACACCACCACCTCAGAACCCTCCCACGGCCACAAACCCGAGCTGCAAAACTCCACTACCTCTCTGATTTGCTTCAGCGCTTCCCACAAAACTTCCAACTTCTAGCAACGGAGAGGAACAATAGCCACTGTGAGCTTCCAAACAGGTTCCTCAACCCCCGAACCTCCGTCCAAGAAGCGTACCCTCCTCCACGTCACCCCACCTCTCGACTCGTGCAGCAAACCAACCTCCAACGGGCTGGAGAGCACCCATGTCGCTTCTTCTGACGGTAAGCCCCTAATATATATCAACCCTCCATGTAACCAAAACATGTATACTCCTACGCCTTCCTCCCTTGTCGCAAGAATCCCATCTTGTTCCCGGCTCAGAACTTCCGCATCACCTTCTCCCACCACAAGTCCCTTCAGTGGTTCTTCCGATTCCGCACCTCTCAAAAACGCTCCTCGCCCCCGCACCTACGCATTCCCTCGCAATTCAAAAAGTACTCTCTACATTTGTAAATCGATAATCAAGTGTAATCTTAAATGAAGTAAAGAGAGTTCTTCATTTGCCATTTATTCTCATCATCCTTGTATTGCTTCTTTGTTAATTTTTTACGATTTCGTTGTTCCTCCGAATATGCTTGTACATTCACAAATAATACCGATAATTCTACATTGAAAATTTGATAATCTAAGAGAGTCAAATGAATTAACGATGATTCTTTTTTATGATTTCATTGCTCCTTCAAGTATACTTGTTCTCAAGTAGTACCTAAATAGTACCATGTAATTCCAACTGATAGTAGAATATTCAAAGCTGGAAAAGAATATAAAGGGCATAATCAGTATGGGTCGTGCCCATATAGTGACCATAGGAATCGATTTTACATGAATCATTAAACTGATGATTATATGGAGGACTCGATATCTTAAGTAGGGTCTCTAAAGGATGAAAATAGGCCATTCTCAATACAAAGGTGATGTATCGTTCTCTCCACTCTTTCATGATGCTTCAAATTCTTATCATCAAAAGTCTTACTGAGATCTCGAAGAATCATCATATCACTGTGGTGATTTTTTTCAATGTTTTAGTAGGATTGCATGCTTCTCTTCCACGTCCCAGATGTGTATATAATTATGGTGATGGTGATGCTAGAATGGAAGAATCTTCTTCTAGTAAGGCAAGAGCTAGAAACTAGTATGATTTTTATCTAATTTCTCATATAAATATATTACTCTCCAACACTCTCACTACAAGCTTCAAGCGTTCCCCGTCAACGTCTTCATCAAGAATGGGTCGTATTGCATCATCAGAAGTCTGTGTCACTCATCAAGACATAGGTATTGATGAGAGCATACATGAATTGACATGAACAAAGGAACCTCTATTCGCATATGACATGAGAATTATTTTGAAAGATGTTCAATCATGTCGACGACACAAACAAGAAAGCATGTGTTTAAGTTTATATTCGACAAAAAATTCATTATGGGAATGAACCATGAATTGTTACTTTAGTGTATTTTCTTATCTTTATTTTTCAAGACTATTTCATGTATGTTCATGTCTCTTAAATGTTAAATGTTATGTAATGACATTCATGATTAACAATTTGGCATGTATTAAATGTTATATTTTTAGTTTATCTCATACCAAATATATTAAAATTACATTACCTTAATTTTTAACTTTTTTAAGTTGTTTCAGCACGATTATGGGATACCGTCGGCATGCCCTCTCCCTTCCGCATGCCCATTTTCGAACTTGACGAAATGGCATCCATATCGACACTTAAAACTATGAGGTGAAATGACATTAAAGGTGGTCAAAGATGATCGAGATGCGAGAGTCATATCTCATGATTTCATGTGTTTCTTCTCTTAAATGGTTGTGATTGTATGTGTTTCTTCTCTTAAATGGTTTTTTAATATAATTTTGGGGCGGACACCAACGCGTGTTTCCCCCTTTTTTGGTTCAAAAAAAAGAGCATGGATCATCAAGTTGGAGAAAACAAAACAATTTTTGCATTTTTCCTTCTTTTTGCACAAATCATTCCTTTTTTTAGCCGGATCCCCTTTTTCTCGATTATTCCTTTCTTTTTTCCTTTTTTCTCGACAAATCGGGCCCTCTTTTTTCTGTCCTTCCCTTCTTTTTTGTTTCAAATCAGCCACATGCGGTCCCGAATCAGCAGCAACCCCATTCTATTTCTCTCTCGACTCTTTTTTAAACAGCCATCTTGGACCTAAAAATAAGCACATGCCCCATTTTCTTATGTAAAAGGCCAACGAACCCCTTTGCACTCGTATGATGAGACTAGGGTTCCCATCGAGGGAATCCTTTCCATTGGAGATGAGCCCCATTGTCGTCTCCTAGGAGAGTTGCGACCGTCTGGAGGAAGGGGTGGGGGATCGTCCCCTATGGTCTACAGAGTTGTGGCACCATAGAAATTGTGCACGACAGCAATGTCTAGAGAATGCCCTAGGGTCTTGCGAGTTGTTGTAGAGGAGATCATCGGATTGATGAGAATCACCTGTGGACTAGAGATGGATGCGCTTGGTGCATCTGGAGCTTTTACCCAAGAATGTTGGGGTGCACTAACGAAGGTTTGGGGGATGGGTTGCGCCATCTTCGTGAGGGAGATGGAGGCATGTTTGGGGGAGCCCCTGCCTTTCTTTCTTTTATGATGACAAGCGGGTGGAGGTTGCGTCGTTGTCGTTGGAATCTAGGGTTGCACCTTTCAACTCGCGCAGCACCTCCTCGTGTTGATGGGGCCAAGAAAGGGGCCATTGGTGGTTGCGGCTGATCCGAGGAGGAGCTGCGGTGGCAATTGTGTGAGTACTTCACCGTTGCATGCTTTACATAATTAGGGTTTCATGAAACCCTAAACTCTCAAACATATCTCCAACATAAATATAAATCATTATAAACAAAAATCCAAGACTTGAAATCAATCGAAACTCCCAAAATCGACATGCTCTGATACCATGTTGAAAGATAAATGCATGAGCAAAATCTATAATCAAGAACAAGAAGCATACATATATAAAAGTAGACGCTCAGATTTTATGTGGAACCTAACTCTCTAAGGAGCGAGATGAAAACACGTGAGAAGGCATCGAAGGGTTGGATCTTTTGTATTGAATCTCTCAATGAGTACAGAGGGGTGTGGGGCTTCTGATGTCGCCCTATAAACAGACCAGAGTCTCATCGCTTGTCCATAAGAGACTAAACATGAGTGGGAGCCAATTACCCCTCTATTACATACTCCAACAAGCCCATTGTGACATTTTGGGACCTTGTCTGGTCTATACAATGGTAGGTCATAAGCACTTTGTTGTTTTTGTTGATGATTTAACAGATATTCTTGGATGCATTTAATTGCGAAAAAATCTAAGAAATAAAATTTGCCAAGTCCTTTTTGGAGTTCATGAAAATCTATTTGTCTAAATGTAATAAGATTTCCAGAACTGCCAATATTCTTGAGTTTGTTCAATAGGAGTTGACTACTTTATTTGCTACTAAAGGTACCATCTACCAGAATCATGTCCGTACACCTGGCAGCAAAATGGGACGGCGAAAAGGAAACTCTATCATCATTTGGACATTATTAGCACCCTTCTTTCTCGCATGAAAGTCCTTCAAAACTTTTGTAGTGATGCCGCTCTTATTACCATGTACCTGATCAATCGAGTACCCTATTCAAATTCCTAAATGGGATTACTCCCTTTTGTTCGAAGATTAGGAACCCCACCCCACGGACAAAATTTATTCCATTGGGGCCTTGGTTTTGTAGAGGTTGACACTTAAATGTGAAGATCCCGGAGGCACCGCCCAATTGTTGTTGCTTGGGCTTGACACGGCAACATGTGTGGATTTTTGGGGAGGACAGACACGGATAAAGCTCAACATGACGGAAGGTGGATTCTTTCAGCCAGAAACGCCGGGAGGAAATGTTGAATACAATACAAAACATTCTGCTTTTCTCTAAATCCATACATTTATCGTCGTTGTTAGTATCCAACGTCCTCAAAGGCCTCCTGCTCCAAACCTATTGACCGCTGGATTATTGTGAAGGATTTTTTTAGTAACTTTCTTATTGCAATCAACCAAAAGATGTGTAAGTTAATCTCTTCTTGCTTCATATTGACTAGAGATAAATAGAAACCTTGTGAAAATATTGTCCTGTCAACAGAAATATATTTTTCCGGCATTCCTCTGTCTCTCCAGGTCATTGAAATTCCTAGTTCATCGGTATCCATGATATGTTAGAACTCATATGTTATCACATATAAAGTCGCAATCGACTCGTGGAATTGTTTAATTTAGATGTGGACCTTCAACAGTAAATCTTGCTTGGTTAATGTAACTTGTGAAGATTGTGGATAGTGGCTCGGGAAGAACTGATTTTGTAGTTTATCTCTAGAAATCATTCTATCCTCCTTCAGATTGCTTATACATTTGTCTTTAATGAATTATGTACTGTGAAGATTGTTCATTCAGGAATTTTGGAGATTAAATTGGAAGATCTTGTGAGATAGGGAAAACCATATCTTATAAAAAGTCATCTGAGATTGAACAGAATAGAACTCGACATTTACCAAACTACTCGTATGTTATAAAGAATTTCTTCACAGAGGATTGAAAAGTAAAAGAAGTTGCCTTGTTATGATCAGGGTTAAGTTCAAATATAACGTGCATATCTCTGAATAAGGCAAGGACTCCGTTTACTGACAATTTAGAGTAGAATGCATTTTGGTTCCCATTCCAGTCTTTGTGAACGAGAACAAGACATGGCATTTACCATGGTGTCATTTGGCAAACATAACTTTTGTTTTTCTACCATTTGGATGCATTAAAATTGGTGAAACGCTGCGACCTGAAACAGCGTGTAGCCTAAAACATTCTATGGCTTTCAGCTAATGATCAATACAAAAACTTAGATTAGGGGATCTCTAAAAAACAAGATTTCTAGCTGCTGCCATTCTATAGTAGCATGCAATGCATACATAATCTGCAGAAATAAATAAACGTATCATAAGCCTTAAACAAGTACCTGTTGCTTCTTAAGCAACTCATTCTCTTCTTCCAACCTGGAAACCTTGTTTTCCAGCTCGTTCGTATAAGCCTATACACACGGTCCCCTCATCAAGATGCCTAAAAGATTCAACTTTTCCAGAATAGAAAACAATCTGCTCACCTGCTTCCTTGCCCGGGAACGTGCAGCTGACTCCCTGTTCTTGATCATCCTCTTCTGCCTCCTCTCCACAGTCTTCTCCACTATATCCCCATGTGATGCCCTCTTCCTCCCAGCAGCAGGCGAGTCCGACTGTGTGCCCCTTATTGGGGATGCAACGCCGATGTGATCCACATACCCAACGTCCACAACCGCACCCCCTCCTGCAACCGCCTGCAGCGGCAACGGCATCGGCGGGTGGGCCGCTCCATACGCTCCAACAGCCCGCCGGGGGTACTGCTGCTGCAGCCAGTGGGACGTGCCGTCCTGCTGCCCGACACCATCATCTCCATGACCCCCGCTCCATCCTTCTGCAACGACACCGGCCTTCAAGAGGAAATCCTCAAGTGTCATCTCCCCGAACGTTGCTTGCCTCTCACCTCCTACGGCGGGACCTGTCACCACGTTGTCCCGTCCTCTCTGAATGTCTCTCCACACCTCATCCACTGTCTTCCTGCCGAGAGCACCAGTGATGGCCACGCTCCCCTGACGCTGAATCCCGGATGCAGAAGCGGCGACGGGGTCCTTCTGAAGGTCTAATTCTTCGAGGGGATGATCTTGGTCGATCTCCTCCGGGGGAAGTACGTTGCGGAGGAGGTCGTCAAGGTTCATGCTGAGGAGAGGCTCGCCGAGGTGGTCCTGAACCTCGTTAAGGGTGAGGCTGTAGACAGATCCTTGCCGAGGCAGCACTTGCTGCTGCTGCTGGTTGTTGTGAAGATGATGATCCATTGCACGCGCGCCCATCTTATAGCTGCAGTTCGGCTTGGGAGGTTGACATGCAGGGCAATGTGAGCAAGAACCCTAGAAATGTTGAGGTGGAGATGTACGGATCAATGTGAGGGAGGCTGTGAATGGGCGGAGGACGAAGAGTGAGAACGTCGTGGTTGCTGATGGTGATCGGGAGTGAGGTGCGCATGCAAGGAGGAAAGCAAGAGGGGGAGGGAGGGAGGGAAGGAGGGAGGTGGCGAGGCCGTTGCCGGGTTTTGCTGGAGGTGGGGGGTTTGGTGGTGGGGCAGAGTTTTTAAGGGGGGGTGGGGGGAAGAGATCGACCGGGGAGGTGTCTGGATCTCTCTCACGTGCCTTTCGAGTGATGTACAAGGAAACTGCTCTCAGTTTTAATTTGGGATTAAAACTTTTACAGCTATGATTTTTTTCCTCCTAAACATGGTTTTCTATTTAACTCAAAAATAATAATTTTCATTACATGAGATCACTAACCATGGTATAGCATCAACTTACCTTGGAATATGTGGTCACCTTATGATCACATCATTTATTAAGCTTATTTCCGGTATTTATTCATCTTTATGCTCAAAGCCATCAAACAAGAACGAGAAATGAAGCTCATTTATGCATATCCCTCCTTATTTTTTATCACTCCTTATCATGTTTTAAAATAATACATTTTATTACATGATATCGCTTACATATTTGGATGCGGAATAGCATCCATTTACCTGCGATAAGCTATCCCATGATATGTGACCATAACGTGATCAAATCATCTAACGTCTTTGTTTACAATATTTATCCCGTTTTTATCTGTTAGACCAATCAAATAAGAACAAAGTGAAAAAAAATGAGAATGAGGAAACCTAATCATGAATAACGATAAAAACGTCGGGATTTTACGTAAACTTATATGCATGATGAAATCATGGGAGAGGGCAACTGAGGGTCAGATATTTTGTTATTCCTTTCTCTCAATTGTTGCATGTGACGTTGGGGCTTCTTATATAGCCCCACGAGTAAGACAAGTCACACTCATGGACAATATGTGTAACGACCCGTAAACTATTAATAGATAAATATTTATTGATTGCGTTAAAAATAATATAATTGATTTATAAAATAGAGGATGGTGAGGGCGGTTAGGGAGGATCACTTCAATCCACTTTTCCACACACGTGAGGCCATATTTTTAGAAGTGGATGACTCTCTCATTTCTTAAAATAGAGAAAGAGAAAGGAATAAATATAAGGAGAGAGAGGATGTGCTTTTGCACATTGAGTGGACGTGTGCCCTCATGGGATAGAGTATCCTATTTTAGGGATATTTGTACACTTGATTGACTAATTCCATGATTCTTGAGAGAGGGGAAAAAAGAAAAAATTGGAAGGAATGGGAGAGACGAGAGAAGAGAGGCCGAGAGTGAACGAGAGATTGAGAGAAAGATCAAGAGATATAGAGAGAGGGGAAGATTCAACAACGATAGCTCTATGCCAACATCGCCCCCGAATTCGGTAATGGTGGCTCTCTTTGCTTGCATTGAATGTTGAACCGCTGAGATCAGAGGAGCGTCAACATAGCCTACGGTGACTTGGATGGCGGAATCGAGGTATGTGTCGAACCTTAGGATCATGCGATAGAAGTATGAAATTTTGTTTCTTCTTTTCTCCGCAGTTGCTTCTGCAAACAACCATTGTTTCATTTCATGATACACTTGTACAATATATATATGATTGTTCATTTTCTTGATTTGGCCACAACCATTCTATAGCACTCAAATTTGATCCCATCTCCCTCATCACGTTGAAATACATAGGTCATTTAGATTATTATTAATAATAATAGATACAAGCATTTGTGTGGTTTATATTTGACCATCAGAATCTTTATACACTAAAGTTAAATTTGTATTTGAGGATCCTAAATTGTAGTGTTGTTACTGTGGTCCTTGAAATAATATGCACCACATTTCAGGGATAAAACGACATGCCACGTTATTTATTGATGATCTGTATTACTCTATCATTCTCTGGTCTCTTGTTCAACTATCATCTTGAAGGGCACTCTCACTTCACATCACTAATACTTGTAGGTTGATCGATATTCTTGATTATATAAGATTCACCAAATCATACTAACAATGGGTTGTTGAACCTTATGCGATTAACGCACATCTATCTTGGGCGGCATCTGTGATAATTTTTGAAGAGGAAATCAACATTTTCGTGAGCTGAAGATCCCTGTTATGAAACCTTTTAGGAGTGTAGCATGTTAAATCAAATAGGAAAAATTAATTAACAAGCTTAATCAGATTTTATTGCGTATATATATTATATGCATCTTACATATTGTCACAAATCTGCATGCACGTATTTTTCCCTTATATGTTGTTCTTATATTTGTTAATGAAATTCAATTGATTTTTGTGTGGATTGGCCTTAATCTAATTGATTATTCTATTACTAAAATTTGCGTAAACATGAATACATGTCATGTTAGCCATTACCGACTTCCCTTATTTTAAATGTATCCCATGCAATGGCTACGAATAACGTTAGTATATTTTTATTCTTAACATGTGACTGCAAATATACAATGTATAAGCCGTGATCATAGGTGATGAAACTGTCAAAATAAAAGTTAACGGAATTAGTATAAGCACACTAATCCCAAGCTAGATGAATAAAGTGATTTGCTAAATTGAGAATCTTAACTTTATTAATGGCACTTAAACGACAAGCGGAGCTAAGTGCTACACCTAATGTGGGAGCCACCTCTAGAGTCCGTTTGTCGAGAGCCTAAAGGGCAACACCTTCCGGGGGTGTCAGGTTCAGTGGAACCTAGTGGAAAGTCCACCTATTGACTCAGTGCTGATGTCATCATGTTCTATGTAATGATTGAATGACCGCTTGTGCCAGCGGTAAAAGCCACCAAAGCCATCCAATAAATTATGAGATAAGACAAATCTATCATGAATAAGCTAAGTGCTTATGTGGAAGCCAATTGCTTATGTGGAATGTTAAGTGAATATGCGCATTTATGTGAAATGCTAAGTGTATATGTGTAAATATGTGAAATATTAAGTGTGTATGTGCATTTATGTGAAATGCTAAGTGTATATGTGTAATTATGTCAAATGCCAAGAGTACATGTGCAAATGTTTCAAGTGATAAGTGTATACGTGCAATTATGTGAAATCTTAGGTATATACATAATTATGTTATTGCTATGGGCATTTGTGCAAAGATGGTTAACCTTAAGGGCATATATGGAAAGTATGGTATGCATTGCATGAATATAAAAAGGATACCCTTCTATGCATAGTTATAATTATGAGTGATCCATATGATGCCATTGTATGACTACAGTCAAATATTATATTCATTATCGTAAAGGTAAGTTGGATTGAATATGCCATGACACTTCTTTTGTGTATGATACATTTCTATAAAAGAGTATATAACTATGATGATGGAAATGAGAACAAAGCAAACCTCGTCGTTAGGATAAAATAAGGGCCTATATGTGATAATTCATAGCAATATGTGTATGGGTGTAACATATAATTTCATATATGAAGTCATCTTTATGTAATTATTGATTTGGTATATTTGACAAGAGAAATAGTGAAATCCATGCATATTATGGTATGATTAAGATCATATTCAAGGACTGTATACATGAATAGTGCATGTTATGAACATTATTCCAGGTTGGGGAATATAGAAGATTTACAAAGATTTATTGTGGAAAATATTTATCCAGCTAATTATATATGCATGGAATTATTTTGTAATAGCATAAGGAGACTTGATTTTTCGCTAGCTGGTTTGACCTTATCTCGACACATACTGAGCGTTAGACTCATACCATATATTTTTTTATTTTTATTGCAGGTCATTGTGGGATGAGATTTAGTGGCAGTTTGAAGACTTGTTGTGAGGCATGAAGGAAGGATATCATTGTGCCCGCAGGAACAAAAGGATCTTGGATATGTATATAAGATGTACTCTTTTATGGATAATAAAAACAATGTATAGGTGATTTATTACTGGAAATATGATATCATTGATGTTTGAGAGTAACACTCGGATCCGACGTGGCATTGAATATGCTTCCGCTGGTCACCGAGGATCCGGGCTGTTACAATATGGGACTAAATATGGGGATGTGGTAATTTGACCTCGGAGGGATCCAATTAGGCATATATGGATGCATAATCTAACACTCCCCTCAAGCTGGAGCATGCAATGATCAGCTTGGACAAATTGAAAGAAATTATTCACAACGTAATAGCAGTATAATAGGGAGAACATCGACTGAACACGTACTTTACTAGTTGCATGCCGATGACGTTGCTTAGTGAGGGGGGAACTGAAGGGTTGGAGTGTGATCCGAGTCTCGCCATCAAAGAACATGTGCTATGTACTACGCTTGTCATAGTCGACGAAACTAGAATATGTCTTCTTGTCAAAGAACGGGTGTTATGTATACTGTATTGCACTAAGTCACTGAAATTGAAATGTGTCTCTTCGTCGAAGAACACTAAACGGCAACTATCTTCTTCACTGAAGATTGCTCCATCTCTCTAAAGGATCAAATAAAGAACATCATGGGAACATTCCTACGTAGATCTCTAAATATGGGACTCTCTCATAGGGACATCTGAAGTGGAATCTCTCTCGTAGGAAATGGAGTCTGAAATTGAGTCTCTCTTTGAAGAAATCGAATAAATCGAGTTACTTAAATATTGAGTGCTCTTGATCACTTAAAAATTGAGTCTCTCTTTGAAGAAATCGAATAAATCGAGTTACTTAAATATTGAGTGCTCTTGATCACTTAAAAATAGAGTACCCCAAACCAGTAGAGTCCAAAATTTGGATGCTTTACACAGTTCTCCCCTTATCTCACATACTTGTCGAAAAAAATATGACACCGACTAAGTTGGGAGAAGAATAGAAGCGGGGAAAACAAAACCAATAAGTAGATCCTCTTTTTATAGATTTTTCTCTTTTTATCTATTTTTTCAAAAAAAAATCATACGGTTTCTTTTTATATGATCTCCTTTTTAAAAATTGGCCCACCTCCTTTTTCTGGACCCCTCTTTTTTTAAGCCACGATCCAATTGGGCACTAAAAGTGCAATCCTCCTTTTTCTATATACAATAGCATAATTGTACCCTCTTGAACTTTTACATAATTTCCAAATAAAAATGATGAGCATGACCCATTGTTTAAAAAAATGGGAGAAATCGAAGACTCGCACCCATTGTTTAAAAATTTGGGAGAAATCGAAGACTCGCATGGTCTTCTATTTAGGTTCCCACCGGGACCCAAATCTTCTCCACGGTGCACGTCGATACTAGAATTATGCATTGCTTCTTGCACCATCTCTTAGGAATTGTGTGCGAAGAGGTGTGCTCGCATGTGCTTAGAGGTCCTTGCCGTTGCCGCCTACGCATGGAGTGCTGGACATGCGAGCCCACAACAAGTCATTATGC
Source organism: Ottelia alismoides (assembly GCA_037367405.1). Lineage (NCBI taxonomy): Eukaryota > Viridiplantae > Streptophyta > Magnoliopsida > Alismatales > Hydrocharitaceae > Ottelia > Ottelia alismoides. The sequence continues at coordinate 826,853 of JAZKJV010001587.1, forward strand.
AATAAATGTTATTATAAATATCGTCCCCTGATTTGAAATGAAGAATGATTAATTTGCATAATAGGTCCCTCGGCACAATTAGGGTTATATACGATGATCATCTTAATGATCATATAACCATCGATTCATTTGTTGAATCGTATAGGTTGGTGTCTGGATGAATATCTAAATAGTAAGATTAAGGACTCATCAAGCATGACAGATGACTATTGAGAGGTGACCTTCAGCCTGAGTAGGAGATGGCAATCCTTTCTCTTTTGGTTGATATCTGACCGACCTCTTGATGCATGTCCTCTACATAGGAAAAGAGATTCAGAGGTGGCAGATAAGTCAATTCAAAGAGTTGGCTTAGCGAGATCGGGATAACCAAGTCCCATGTCGTATGATGTCACGATATGGGCACGTATCCTCTGACCAAAGAGAAGTGTATTGTTATATGTCTGAGCATGTGCATTTGGCCCATCGATAGGTTGATGGTCTAATCAAGGTCTATACATCAAGCCGGATGGTGTGCATACAAGGGCATACGAGTAATATGATCTCTCAAAGGAATCGTACATGTTCATTATTGAACCGGAAGTCATAAGCTCACTCATGAGATATTGGGAATCAAATTCCGTGCACTGTCATCTCGCTTTAGAAGCCTGACAGAATTTGTAGGTTTGATTTATGCTTTTTGAAAAGTATATTATCGATATATGAGCATGATAAATGATCTTGGAAAGTATATGATTGATACCAACTCCTAATGATCAGATGAGAAACTTAATGATAAAACCCTAAAGGAGACAGACTAAATGAGATCTAAAACTTTGGGTTTATTCTAATCTAAAACTTTGGGTTTATTCTATGTGTTCCAGTATACATGATGTAAAGGTGTCTGAAATACATGAGAGTGATGTGATCATAAACGATTGTATAATCGTGACACTCCACTCTTAAAGAGTGATGAAATATGTCTGGATTTTAGTGACTCCTCTTACTAGAGAAAAAATCTAATCTTGGTTCAAATGTTGGACAGTGATCTGAATGTGATTCAGATGCAATGAGAAGATTAGATTTATGGCTTTGATATAATCAAACATCTATGGGAGGTCCCCGAGATCTGGATTTGAGATATGATCTCAATATCCAAGTCACTGTACATAGAACATACAATTGCCATGCCCTTATGTTCAAGTATCCGCAAAGAAAGCACATTATTCTTGAAAGAGTTCAAGGATAATTTCATTACTTATAATGTGTTTGATCATTGGGGAAATTTGATAGTTAAATGTGATTTACTTATCATGAATAACATGAACTTGATTCATATCGTCTGGCCATGTAAGGAGAGTTATATAAGATAATTAAACTGTAATTATCAAAGATGTGAATAACGTGAATGTGATTCAAGTTATCTGGGCACATGAGAATAGATATCCGATATAAATAAACGTGATTTAATTATCAAATACATGAATAATGTGGATAACACTATCCATATCATTTGCATATATCATAAATGTGATTTATAATATATTAGAGAGAGCTTATTGTAAATAGTATCTACAAAATATTTGCTGATGTAAATTGGATTCACATTGGAAATTAATTGGAAATACAATTTACATTCCATTTTGGATGTGCGAATATGATTTACAATTATTCAATGGCATGATTGCAATATTCACGAAATTATTTTGAAATTGTTTTTAATGAATTATTTTACAACAAACGTTGTTGTAAATATATATGAAGGATTATGTAAATTCTTATATCTCACATAATTAGAAGGCCAACACCTTCCGTGAACAGAGGGTGGACGACCACCCTTTGACTCATTCAAGGAGTGGACATTCCCTCTATTTTATGAAGGTGGGTGGCATCCTTCACGATCCTTCTATCATGATCGATTCAGTTAAAATTAAATTATGTTGAACATTCAATACTTTAATTTAATCTAAACTAAATTTTATTGTATTTTTTACAATAAAATAATGGACATTGAATAGAAACAAAAATTAATCTCAATCATTGATTTTGTATTTCACATGGATTGTGATCCACGGGCTCCTAAAATACTATAAAAGAATATGCAACCCTAGTTCTTCATTTTACAACAATTGAATAGCCCCTCTCTCTCTAATATTCTCTACACATGCCCCTCTCCCCTCCTTAGAGTGGTCGTCTACCCTAAACCCTAGAGAGGGTCATTGTCATCGTCATCTCATTGTTTTGCCACTTAAACCACTCGTGGATCCCCATCTGATGCGGTGCATTTCGCTTGTGAAGAATGCGTCAGATCTCGTGAGATGAGATCATGAGATTTGTCTCTTGGATCATCAATATGGATTGCGAGGAGCAAGCGTTTCATCAATGCGTTTGCAAGTGTCTTCTCTGTTGGATTGAACTTGAGACAGGAGGTCTCTTCTGTTAGAGACTACAATCACAAGCACATTTTAAGAGGTAAACATAATACTTTTTCATGTTTTAGATGAAACGATTCGAGAAGTATTATGGGATCATGCGGTTTCATCGTTCAAAATTTTTTAAATTCCGTTGCCTCGTGATGGCCAGTCTCTCTGAGAAGATGAAATTATCCGAGAAATATGTCTAGTCGATCATAATCGCACACGATACGATATTCACACTTCCGTGATGTGCTTAAGGTTTTTCCCACAACCTTCATGGAGTAATGACTAGAGACACACAATATTGGGTGTACGTCTAAAGGTGGTGTAGGTGGTGGTGTCAGGGCTAACGTGATGGGTTTGTTTGGAGATGCAAGAAATGAAGCTTAGCTTGTTGGGGTTTACGATGGTTTCTCTTCATAATAGGGTTCTCAGGCATCTTGGAGAGCCATCGGAGATGACGATGGGAATAGGGCATGCTTGGGATGACTGCCTATTGCGATAGTTAGGTTCCAAGGGTGAACCCATCGTTGAGTGTCTACAAGATGTGCTCAAGCGTAGATCTTCATGGAAAAGATGCAGCCAGTCGATGATGGTGTTGAAAAATGGGTTCTTAAATCCCTATTTGATCAGGGCTTCTGTTGCTCCTGAACATTAAAGGATGTTGACTAGAAACATAGGATTACCATGCTCACATGTTTGGGTTCCCTTATGGAACCATATTCAAGAATTTGGAGACGTTCATGATTGGCCTTTGCTAGAGTTTTCACTCTATGTTGCAGATCTTTGTTTTGACTGCACCCTAAAAATCATCATATCAAATAACTAAAGTAAATCTTCTCAAGATGGTGTTGGTAGTAGGGTTTTGAAGGATTAGTTATAAATTTAAGATCCTTCGAACTGGGTGATGACATATATCTAGAATGCAGAATCAAATTGCTCTAAATTGGAGTTGAAAATTCGATGATGCTGACAGAATTAGGGTTTCTAATTGACAATGATCTTCTGAACCTTGAATCAATCATGAACGTGAATAATAATAAACAAAACAAATCTTCAAGAGTAAATCCATAATAAAACCCACTCCGATACCATGTAGCAAACGAGAATGATGGAACATAATCATAGATAAAAAAATAAAGAACAATAAGAACATTGGGATTTTATGTAGAACTCTACTCCATAAGGAGCATGATTAAATCATGGGAGAAGACTACTAAGGGTCATACATTTTCTTATTACAAGTCCCACTCACAAACAATGTAGTATTAACCTTGTAGTTAGACCCTATAGGGATCCAATTACCCATATATAGAAGCATAACCTGACACAAAGTCAAATCCCATTTTTTTTGTTAACTCACATTATTTATTTTTTAACAAACATTCAACTAATAATAAAATACAACAACAATAACATACATCTAGGCAATGTTCCTTTGAATAAATAAAAGATGGGGATAAACCCACTCAATAGACTAGAGGAGAAATAAAACAAAAGGGACCAAACAAAAAAAAGATCATCAGGATAGAGCCAATGAACAACTTACCCACGAAAGAGTCATTGAACAAATGACCCTCGAGTGAAGATTGATCGAGTCCAATTTCGACAATATCATTGTACAGAGATAAACCAGGAGCCAACAAAGGCAACTAAAATTGAAGAGTAATTCAGAAGAGTGGGTGAAAATAACATATGTGGAGGAGCTATGAGTCCTCCCAACATCGATTGCATAGCTCACATCGGATATGTGTAATAGCAATAAAAGCCAAAGGCAACCAATCTAGGATGTGGGAGATAATGGTGTCATATCAGTCACCAAGCGAAAAATGGATATCATCCAATTCAGGATACCCTGGCCCACCAGACTTAGCACCTCCATAAAGCGGACCCAATCAAACAAGCAGTGCTCAATGGATTTAATGCCATTTAATCGCATATAGGAAATTGATGCTGATTAGATGCTATGTTTTTCAAATATTTTTTTGCATTAACATATTCTATGTAAATAAAATATGAGAAACCGATCATAGTCTACGAGGAGTTTTGGAGTTCCGGTAAAAAATAGAGGTGTTATTTAATATGCCACCAAACACAATGTAGTAATAACATGACTTTATTGATAACTTACATTTATCTAAGAATGTTAAGGAGTGCATGCTAGGACTCAAATTAATATCCATATAGGAGAGAAAGAGTGATTTCACTTCAATTAGGTTCATGATAGATGTTTTATTTTTAAGATCTTTGCCCCAATTAAAAGTTGCACTTCTAGTTTTTGGAGTTGCATTGAAGGCAGTAGATCTATTGTTGGCAGGCTTAGATGTTATTAAGTATATCAAGGTGAATCTTCCCTCCAATCCAAGCATCGTGTGCTTGAAAGGCATGTGTTTACCATATCATGTATTTTCATATATACCCGAACATAAGATCTCAATGTCCTTAACGAAATATTTAAAGGAAGGTGATGTCACATGTATAAGGAAATCTGTCTCAATTCCCTTTTTCTTTGGTTGAATAATAACAGTTCGTAAAGGGGGTAAACTACAACCAATTTTAGTATAGTCTATATGTTTTTAGCTAGGGTTGCCAAATGAAAATCTCTACTACATATTATATCATGTCCTCTAAGGTCCTTATAGAGATCCAAGGAGTTAGATGGGGTTTATTATTGTTAGCATTTCCATTCCAAGAGGAAGGAGGCATAGCTATTATCATAACTTTTGATCATGTATTTGGGTGTTCGAGTTAAAGGACGGAAAGGGGGATTAGGTGCGTAATCGTAGTGTTTATCAAGATGCATCGCAGGGAGATTGGAAAATGAATCTTCCTAAGAGATTGAATCCTCTTGGATGATCTGTCAACAACTCCGAGCCAAAAAGATCTAGGTAAAGATTTCGTATGCAGACAACGGCCCAGATAAAGAGCTGGACAAGGATCTTTATTGAGCCTTGACAACAACAAAGAAGGGAGAGGTATAAATTCATATTGAGATATTATAAAATATTCGAATGATTTCCAAGACATTGCTGATACTCCCATAATCATTCTCAATGGAAATAAGCACATTGTCAGCATATAGAAGGCTGGATATCATCATCGAGCCCTAAAAGTTGCGACAAGTCATAATTTGACCAACATCCTATGCATTATATAATAGGTAATGAAGAATAAAGCCAACAATAGTAGAAATCAATGGCCAAATTGGGTCGCCTTGTCTAGGCCATCTGGATGTATACAATGATGTTGAAATCTTTATTATTGATTACAATTGAGAGCTTGGTCATTGATGAATCTCGTATTCACCATGCTAAAATTGGTCAATTAGGCTATGTTCCCCGGAATTCACATGCATTTAATCATTAATAGAGCATCATTATCATGCATACATGTGTAAATAATATTTGCATTTCATCACGCATAATTGCATTGAAAATCCCAAGTGTAAATTAGCCCAAAAAGCCGCTAACTTCTCTCATTTTAAGTTAATTCATCCTAACTCTGATTGACCCCAAACTACCTCCATTGTGTAGATATTACTAACAAGAATAAATAAAAAATTCAAAAAAATACCTAGTCTAATAAGTGTCAAATAATCCCAAAGTCTGATTTCACATCTGACGGACTAAAACGAGCATATCTCCCTCATACAATGTCCGATTTTGGTCTACTCACTTTAAAGGTACTCCATTTTCAAATACCTTCAAAACAAGATCAATTTCGTAAAATTCGGAGTTCATAGTTGGATTTTGGGCCTCTTTTGCACATTGTGACTTTTTGCTATTTTTGACCTGAGTTTTTGTGTACATAATTAACCCTTTTAATTTCTTTCTTATTCATTTGTGTTCTTTGATGAAAGTTTTATTAAGCAACATAAAAATCCAAATCCAGATTAAAACTGACATCAAAGAAACTGACTGAGTCCAAGTGTCCACTGTGATTCTCTACAAAAATTGTATGTTTCATACTTCTATTTTATTTTCCTACTTTATTATTTATTAAAAATCCAAAAAATAGATTAGTATTGAAATAATTTTCTTGTATTTTATCGTAATTTTTCTATATTTTTATCCTCTCTAAAACAACCAATAAATTACAAAACCCCAAAAAGCCGATTGTCTATACACATGGAGAACCACCAAAAATACCACTTTGCTTAGGTGACCTCTTTTGCTTCCGGATCCTCATGAAAGTTGTAGATCTCGTCAAGACGAACAACTTCCTTGAAGAAAATTTTTCAATCCGAGGTCTTCTTCTATTTATTTTCTATTTTTCTTTATCTTTAACTTTTGAAATTTTTTTGGGGTGCCACGTGGCAGCCTCTGGGGTGCCCTCTCTAGCCCCCACTCCCCCCGGGTCACGTGCCCAACATGTAACCCACCTTCCCCTTCCTCCAACCATTCCTCCTTCCCCGCGCGTAACGCCATCACTTCCTCACGCACGTTACGCTGCCGCCCTGCCATCCATCTCCCCCTCTCATAACCGCTGCCACCCTTCTCCTAAGCCCCCCCGCCGACCTTCCACCTCCATCTGCCATCATACCGAACTCGGCGAAAGGTCTGGTGACAACAGCCTCCGTGCCACCTTCGAACCCATCGGTGTAATCCAAGGCCCACGCCTTATTGCATAGCTTCTTTGAAGCTCTGCTCTGGCTCCGATCGAGTAATCGTCGAGCACCGCACCCTTTCCAGGTAAATCCTCTCCTTCTCTCTCTATATCTGTCTCCCTCAGATCCTCGAACCTCGTCGCCAACCTCGCACAGGCCGGCGCCCCGCTCCTTCCTCCCTCCATACAAAGCCCTATTTCCAACCTCCTTCACTGTCTACCCCAGGCCCTCCGTTCCCCCCCTTTTTTGCTAACCCCTGCAAGTATGTCACCGCTCCGCCCGTCCTCCTCCAGCTTCGTGCCTTGCCCACCGCGCCTTCCGCCCAGTCGCCGCTAAGGCCCTCGCTCCTCGGTCGCGCCTCCGCCACCGCCGTGACAACACCCACCGCCTCCAGCACCCGGATCGTGCTAGCGCCGTGTATCGGCTGAGTTGTGACATCGCCTCCTTCGGCCGCCCCGAACCTCCACCGCGGCAACACCATCGCCTCCATCCGTTGTTGGATCGGGCAGTGGCCCTTGATCCAACGGCTCACGAGCCGCCACGACAGCCTACCTGAGCGTTGGCCCCAACCTCGAGGCTCGAGTCAGCCGAGGCGTCAGAAGCCCGCTACGTAGGCTCGGGCATCCGAGCCTGAGCCCTTCCGCCCGAACCTCAGCCTTGGGCCTAACTACAGACTCGGGGGCTCCTGAACCTCCACCCCGAATCGCCCGAATCTCTACCCCATCCCCGAGCCTGCGCACGCACGTGCGATGCACGTGCTTCGGGGGGTTAATTACAATAACGCCCCAGGAAGTTCCTGAATTTGCAAATATACCCCCGCTGGGGTAAATTACAGAGAGACACCTCCATCTTTGCTAAATTACAGATAAGCCCCTTCAAGGACTTCTTTGCAAGAAAAAACTTTATTTTATTTACAGTTTAGTCCCTGCAATTTCATTTTAGCATATCTTTCTCATACGAACTCCGTTTTTCGCATATAATATGTCAAATTGTAGCTCTTTTCACGCTCTATCACTTAACATAGATTGTGGACATATCTAAGGTTGTCTTTATTATTTATTATTCGAGGATCTCTGTTGATTCTTGCAAGCTAAATTTTGTCATATTTGTATTACATTTTCATGGATAAATTGATGAATCAATTCTTACACGGGTGCTCTTGTGAAGGATAGATATTGATCTCTCATTCTTTTACATGATCAATTTTATTGAGGCTTCGATTAAAAGATATGATTTATCAATAGAATCCCAGTAATTTGCAGGATTGTTTCTCAGAACTATTTTCCTTCTGCCCGCTTCTGGAGTCATTTTGATAAATATTTCTGGACATGATCTCTTTCGATCTGTGATGTGATTTTGAGGATTAATTGAATTTATTAATTGATGATTTAAATAGTGAAAAATCACAGATCTTGAGCTGAATTAGTATTTCTGTTTTTTTCATTGACATTGCATTTCTTCGCATTTGTATTATATTTTCCCAATACAACAATTAACCGAGCATTAATTAATTATTTAATCTAATATAAAACACGCAACTAAGAATCATTGTTCCCTGTGTTCGACCTTGGTAGACTTGCCAAGAAAAACTATTCCACAACATTCAAAGATTGTGGTATTTTGATCGACCGAATTTCGCATCCTATACTACAATTCATCATTATTAAAGAGGTGAATTCCGAGTTCATCAAATGGCATCGTTTTCGGGGAACGGTGAATTTTTAGGATCTTAAATCATTGTTTGTTATTAATTTTTGTGAAATTGATTTTTGTGTCATTTCTGCATTTAATTTGCATTTCTAAATTACTTCGGATACTAACCATAAATTCTCTCTTTACAGACTATCAGGAATAAAAATTTTGGGATCTAATCAAGGATCTACAAGGACGAAGAATTGCATTTTAATTTTTATGAGAGAGAGTCTAGTCTAGATTTAATTCACGCTTTATTCTCAGGATCCCTCTCTTTGTACCCTTGTAATAATTCAGACTGAACATTTCTGTGGTGTGTCAGGTCTGTTTCAACCCCTTCTGTGTAGTTGGGGCCCGACTTGAATGGCATAGGACTTAGGCACATATATGCTTGCTTGTCTATCATTGATTGTGCTCGTAATTCTTAGGCCACACTTTCACTAATTAAACGCACTGTAGATCATTCAACATTAGCCAAAATTTGAAATCAATTCTTCCCGCTAATAGAACTATCTACTTAGGGCGTTTTTCATCTGTGCATATCATTTAATGTAAAATTTAATTCCTTGTATTGTATCCCGCATGAAGAACGCGATGATTCACTATAAGTCTCTCTCTTAAGCATGCATCATTGATTTACGTCTGCATTAGCCTTTTCGATTTCCTCCCTTAAGTTTTACAACTTGGGATTTAAAGGAATTAGGACTGCTCGTTAGGCGTAAATTTCTGTGCTCACATAAACTGCAGTGACAACCTTAATTTAAAACTAAGACTGCTAATCAAGGCGACTGCAAATAGAACTGTCATAACATTAACCTGTGTCTGGTGGAGAGAAACCCACTCATTGTTTGTAAGGACTAGAACGGACACTTTGGATAGAGCCAAAGCTGAGAAATTTCATAAAGACTACTATTTTTAAAAATAATTAGCTACTTTTCAGTGAGGGTCTCAGGTAGCCGTTTTACAGTCTGACTTCCCTTAGCAGAGTGGGTGGTTTAGAGGATACCGCAGAAGTCTCCCTACTCAAGTAACATGGGTAACCGTTTAAACGGTCCGTACTTACACCTATACTAGCTGAGAGTAGGTGCAACTAGTTGTACGAACTCGGGACAGTCTTTGTGAAATATTTCGGTACCTAACAGCTCCGCTTAATTTTCAAGATTATCTTGTCATTAAATTAAAACTGAAAAGATAAGCGGTCGAACCCTGGCGTGCCTTCATCTGTGTTGAGTGGGTGAACCTGAGAATTTGACTTATGTTTGCTATGTGTCTGCATTCTCGTGAAGACTCTCTCGATCCTTCTTGGTCTTAGGATCATCATCTTTAGCACTCCTCCTCCTTCAGGGTCCAGTCACTCCCAGACCGACCCTTCATTTTACTCCTCCACTAAGGAAACTTTTATCCGTACCAAATCTTCACTTAATTCTGATACTTAATACCGAACTTTTCTTCTGAAGGTGAATCACAATGCTCCCAAAGAAGAACCCCGGTGACGATGAGAACGACAATGACCCCATTCTGCACTTTTGGCTAGGATAACCGTTGTTGAACAACACAATGAACTGCTTAGGGCACAGATAATAGTAATGCAATGCGGAGGCTGCTATGGAAGACACGTACCTCCTGAATTGGATGATGATTATAACTGGTTGAAGCCCTACCCCCTGAGGATGCGTTCGAACACAAATCGCATTTCCTTGCACTGTTGCCGAAGTTCGGAGGGAATAATCATGAAGAACCGTATATCTTCCTCCGTGATTTCGAGTTAGTCTGCGCTAACCTCTGCCACCCTAGGGTTAGCCAAGACTACGTAAGGTTGAGAGTTGTCCCCTTTGCCTTGACTTATAAGGTGGCTTACTGACCGAAAAACTTGGGGAAGTAGTCACTACATGGGCCACATTCAAGACTCCATTTTTAAAGAAATTCTACCTAGTTAGTAGAAATAATCAGATGAGGATCAAGCTTACAAGCTTACCCAACACCCAAGCGAACCATTCCACGAAACCTGGGAAAGATTTACAGAATTAATCCAGAAATGCCCAGGACACGGGATAAGTAAAATGATGCTGGTCCAAAGTCTTGTTAGCGGACTGAACCCTGAGACTCAAGGGTTAGTAAGTGCATTCTACGGAGGAAGCTACATGGGACGACATGAGGACATCGTTTACAAGGTGTTTGAGAGATAGGCTGAATCCAGCCTTGCACAAACCACCAGCCGGGCTTACATAGCCGGCTCCAAAAAAGATGGTAAATAATCTGACGACCGATCAGAGTGCTGATATGGGAATAATAGTTGATAAGCTAACCATGGTCGAGCAGATTTATAAAAAGGTGGACGCACTCCATAAATCATCTGATATAGAGAAATTGGCTAAATTGTCTAAGCAAATGGAGGAATTGGCTGATAGGGAATCTAAGATACCTGCCCTGACTTAACCCCCCGCACCCATACACTAAATTCACTACATTCAGAGTCAAGGGGTAGGGCAACAGAGCCATTGGGGTGGAGACCAAGTCTTGTCCCACCAAACTGAAGAAACTTCCGCTCAAACTGTTTACGAGGAACCTCCACAAGTGATGGAGATAAACGGAGTTTGGTATAACCTGGAACAGGTCAACCGTTCAAACCAAAACTCTACTCTGAACCCTCGTCCACCACAAGCTCGACCCACTTACCAGTCTCAACCGCATCAGTACCGCACAGGTGAAAAGCCTGATTCCACCCTTGTTAATTTAATCAAATAAATATCGTGTCGTTCGTTGTAGTCGGGCAGAAACAGACTGTCAAAAACTACTTTTAATTAATGTTGAGTTAATTCCGAGCGGCAGATTTATTTTACTTAGGCAAGTCCAAGGTCGAACTCAGGGAGGCAATTGTCTCCTTAGGTAAATTTTAATCGAATCCAGAGGTTGGATTTTCAGAAGATTATTTTTGTATTTTTTAGCAATTTTTATGCTATAAAGGAAAATCAAATGCAATTTTCTGGCTACTTTACAAGTTATATCAGAAATATGATCAGGCGAGGTCCAAAAATTATGAAACTTGGCAAGAACATGACATGCAATGAAATTAAGCTACACTATTTTTTTGGATTTTTCTGACACGTTACGAATTTACTGCGAATAAAATATGAATGCAAGGTGATTTTCACAAAATTAATTTTAATAAATACCAAAACCCAATATTTCCAGGTAGAAAAATTATCCTAGATAGATCTAAGTATGATGACTCCAGGAAAATTAATGAATCTAAAATTCTATGTGAATTGGACCTAATAAAAATCAATTAAGAAAATCACTAATTAATTTATTCAGGCCCCGTGATGCGTGTAAATGTGATGATTTTTAGGCATAAGGTAGAATAAATTATCCTAAGTCTAATACGATTTTATGGTGATTTTTGGAGCAACTAGGAATTTAATATGAATTAAAAGGAACAAAGTGGGTAAAATATGGAAAAATTTATCAATTTAATAATATTAGATTCCCAAGATATCATAAAAATGAAACATGTATCACATGAGATAGAGGACAAGATAAGACACATCGTGTAATTTTTGGACTTGAAAAATAATGCCATATGGACACCTACGTACGCGTGCAAAGACAGGGACTAAATTGCAATTTCAGAAAATAAAATTACTGAAAATTAAACGTGCTGACATGGAATTAAATGCAATTACCTATAATGCTAGGAGTATGTGTGCAAAATGTCCATGTTAACACGTGTGCCTCACGTGATGATCCTGGATGGGACTAACTTACAATTTGGAAAACTTGTAGGGGCCTCGGTGCAAAATGCCCAGACCGCACGTGAGGAACATGTGAGGTGCTAGGCTCGGACGGTGGCTCGGGTGCGTTGCAGGCTCAAGCGTGCTTCGGGAGCTTCGAGCCTAAGGGTCGAGGAGGAGGCTCGAAGGAAGCGACGTGGCACACATTGGACCGTTCGATCGATGAGGATTGAATGGCTACTGGAGCAGGATACGTGGCGCACTTGAACCACTAGATCCGGTGAAGATCCAATGGAGGATGATTGCAAACGACGTAGCGTGATGCGGCCCATTGGATCAAGATGGATCCAATGGTATCTTTAGTGGGACTGACAATGGTGACGTGGATGATAGAGGGTCGTTAGATCCTCCTGATCCAACAGGGTCCGGAGCTCGGGGAAGTGGCGACATGGCGAAGCAAGGATCGTCAGAACAAGACGATCCAACGGAGGCTACTCGTCATCCTCTCGGTTCGCCGCCTCTTGCGACAGACTTGGCGAGGCGCCGGCGTCGAGCTCCTTGCTCCGCTTCCTTCGTCTGAGGTTAGTGAAGCTCGTAGGAGTCTTCTAGAGGGCTCGGACGAATCGTGGGGACGCGGCGGAGCTTCTGGAGGTCCTAGAGGAGGCAGAGGCATTCTGAAGCCCAACGACGATGAAGCCGACGAGATGTCCAATCAGTGAAGATACATGCCTGCGAGGTTAGTTGGTGCCAAAACCAATGATGCTTGTGATCGTGAAGTGCGTGCAAGTGTGAGTGAGGCTTGGGATAGAGCAAAAGTGGTCAGGTGACGGGTTGTGGGGTTGATCCGAAGGTACCGCGAAAGTCGGAGCTCCAAGGCGGAGCTCGGTGGGGGATCAGGTGAGCGTGGGATTGATCATAGAAGGCGGAGAAATTAAGAGAAAAAGAAAGAAAAAGAAGAGGAAGATCGGAGAGGAAAATTGAGGATGTTACCTGGGGAAAGAAGCTCGGAGAGGAGCTCCTGGTCTTCGCTCAAGGGCCGACAACTAGCCCGAGCTCGTGCAGCTTGCCAAAGGAGCTGTGGAATGACGGGGACACCATGGATCTCGCCGGAGAAGATAGGGCCGTCGTCGCTCGATTTCTCGCATACTTGTTGTCACCAAAAGGAGGATAAGAGCTCAAGGTATCTCTCTGTAGGGGCGTATGGGGTCAAAGGTTGTCGGAGGCGAGGTATTTATAGGAAGGAGGCGAGGGTGCATGTGACGGAGGGCAAGGTTTTGTGGGAGTCGTGGAGCGACAACGATGGATTTCTTGGAGGTCATGGTAGTTGGCGAGGATAAGGGAGTCATGGGCTATGAGGCGGAGGTGCTAGAGGGTGGAGATGACGGCTGTAGTGGCGGCAAAAATAGAAAGGGGGCGAAGGGTGCGTGGAGTGGGCGACGTGTGCGAGGGAGGTGGGCGTGAGGTAGACGACGATGTCCGGGCTGTAGGATCTAGTGATCCGACGACCATGAGAAAGGCGTATGGGGAGCGCCCGGATTAGATCTAGGGTGGTTGGGATGGAGGGTGATTGGGCACGCCACGTGGCGTGCTAAAAGCGCGACGTTGGCGGGCGGCCCAGATCGCATATGGAGGGCGATCGGAGGATCAAAGATTTGGAGGGACCTGATGGTGTATAGGCCGTTGGATCTTGCGATCCAACGGTTAGGGTGAATGCATGAAGGAGCGTCTCTGATCAGCTTGATCAGAACGCATCCAAGGGTTCAGAAGGAGGCAGAAATGGACAGCTCTGATCAAATGATCAGAACGTATCCAATGGATGTGAGCAGGGCGTGTGGAGATAGTGAGGCCGTTGGATCCGTTGGATCTAGAAGAGATCCAACGGTAGGGAAAGCGGGCGGCAAGAGTAAAGGAGGCTGGGCCACGTGGCGCAACCAGAAGGCGACAGGTGGCCCAATCATATTATTGCGACAAAAAATTGAAAAAATGAAGGGGAAAATGACCGAATTTGGAAAAACTCAAATCAGGAAAGTTATAGATCTCGATGAGATCTATAAATTTCATGTTGATAAAAAACAGAGGTGAGGTCAAATAAGATACAAAAAATACAAGGGTACAAATATGCATACATATAATGTACAAAGGGGCCCAAAATCCAAGTTTTGCATACGAGCTCTGATTTAAGTGAAATTGGTCTCATTTTGAAAGTATCTGAATATATATTACTTTAAAAGTGAGTAGACCTATGTTGGAAGTTGTATGAGGTGGATACTTGTATTTTAAAGTCTAAGGTCTCCAAGTGAGTTTGGGTTTTATTGAGTAATTTTACAAGTCAGAAACTTTGGCCCTTTTTCCTTATATTATTAGTTAGTAATATACACAGTTTACATATGGTTTTATTGACTTTGGAGTGGGTATAAAATACAGATAAATAGGTGAATAATGGTGAATAAGTAGATGAATATTTACATTGGAATGCAAATATGAATGCTAGAATGCAAATATTATGCATGCAAGTATGAATGCTGATTATGCAGGATAAGGAGAAATATGCAACTAATTACTCGGGGACAAGACTCTATTTTCAACTTTTAAAGTGATGAATCACATATTCATCAACCACCTATACTTAAACCTTACTCGTCCTCGAGCAACTACAATGAAATGCAAAAGTGAAATGAGATTGGGTTCCATACCAAGGTCATGAACAAAAGTTGAAAATGGAGCTTGACTCAACCTCTGGATTAATTATGTGGCAGAACCCTATTGGGATCTAAATTTAAGACCTAACAGACTTCGAGTTCCACAAGTCTTCTATTCTAGACGCCCCAACAGTCAGGTCAGAACAAATCCTCAAACGCAAATTTATGATGACTATGATTCTTACTTGTACTATGCAAGTGTAATATAGCTCTCCACATCAGAAATGGCTCAGAACCAGCCTCCTATAATAAGGTAACTCTAATTCCCTGATCTAGTAATACTTTCCTCGAGGAGCGGGGTATTCCCTTCTAAGTTCAAGTGCGACCAACTCAAGAGGAGGGGGTAGAGAAAAGAATGGACGGTAGCCAGTGTAGCTACCTATCATGAGATGCCTGACCAGTGTAGCCAAGTCATCCAGCTGCAGACTTCTTGCTAATATACATATTTCGACAGGTATTTTATTTTCTATATGGCCTGTCTATTTTTTGGAGTTCTTGCATTTTTTGCGAACTATATACAAGGTGCAGCATGTACATCAGGAGTTTTTCCTCTTGAGCCAGTAGACTATCCCTCTTTTGAAGCATTATTGCAACCCACAACATCCCGTCCTCATACGTCAACACCACCAGACTAGGTTGAGATGCACTACCCTCCCTAGAGGAGCACGGATGTTTCCACCCGTGTGCTACTCCAAGCTAAAGGAGATCTACGTGCATGGTGCTTGTCCAAGTTGGGTCACTGTCTATAAGAATCATGCGTGTGTACGAGATATTCTACTTAGACTAATCAAGATGACATGTGAACATAGACTTGCGGACTCAAAGAATTAAGTCACTTGACCTGAGAAATCTTAACTCCAGTTCCTATAAGGTTCCTCTGAAATTAGGTGGATTAAGGTCAAATCAAGTCCCTCCTCAATATCTACTCATAACTTGGTTCAGAACCCACTAACTTTTCACCTTGCATGTTACATGCTACAGAGATGAATGAAATGCAAGACTCTTTTTTCTTTCTTTCTTTTCAGATGCAGAGTGCAAGGGGTAAATAAGAAGCTTTTGTTTTTGAGATTTTTTTTCAAAAATTTGGGAAATCCCCCATGGTACAACAATTTACAAGAGTTTTATAAGTATTATACATATTATATACATGTTATGCAATATACATGTATTTTACAAAAAAAATCTCTAATTTTTACCCATCCCCTAATTATTGCATAGTATATACAAAAATACGTGAAAGTATGAGCTATGGGTAAAGTATATATGTAACGCCACAGAGCACGAAAAGTGAGGAAGAAGACATAGCTCGTGCTAAGCGTAGGAGAGCCAAAAGAGCAAAAATGTATAGAAGTCATCCTGCCTCCCTATACTTAAGACTCTGGCAGCCTAAGTGTAGCAGGAGATCAAAAACGGGGCGGACGAGGTCGAGAGGGACAGTAGATGAATATATGTACAAGATGGGCATCGGTTCCCCCCTATACTAAGGCTCAGGTCAGCCTAAGTATAGGACTGGAGTGGTATGAGGATCGATGTGATCTGGAGGATGTACCGTGAATGGACTCAGGGGACCCCCTATACTTAGGATCTAGTCGTAGATGAAAATATATGAAGTTGGGGTGAGTGATTAGAGTCGCGGGAGGGAGGGGAAGAATGTACGGGAATGATGGGTATATACAAGGATCGCGGTCTGAATCTTTCCAGATGCTGCTGATGGTGAGAGTTTACTGCTGCAAGGTCTCCTACGTGGCTCTATGTGTATCTGCTGACTCTGTCTCGCGCATGAATACAATCCCCTCAACATGAACTAACTGCTCATTGGGTTCGACGACGTGCTTCAATAGTTGTCCATTGACTAAGAATGTCTGTGTGTCATCTGTGAGATCTGAGATCTCAACACATCCACTATCATGCACAGTACGGACAATGAATGGGCCCATCCACTTGGATTTCAGCTTGCCTTGGAAAACTTTCAGCCTTGCATTGAACAACCATACCTTCTGTCCAAGAACAAAGGTATTTCATCTGATATCTCTATCATGCCAATGCTTATCTTTGTCCTTGTACACCAAACTGTTGTCGTATACTCAGTTTCTGACTTCCACAAGCTCATTCAGATCCACGTCTCTCTGTTTTTATCCTAGGTGTGTGTTCCAATTGACCTTTTTGATTGCCCATTCTGATTTAGGCACTAATTCCGCGGGCAAATGGCATGGCTTCCCGATACCATCCTGAATAATGAAGTTCCTAACGATGTCTTGTAAGCTGTCCTATAAGCCCACAAGACTTGATCTAAGATCTGAGACCAGTCCTTCATGTCTGGGCAGACAAGCTTTTGCAATATGATTTTCACCTCCCTATTCGACACCTCAGCCATACCATTGGTCTGTCGGTGGTAAGGACTAGCGACACGGTGTTCTGTGTCGTAATCCTTCAAGAGCTTCTTCACATCTCGGTTTACAAAGTGGCTACCCCAATATGGTATCAACATTTCGGGGATCCTGAACCAAGAGATGATACGATCTCTAATGAATTTACAGACAGTCCATCCGTCTGCGGCTCGGGTTGGGATAGCCTCCACCCACCTGGACAGATAGTCTACCGCAAGAAGGATGTATTTGAATCCGTGGCTAACAGGGAATGAGCCCATGAATTCGATGCCCCAGACGTCCAAGACATCGCAAATGATGACATGCTGCATTGGCATCTCGTCCTTGGAACCAACGGTTCCTCCCATTCACTGGCATACTGGACACGACTTCGCAAAGGTGATCGCATCGTGAAACAGAGTCAGCCAGTATAACCCACACTGAAGTACCTTCATGCGGTCCTCTTCCCGGAGTGGTGTCCTCCTGCCTCCAGATTGTGGCATAAATAAAGGACACTCTGGTATTCCTCTTGAGGAATACACTGTCTCCAGACACAACCCGGTCCTTAAAAGAAAAGGATCGGATCCTCCTAGTGGTAATATCTAGAATCTGACTTGAGTCGGTATATGTGGCTCTTGGGCCAATTTTCGGGAACCTTCTTGGAGACAAGATAGTTCACGATATTGGCATACCATGTGAGTGAGTCGACAACAAAAATCGACTCGTCAGGGAAGGAGTCTCGAATCGGTGAATCCTCAGAAGTATTAAGATCCTTGAGACGGGAGAGGTGGTCAGCCACTATGTTCTTCTTTCCAGGTTTATCACGAATGTCCGAATCAAACTCCTGTATAAGCATAATCCATCTAAGAAGACGTGCTTTCGTGTCCTTCTTTTCTATTAAATAATGTAATGTTGTGTGGTCGGTGAACACAATTACCTTGGATCCGATTAAGTGAGATCTGAATTTATCTAAGGCAAACACTACTGCAAGCATCTCCTTTTCCGTAACTGTATAGTTACGTTGAGCAGTATCAGACACCTTGCTTGCATAGTGTACGGCAAACAGTACGCCATCCCTCCTTTATCCTAACAGAGCCCCTACAGCCAAGTCTAATGCATCCGTCATGATCTCAAAAGGCAAAGACCAATATGGGACTTGTAGGATCGGGACTTCCATGATCATTCCTTGTAATAGCTTAAAGGCCTCGAGACATATGTGATCAACATTGAACTCCATGTCCTTGTCTAAAAGCTCAGTTGGCGGTCGGACAGTCTTAGAAAAATCCTTGATAAATCTTTGATAAAATCCGACATGCCCGAGGAAAGACCGCAACTGTTTCACGTTGGTTGGTGGCTGGAGTTGTCTGATCACATCTACTTTGGCAGGGTCAACCTCCATCCCTCTTTTGGAGATGACATGCCCCAACACAATGCCCTCCGTCACCATGAAGTGACTTTTCTCCCTGGGGAGCACCAGATTGACCTCATAACATCATTTGTGGACTCGGTCCATGATTTGTAAGATAGAAATCGAAGGAATCACGGTGGACAGAGAAGTCATCCATGAAGACTTCCAGAAATTCACCGACCATTTCAGTGAATATAGCAATCATGCACCTTTGAAAAGTACCTGGAGCATTGCATAACCCGAAGGGCATGCACCTGAAAGCATAGGTACCAAAGGGGCGTGTGAATGTGATCTTTTCCTGGTCCTCCGGAGATATGGCTACTTGATTGTAGCCCGAGAACGCATCCAAGAAGTAGAAGAATTCTTTCCCAATCAGTCTCTATAGGATCTGATCAATGAATGGTAGGGGGAAATGATCCTTCTTCCTCGCAGCATTCAAGCGCCTGTAATCCACACAGATGCGCCACGACGTGGGTACTCGCGTCACGATTTCCTCTCCGTCTTCATTGGTGGTTGTCTGATTTTTCGATTTTTTTGGGACAACATGGATTTGGGCCACCCATTTGGAGTCGGAGATGGGATAAATAAAGCCTGCGTTACACCATTTCTATATCTCCTTTTTCACTACCTCTCGTAAATTTAGATTCAACCGATGTTGGAATTCACGAGAGGGTTTAGCCTCATTCTCCAAGTAGGTATGATGCGAAAACAGAGCGGGATTTATCCCGTGGAGATCGGAAATGCTCCAGCCTATTGCCTTGCGGTTTTTCTCTAGGGTCTCTAGCAAGCGAGATTCCTGCTCTTCGGTCAATTGCGAGTTGATGATGACCGGATACTTCTTCTCTTGTCCCATAAGGAAGGCATGCTTAAGTGTTGTAGGTAAGGTTTTGAGCTCAGGAAATGTGTGATCATCGAGGAGGTCTGGCTCAATCGAATCTGGTTCAATGCTGGTAGTGGCTGGATCTATCCGTGAAATTGCTGCTACCAACTCATTCGTTTATGGATTCGGATCGTCAAAGGTCTCCAAATAGTCGGCAAAAGCCATATCCGACTCATCATCCTCATCTTCTGATTGTCCTAAAGAGGGAAGGACGGACAGGCCTAGCTGGGCCTCTAAGTCATCGAAGATGTAGGGGGATGTTCTGTACTGTATTCGTTTCTAAGGACCTCGCAAACTAACTCATGCACAAGATCTTCTATGGAGGAGAGGGACTCATCGGTGCTGGCTGGGTTCTTTCTCCATGGCCCAACTGTGTCTACATAAATGCAATATGCTTCGGACGAAGAGTACTCGGTGTTGGATTATGAATCCAGTCTCTGCCATCTAGTTTGCTTCATCTCAAGTTCCTCATCTCCCCCTGGAGTTTGGAACTAGATTTTCCCAATCTTATAATCAAATAAGTCCCCTGTCGTTCTAAGGAAGGGCCTTCCTAATATGATCTGGGAATCTCTCTAATTACGAGGGGTCTCCATATCAAGGGCGGTAAAGTCCACCATGTACTCCTATCCCTCGACTTTGATGACAACCTTCCTCAATTCTCCTTGGGACCTCTTGGTTGATTTACCTGCAAACTGAAGTAGTGCTTTAGATTTCCTAATAGGTCCAAGATTAAACCGCTCATAGAGGGCTGTAGGCATTAAGTTAATTGAGGATCCATTGTCAAGGAGAGTACGTGCAAATGCAGTGTCATCGACATGACTCACCACATAATGTGCACCCATGTCTCTTTGTTTCCTTGGAAACGAATTCTTTATTACGCAGGTTGTGGCTACTGACAAAACGTCTTTCTCAACATGGCTTTTGGTCTTCCAACTGACCCTAGTAGGTGTGCATCTCACCTTAAGGTATTTCTGAAATGCAGGTGTCATATCCACATACTTGTCGAAGGGGATTGCGACCTTGATGTGTTTATTGCAAAACTCTGCCATCTCATAGTCATCTTTTTGTATTTTTTAGTTTTCTTCTTTCCATCCTTATAGGCTCGAGGAAAAGGGATTATTGATGCTAACTCAGATTCCCAAATTGAAAGATTTTCATTTAAACTAGGAACTGAGTTTTGTACATGACTCTGAAACTGAGACTGACCCGGACTCTGACTATGACGAAAAGAAAATTTTTGCGGCAAAATCAATGATGCATTCTCCGCAACTGTTGGGACATCCTCCTCAGATGGTGGTGTAGGCTCTTCATCGGTTCTGCTGGACTCGTTGCTGATGCGGTTCTCCTGCTTCTTGGAGGATTAAAAGTCCTCTTCTTCTGTCGGTGGACGAGGTGGTGCTGCTCCTCCGCCTCCAAGTTCTCCTCAAGTAGAGACTTCGCGTCTTCTTCCTCTTGTGTCCGTGTTGTTGGACATGTGAGCCCACGGCGATCCATTATGCAATAAATGTTATTGCGAATATCATTCCCTGATATGAAATGAAGAATAATTAATTTGTATAATAGGTCCCTCTGTACAATTGGGGTTATGTACCATGGCCATCTTAATAATCATACAACTGTTGATTCAATAATTGAATCATAGAGGCTGGTGCTTGGATGAATATCTAAAGGGTTAGATTGAGGACTCATCAAGCATCGTCAAATGATTGTTAAGATGTAATCTCCAGCCTGAGTTGGAGATGGCAATCCTTTCTCACATAGGCAGTTATCTGACCGATCTCTTAATGCAGGTCCTCTGCATGGGAATAGTGATTCGGAGGTGTCAGATTAGTTAGGTCAATGGGTTGACTTAACGAGATTGAGATAACCTAAAGTCCTATGTTGAATGCTGTCACAGCATAGGCACGCATCCTCTGACCGGAGACAGATGTATTGCTATATGTCTGAGTATGTACATTTGGCAGACCGATAGGTTGATGACCTAACCAAGGTCTATACACCGGCGGGCTGGTGTGCATATAAGGGCATATGACTAATACGATCTCTCAAAGGGATCATACATGTTCACTACTGAAACGGAAGACATGAGCTCACTCATGAGATATTGGGAAGAATCAAATTTCGTGCACAGTCGTCTCGCTTTGGAAGCTTGACTGAATTTGTAGGTTTGATATATACTTTCCGGAAAAGTATATGATCAAGGACCGGTAGATATATACTTTTGGAAAGTATATGATCGATACCAAATCCCAATGATCAAATGAGAAACTTAGTGATTAAACTCTGAAGACAGTGTAAATTTGATCTTAATCTTCAGATTGATCATGGGTCTTCCAGTATGCAGGATGTACAGGTATTGGGAATACCTGAGGGTGATGTGATCATAAACGATTGTATATCCATGACGCTTCCATTTCGAGGGACTGATGAAACAGGTCTGGATTTTAGTGTCTCCTTCCAGTAGAGAAGCAATCTGATCTTAGTCCAAGTGTTGGACATTGGTCTGAATGAGATTCACATTCAATGAGAAGATTAGTTTTGCGGTCTTGATTTAATCAAGCATCTATAGGAGGTTTGTAAGATCTGGATTTGAGATGAAATCTCAACATCCAAGTCATTATATGTGGAACAATACAATCGCCCTGTCCTTATCTCCAAGGATCTGCGGAGAAAGCACATTATTCTTGAAGGGGTTCAAGAATAATTCATTTGATTAATTCTGTATCCAAGCATCGAGAAAATAGATAATTAAATATGATTTAATTATCATGAATAATATCAATTTGATTCATATTATAAGAAGAGATATCCAAGATAGTTAAATGTGATTTAATTATATAAGATATGAATAATGTGAATGTGATTCATGTTATTTGGGCACATGAGAAAAGAGATCCAAGATGATTAAATGTGATTTAATTATCATGGATATGAATAATGTGGATATCACTATCCATATTAATCATAAATATATTATAAATATGATTTATAATATATTAGAGAGAGAAACTATTTAAATAACATTTGTTAATTATTAATATGAATTGGATTCACATTAAGTAATTAATTGGAAATGTAATTTACAAAGAGTTTGGCTTGTGAATATGATTCACATATTTTCAATGGCATGAAATATTCACAAATTAATTTGGAATTAATTTGGTGAATGATTTTGTGATAACAGTTATTACAAATTATTAAGAGATAATATAACACAATAAAATGGAGATAAAAGCCACCTTTGATGAGGTGGCGTCACCCATGAAAAAGTCATGGGTGACGCCCCATTTTTTAGGGAGGCAACATTATCTTCTTCTTATTATCTTGATCAATCTCTTAATCAATTAATTTATGTTAAATTAAATTATGTTGATAATGTTGCAACATATATTTAATTTAAATATAAATTAATGTTGTTGGTTTTAGCCAACAACAATCATAGCCATTGATTATTACATAGACCAAGCATGACCGTTGGATTTATGTGTCCCATGGGATTGAGATCCATTGGATCCTAAACTAATATAAAAGGAGGGCTAGCCTAGCCTTTCTTGGTACAACATCATCAAGAGTTGTAGAAGACTACTACTCTCTCTCTCTCTCTCATTCTCGTCTAGCCTCTCTCTCTCTCTCTCTCTCAATTTCAAGTGGCCGTCCACTTTGTGTATTGAGAAGGAGAGCATCGTGCCTTCGCCTTCGACGACTCGAGGATCTCCTTCTTCTTTGGAGTTGCTTACTCTAAAGGAAGACGACGGATTTTTTTTTAACGAAATCAAGGGGATCCATTGCTTGGATCTTCATCGAGGATTGCAGGAGGAACGCGACTCATCATCGTGCCCGCAAGTGCATTCTTCGTGGATCGGACTCAAGACAGGAGGATCTCTTGTTTGGGATCTCACGATTACAACCACGCTCCAAGAGGTATTCATTATACTTTGTGGTTTGATGAAATGATTCGAGAAGTGTTCTCGTAATCATGTGGTTTCATCTTTAGATTTTAAAAATTTTAATTTCCGCCGCATCTAGCGACTAGTGCAACTAGTCGCCCCGATTGCATACGATGTGATCGATACGCTTCCGTGATGCGCTTAAGGATTCTCAATATCCTTCACATGCTCGATTAGGTACGATCACGGTCCTTCCGCGCCTGAGGGACATATGATTAACATTATCGTACGAAAGGATCTCATGTTCAGATAAAGAATTATCTGAATAGTATACCTGATATCGTGGTCGGCTCTGGCCTTGATTCAAGCTATTTGGGTTGGCCTCAACATGAGCGAGAATTGGAGTCTTTGGCACCATCTGCTGGTCTTGGGTACGAGAGACACGATTCAGATCGGTTCTCATATCAAGATAGTCATTCTAGATTTGTTGGACCTTATCAGTCAGGGTCTGGATCGCCAAGGTGAGGGACTCCAATTCACTGGTGCGCTAGTTCTATTGATGCCGACTCGCAGATAAGTTCCTGTACTGGCCCTGCTGGCCCGAGTGGAAAGTGCGCTGTTGCTGGTGCTGCTGAGGTTGGTACCCTTGTCCGGGTCGGGACTGTTCGAAGCAAGGTGCGGGGACGGAGCTGGTTTCTTGGTAAGCTAGGGAAGGTCAGTGAGGCTGACCGTTCCCCATCCCCGACTTTCTGCCGACGAGGTCATGGCTGTACCACAGCCCGTTGATCTCGAAGACCTGCGGAGGCTCCTTGTATCCTGTCTCCACTTGTGGGGGTATGTGCTGCTCCTGCTGAGTGTAGGTCTACTCTTCTACCCAGCTACTCTGAGGCCCTAGTGCTTGTTCCTATACAAGATGAACTCGGTGTACAGGTACAGGGGGTGCAGAAGGGGCAGGTAGCCGTATCTTGGCTACCCTCTCAGTAAGTTCCTCCACTTGTTTCAGCAATCGCGAGAGTGACTCAAGGTCAGTGACCCTCTTGTGAATCTCCTCGACCATGGTTTACTTGTCCGCTATCATCCCCATGTTGGGAATGAGGTCCTCTATCACATCCGCTACAGTCATCCTAGTTGTCTCATTGGATAAGATTGAGGGAGATGATTGATGGCTCTGGTGGCCTGTGACCTGCATGTTTCCGTCATCTGCTCTAGGATCTTCCATACAACATTCTCATTTTTGTTCAGATAGCTTCCTCTACAAGCGGCACTTACTAACCCCTACATCTCCGGGGTCATGCCACAGAACAAGGTCTGGACTAAGATCGATTTTGAAAAGCCATGGCAAGGGCATTTCTGAATTAGGTCATTAAACCTATCACAGGCTTCATGCAATGGTTCATTGGGTCCCTGGGAGAAACTAGCGATCTTTGTTCTCATTTGATTAGTTCTATTGAGTGGGTAGAAATTCTTCAAGAAAAGGTCCTTGAACTGCATACAGGTTGTACATCTCACCCCGAGATTTTTCAACCAATGAGCTGCCTTATCTCCTAAGGCAAACGGAGTGGCCTTCGGCCTGATATAATCTTGCCCAACCCTAGGGTGACTAAGGTTATTGCAAATCGGCTCGAAGTCTCTGAGGAAGGCATATGATTCTTCATTTATATTTCTATTAAACTTGGGCAGCAAGCTCAAAAAGTGGGGCTTCAGCTCAAACGCTTCAGGGGGAATCGCTGGGACCAACCAACTGTGCATCTCATTTTCTGCTGGATTGTAAGCATCTACCTTGGGTCGGTCGATTACTCCTGCAGTAATAATCTGTCCCATCCTTGCAGTACGATCCGCATTCTTTTGTTCGGCTGTGGCGAAGCAAGCAAGGATTTGCTGAATTGGGTCATCTCTTTGTTCCTCCTCATCTGGGGGTCGCTTAGTTGCCATCTTGTCCTCTATCCCGAGGAAAAGAAGATGGTCGTGGTTAGAGGATATATCAAGGAAGGGATTCTTACCGAGGCGATGGTCTTCCTCGGTGAGATCAGAGGTGAGAAAAGGGTTGGTTTGATAGTAACCACCCTGGTTTTGAGGGATCCAGAACTCAGGAGGGTCATGAGCTCTGGTTGGTCCAAGTTGCACTTGGGCCAGTGAAGATGATCTTTGTGGGGGGGCTCAAAGAAAGATTGGCAAATCGGGAGTTGATATCCCCCCAGACAGTCATCTTGGATTGACAAGAAGAAGAATCGGGAGTTCTAAGTGAAGATAGGATTTTACTCCTACTTAAAGCAAGCAATTGAATCCAAACCCAATATTTTCACACTCAACATGGTGAGGCTGACAAGGCTGGAACTTGACCCTGGGGGGTTACTAGCAACTTGTCGCGAAGTACCGCTGGTTCACCCCTAACTACCTGCGAACAGGCGGAGGTTACTTGGTACTAGTCAATGAACATGAAAAATTCAACTCGTGATATTTGCTAGGATCAGTCGGTACGTGATATGGGAAGGCAGGGATTTGGGCTCTGCCTTCAGGTGTTTACACACACTCAAGTACCCTCACTCGGCCTGAAAACTAGGCCAGGGTTAATCTCCCGCAAGCAAGATTTCCGATTTTATTGATTTTTGGTCAATTTTGTTATGAAGTCCCGATTTTAAGTTAGGTTATCACCGAGTAAGTCCAACCACAAAGCACACCTATCTAGTCCTAATTTCCTTTTTTCCAAAGTTTGGAAAACCAAGAGAAAGGAGTCGAGAAAAGCCAATGCACAAGAAATCAATGATGCTATGCTGAGTTAAGAAGACTTACAGTGATCCCTTCGCTTTTATGCAGGATGCAGAACAGAATTGAAAACTTTTTTACACTATATACAAATATAGACAATAAAATCCGCTCCAAGACATGCAGTTCTATTAGCAAGTGAAGCACCAATTAAATTTGACTAGATCTGCGGTCTAAGTGCGTCTTTTAGATGTGATGTGTGGTCCTAAAAGAATTCTGAGCATAAGCAAATCCTAGAGTGGCTCGAGGAGCCGCTAGTGCAAGCCTAATCTAAAAAGCAATCCACACAGCACATGGGGACACGTTTCCACTATTTTTACACACGCGAGAACCCAAACGGGAACCGCTTGATAGAATGCAAAATAATGAAATAACAAAATTTACAAGTCCTCACAATCACTCAAAAAGTTTGAAATGCAAGCTCCTCGAAGTGCCTTTGACTCCTCGTGTTCCTCGTACAAAAACAAATTGAGGTTAGATAAAGGACAACACAAAATACTCAGAATTAAATGACAGAAAAATATTAACAAGAAAATTGGGAATCAGACTACCCGAGGATAAAAAATCAGACACTCAAAAATTCTCTAGAAATTAACCTAAGCCATGCCTCCCCGGCAACGACGCCATTTGAAAAGTCTGATTCCACCCTTGTTAATTTAATTAAATAAATATCATGTCGTTCGTTGTAGTCGGCCAAAAACGGACTAATCAAAAACATCTTTTACATAATGTTGAGTTAATTCCAAGCGGCATATTTATTTTACTTGGGCAAGCCCAAGGTCGAACTCAGGGAGGCGGTTGTCTCCTTAGGTAAATTTTAAGTGAATTCAGAGGTCGGATTTTCAGAAGATTCTTTTGGTATTTTTTTAGCAATTTTTATGCAACAAAGGAAAAGCAAATGCAATTTTCTGACCAGTTTACAAGTTATATCAGAAATATGATCAGACGAGGTCTGAAAATTATGAAAGTTGGCCAGAACATGACATGCATGAAATTAAGCTACATTAATTTGTTTGGATTTTTCTGTCACTTTATGATTTTACTGTGAATAAAATATGAATGCAGGGTGATTTTCACAAAATTAATTTTAATAAATACTAAAATACATTATTTCCAAGTAGTAAAAATTATCCTCGATAGATCTAAGTATGATGAATCCAGGAAAATTAATGAATCTAAAATTCTATGTGAATTGGACCTATTAAAAATCAATTGAGGAAATCACTAATTAATTTATTCAGGCCTCGTGATGCGTACAAATGTGATGATTTTTGGGCACAAGGTAGAATAAATTATCCTAAGTCTAATATGATTTTATGGTGATTTTTGGAGTAACTAGGAATTTAATATGAATTAAAAGGCACACAGTGGGCAAAATATGAAAAAAAATCATCAATTTAAATATATATTAAATTCCCAAGATATCACAAAAATGAAACATGTGTCACATAAGATAGAGGACAAGATAAGCTACATCATGCAATTTAAGGACTTGAAAAATAATGCCAAATGGACAACTACATATGCGTGCAAAGATAGGGACTAAATTACAATTTCAGAAAAAAAAATTACTGAAAATTAAACATGCTGATGGAGACTTAAATGCAATTAGCTATAATACTGGGCGTATGTGTGCAAAATGTCCACATTAACACGTGCGCCTCACGTGATGCTCCTAGCAGGGGCTGACTTGCAATTTGGAAAAATTGCAGGGGCCTCATTGCAAAATGCCCAAACCGCACGTGAGGAACATGTGAGGTGCTAGGCTCGGACGGTGGCTCGGGTGCGTTGCAGGCTCAAGCGTGCTTTAGGAGCTCCGAGCCTAAGGGTCGGGGAGGAGGCTCGGAGGAAGCCACATGGCGCACGATGGACCGTTTGATCGGTGAGGATCGAACGACTACTAGAGCTGGATACGTGGCGTACCTTGAACCGCCAGATCCAGTGGAATTCCAATGAAGGATGATTGCAGACAATGTAGCGTGATGCGACCCGTTGGATCAAGATGGATCCAACGGTATCTGTAGTGGGGCTGGCGATGGTGACGTGGACGATCGAGGGTCGTTAGATCCTCCTGATCCAATGGGGTCTGGAGCTCGGGGAAGTAGCGACGTGGCGAAGCGAGGTCGTCGGATCAAGGCGATCCAACAGAGGCTACTCGTCGTCCTCTCTGGTCTGCCTCCTCCTGCGGCGAACTTGGCGAGGCACCGACGTCGAGCTCCTTGCTCCGCTTCTTTCGTATGAGATCAGTGGAGCTCGTAGGAGACTTCTGGAGGGCTCAGACCAATCGTAGGGATGTGGCGGTGCTTCCGAAGGTCCTGGAGGAGGCGGAGGCATTCTGGAGCCCAACGGCAATGAAGCTTGAAGGAGGTCCGGCAAGACGTCCGATTAGTGAAGATACGTGCCTGCAGGGTTAACTAGTGCTAAAACCAATGGTGCTTGTGATTGTGAAGTGCGTGCAAGTGCAATTGAGGCGTGGGGCGGAGCGAAGGTGGTTAGGTGATGTTCCTCCGTCGTGGCGGCGGAACTCTTGGTCGGAGGATGTGTGAGGGGTCGTGTGGTTGATCCGAAGATACCACAAAGGTCTGAGCTCCAAGACAGAGCTCGTTCGGGGATCAAGTGAGTGTGGGATTGATCGTAGGAGGCGGAGAAATTAAGAGAAAAAGAAAGAAAAAGAAGAGGAAGATCGGAGAGGAAAATGGAGGATGTTACATGGGGGAAGAAGCTCGGAGAGGAGCTCCCGGTCTTCGCTCAAGGGCTGGCGACTAGCCCGAGCTCGTGTAGCTTGCCGAAGGAGCTGCGGCATGGGGGGGATACTGTGGATCTCATCGGAGAAGATAGGGTCGTCGTCGCTCGATTTCTCGCCTACTTGCTGTCACCAAAAGGAGGATAAGAGCTCAAGGTATCTCTCTGTAGGGGCGATGGGGTCGAAGGTGGCCGGAAGAGAGGTATTTATAGGAAGGAGGAGAGGGTGCAAGTGACGGAGGGCGAGGTTTCGTGGGAGTTATGGAGCGACAATGATGGGTTTCATGGAGGTCATGGTAGCTGGCGAGGATAAGGGAGTCATGGGCTATGAGGCGGAGGTGCTAGAGGGTGGAGGTGATGGTTGTGGTGGCGGCGAAAATTGAAAGGGGGCGAAGGGTACACGGAGTGGGCGATGTGCACGAGGGAGGTGGGCGCGAGGTAGACGATGATGTCCGGGTCGTCGGATCTAGTGATCTGATGGCTAGGAGAAAGGTGTAAGGGGAGGTCCTGGATTAGATCTAGGGTGGCTGGGATGGAGGGTGATTGGGTATGCCACGTCGTGTGCTAAAAGAGCGACTTTGGCGGGCAGTCCATATCGCATTTGGAGGGCGATCGGAGGGTCAAAGATTTGGAGGGACCTGATGGTGTATAGGCCGTTGGATCTTGCGATCCAATGGTTAGGGTGAAGGCATGAAGGAGCGGCTATGATTTGCTTGATCAGAGCGCATCCAAGGGTTCAAAAGGAGGCAGAAATGGACAGCTCTGATCAAACGATCAGAACATATCCAATGGATATTTGCAGGGTGCATGGAGACAGTGAGACCGTTGGATCTAGAAGAGATCCAACGGTAGGGAAAGCAGGCGGCAAGAGCAAAGGAGGCCGGGCCACGTGGCACAACCAGAAGGTGCCACGTGGCTCAATCAGATTATTGCGATAAAAATTTGAGAAAATGAAGGGAAAACGACCGAATTTGGAAAAACGCAAAACATGAAAGTTCTAGATCTCGATGAGATCTACAAGTTTCATGTTGACCAAAAATGGAGACGAGGTTAAATAGGATACAAAAAATACAAGGATACAAATATGCATACATATAATGTACAAAAGGGGCCCAAAACCCAAGTTTTGCATACAAACTTCGATTTAAGTGAAATTGATCTCATTTTGAAGGTCTCTGAATATATATTACTTTAAAAGTAAGTAGAGAGGTCGGAGGTTGTATGAGGTAGATACTTGTATTTTAAGGTCTGAGGTCTCCAAGTGAGTTTGGGTTTTATTGAGTAATTTTACAAGTCGGAAACTTTGGCCCCTTTTCCTTGTATTATTAGTTAGTTATATACACAGTTTACATATGGTTTTATTGACTTTGGAGTGGGTATAAAATA
The DNA here is from genome assembly GCA_037367405.1 of Ottelia alismoides. NCBI lineage: Eukaryota > Viridiplantae > Streptophyta > Magnoliopsida > Alismatales > Hydrocharitaceae > Ottelia > Ottelia alismoides. Next base: position 857,406 of record JAZKJV010001587.1, read on the forward strand.
TATATAAATAGGTGAATAATGGTGAATAAGTTAGTGAATATTTACATTGGAATGCAAATATGAATGCTAGAATGCAGATATTATGCATGCAAGTATGAATGTTGATTATGAAAGATAAGGACAAATATGCAACTAATTACTCGGGAACAAGACTCTATTTTCAACTTTTAGAGTGATGAGTCGCAGATTCATCAACAGGTTATCAGAATCCGCAACCTCAGCCACAGCAGAATCAACGCCAACGCCAACAAAGCCAATTTAGACAATCTCAGCAGCCTCAGGCTAGGCAGGTCCAGGGCTCCTCCACTTCTTCTATCTCTCCAGAACTTCAGCGAGTGCTGAACGAGCTTCATGACATGAGAGTCGACATAAATCGACTCTCTCGAGGAGAGATGAGGTGACCGCACCCCAGACTGTGGTTCCTACTCAAGTCCAAGCTAACCCAAATAGCCTTGGACATAATCAGGCATTAATCTCTGAGTATTCCATACCTAAACACTATCTCTCATCAAATAATAATGCTTATCATATTTCTCTTAGGAGCGAAAGGACTGTAACCATGCCTGATCGAGCGAAGGAACACGGAGACATAATCCCAGTGCCCACAAATTCACACAACCCTGGTGGAATTGACAAAGGAAGACAAGAGGAGAAAGAAGAAGAACCACCCACACCATCCGTGATGCATAACATAATTGGAGGTAACGGAGAGTCAGATTCTGAGTCTGACGAAGAAACACCACCAAGACACCAACACCATCTGACCTCCAATTCCCCTGTTTTCAGTCCGAGTCCTGTAAACAATTATTCATTCAATAAAAGTGATGTTTTTTATACAACAAGTCTATCCCTTTTCCCCCGTGCTCTTACGACAGGAAAGAAGAAAACATAAAAATTAAAAAAATGATGATGAGACGACCTACATCTGTAAAGAAAATATTAAGGTCACTCTGTCCCTAGATGAGATGATTGAAAGAGATTTGGCTTTTCGAAAATACCTCAAGGTGAGATGCACAGCAACAAGGACCAACAAACAGACTCCTAGCCGAACAAAGAAACAAATACTCTCTGTTGCCACATCTCTTCTAATAAAAAATAATCTGCCAAGGAAGAAAATAGACATGGGTGCTCACTTCGTCACTAGCCAAATCAAAGAAATCAAGTTTGCAAGAACTTTGTTAGATAATGGATCATCCATCAACCTCATGCCCACAACCCTATTTGAACATCTGAATCTAGGTCCTCTTAAGCAATCTGCAGCTGTACTTCAATTCGCAGATACATCAGCTAAGAGACCTAGGGGGGAGATTCGAAATGTTATTATCAACATAGAGGGAAAAAAATACCCAGTAGATTTCACAATACTTGACATGGATGTCCCTAGAAATTAGAAAGACTCCCAAATGATACTAGGGCGACTCTTCCTTAGGACCGCAGGAGCTATATTTGACTACACATCCATGCGAATCCAGTTTGGAAAAGTGGAACTTCAAATAAAGCAAACTAGGTTTCAAAGACCTGACACTGAGTCGAGCACCGAGTCTGAAAAATCAGAAACTGAGACAGAAATTACAGAAGCAACAATCGGGCACTAGAGACAAAACCCTACCGCTATGATAGAATCAACCTCATCTAAAGAGGAAATTGTTGATGATTTAGTCTGCCAGTTTATTCATGCATCTATCTATAATCTAGGAGGCTCAGAGGCCCCTTTAGACCTGTCAACCCATTCTCCTTATGGACAATTCCAGAGTAAGGTATACAGATCGGACGTGGCGCTTGCCAAACCACATTCCATCATTAGCGATCCAATCCCAAAAACACCCACGATGGTGGCCGATATTGGTACACTGCAAGAATCCACATCACAACAAGAAGCACAACTAAGGGGACCATATTCGAACAACAATACAGACTGACCTGAACTCAAACCATTACCCCCTACACTTAAGTATGCCTTCCTTGCTAAAAATAAGGGACAGTTTCCAGTCATCATAAGTTCACATCTGACCGAAGAGTAGGAGATCCGCCCGCTTCATGTATTGGAGAAAAACCGCAAGGCTATAGGCTGGAAATTGTCTGATCTTCCAAAGATAAACCCAGCCCTATGCTCACACCATATTTACCTGGAGGATAATGCTAAACCCTCTCGTGAATGCCAACGTAGGTTGAATCCAAACTTATGGGAAATGGTTAAGACTGAGATCAGAAAATGGTGTAAGGCTGGTTTCATATATCCCATCTCTGACTCCAAGTGGGTGTCACCTTTGCATGGTGTTCCGAAAAAGTCGGGACTCCAAATTATCACCGATGAGGAGGA